>CM072817.1:30595228-30924295 GCA_036937905.1 Salvia rosmarinus | reverse complement strand
TACAATTAGAATTACCATCGATCCGAACCCTGATCGCTCCAAGATCGAAAAGTACCCTATAGAATTGGCAAGGAATGAAGAATGAAGATCCAAATCAAGAATTGTGGACTTAGTTTTATCGCAACTAGTGTTTCACCTCGGGAGCTGTTTATTCGCCAAAAGAAAGACGGATCTTTAAGGATGTGTATAGATTATCGAGAGTTGAACAAGATGACACTCAAGAACAAATACCCTGCCAAGAATGATGATCCTGTTTGATCAATTAAAAGGCAGCGATTTTCAAAGATTGATCTCAAGTCGGTTATCATCAACTCAAGCGTAGCGACGAATATCTAAGTCGCATTCCAACAAGATATGGCCACTATGAATTCATAGTTATGCCATTCGATTAACAAATGCACTCCGTATTTATGGACCTCATGATGAGTGTTTCATCCGTTTAGACAAATTTGTCTTTAGCTTCATAGATGATATTCTCATCTATTCAAAGAAGGAGGAGGACCATAAAGAACATCTGAAAGTGTTACAAACCTTAAGGATTGAAAGGCTTTTGCTAAGTTTAGAAGCGAGTTACGTTAGGAAGTAATGTTCTCGGACACATGTGTTCAGATGGAATAAGGTAGATCCAACAAGGTAGAGACAGAATGGAAACGCAAGGACCCGTAATGAGATCCGGTTTCAGGACTAGTGGTTACTATCGAGGTTCATGAGGATTCTCCAAGATCGCGAGGCAATAACTAATTCCGGAAAGGAATCAAATTTAATGACGAGGATTGAGGCAGTTTTCAAAGTCGAAGAAGTTAAAAGTGCAACCGGTTAGCGCCTGGAATCGATAAGGGAGTAGTCTATCTGATGCTTCTAAGAACGGACTGGGTTGTGTCTTGATGAGAATAAAAGTGATAGCATATCATCCCGACAACCTACCACATGAATTGAACTACCCAACTCATGACCGGAATTAGCGCATGAGTTCATGCATCGAAGATTTGGAGACATCACCTATGGAGTAAGATGAGATCTTCTGATCACAAGAGTTTGAAATATTTCTTGAGCAAAGAGATCTAAACATGAGGCAAAGAAGATGGCTTGAATCGGTAAAAGACTACGATCGTGGTATTAACTATCACCGTAAGGCGAATGTAGTAGGCGATGCCCTAAGTCGTAAAAATCGACCAAACTAGGATGTCTCCTTACGGAAGGAAAACTCCAAGAGTTTAAAAGAATGAAAATCGAGTTGATTGAACAACTGTGGACGATCATGAAGCTGTATCGCTACACTCATCTTCGACGCCGGATTTAAGAAAAGAATCGAGAGAAACAAAGGATGGAGGAAAAGTTAGAAAGATAAGAGAAAAAGTAAGGATCAAGGACTAAGGAATTTCTGTGAAGCATCGTGACAACGCTTATTGTTTGAAGGAAGAATATGTGTTCGCATAACCGAACTCAAACTAAATACTAAGTGAAGCTCACGATACACCTTATACCGCTCACCTGTAACACTAAGATGTACCAAGATCTAAGAGAAAAGTTCCGGTGGGAAGGCATGAAACGAGATGTAGCCTCTTTCAGAACGTTGTCTTGTTTGTCAACAAGTAAAAGCATTACACCAACGTCCTTACGGAAAGTTACGCCATTGGGAATACCCGAGTGGAAATGGGATGAAATAACGATGGATTTCATACGGGTTTACCAAAGTCAAAAGGGAAACACTGCTATATGGATAATAATTGATAAGCTTACAAATGTGCTCATTTTACGCCAATTCAGATTACTCATGGATCGATAAATTAGCCCGCTTATACGTAAAAGAAATTATACGGCTACATGGAGTACCAAAATCTATTACCTCCGATAGAGACCCAAGTTCACTTCGAGATTCGGGTTAGTTTGCAAAAGGAATTAGGCACAAAGTTGAATTTCAAAGACAAGATTTCACCCACAGATCGACGGGCAATGAAAAGAACGATTCGCACACTAGAAGATATGTTGAGCGCGTGAGTGTTGGATCGAGGTGCAAAATGGGAAGATGTATACCCCTATCGAGTTTGCTACAACAATAGTTACCAAGCGACGATTAATATGGCCCCATACGAAGCTTTGTATGGAAAGAAATGTAGATCACCGCATCGGGATGAAGTGGGTGAAAGAAAGATCATAGGGCCCGAAGCAATAAGTGAAATGATCGAAATCGTCCGGACAAATTAGGCAAAGAATAAAAGAAGCTCAAGATAGACAAAAGTCTTACGCCGACACGCCGCAGATCTCGAACTATGTTTTGAAAGTGGAGATAAAGTATTCCTTAAAATTCTCCATCAAAAGGGATCATGATTTGGAGTAAAAGGTAAACTAAAACCCCGCTTTATAGGACCTTATGAGATCCTAGAAAGAATAGGCCCAAAGAGTCTATAAGTTAGCTCTTCGCCAAATCTGGGAACGTACACAATGTTTTCCACGTGTCACAACCACGAAAGTATGTACACGATCCAAAGCACGTGATCCATCAAGACGACGTGATCCTCAATCCAGATATGAGCTATGAAGAAGAACCTACGGCAATTTTAGACCGTAAAGTTCAACAACCACGAAACAAGTCCATTCCGCTAGTTAAAGTACTATGACACATCATGGACAAGAAGAGGCCACATGGGAGCTTGAGGATGCTATGAAAGAACGATACCCAGATTATTTTTCTAAGGTATGCAAATTTCGGGACGAAATTTCTTTAAGGGGTAGAATGTAATATCCTCAAGAAATTAACGCCTACTTACGATAAGTTTAATTCAGAAAATTCTCTAAGCAATGAGCTTAGGATAAAATTTCTTTATTAATGGAATAATTTAACGAGGTAATTACGATATTACTACGATCATTTTGAGATGATTCGATAGTTAACGTTTGAGACGCTTCAAACGTTAACGCTAGAGATAAATAGAAAATGATATTAATGGTCAAGGAATTATAGTATTTAAATTCCTATGATTATTATATGAAATTAAAGTATTGTTTAACATTAAAACAATGCTAAAGCATTAAGGATTCGATAGTGATTAAATACTATTTTCGAAAACCCTAATTCAAAATTAGGTTTTCTTATACAAATGATACCAATAAATTTTCCTATGATATAATTTATTATCTAAACCATATGTTATGATTTATATACCTATAAATAACATGAAAATAAAATATGTATCAATTGAGACTAATAAAAGTGAAACCTTATGTTATACATAACATTTTGCACATCACTTTGGTATACACTTTGTTAAGTTACATATTAATTATATAAATTGTATCTATGTTACATACTAACATAGTATAATCAAGGAAGATATAATATACATGGAGGAATGTATCTTAACTCATATATAGTATCTAGTATAACAACATTTAAACAAAAAAAAAAAAAATCTATTCATTTGTTCATCAAAGAGCTGCCGGCTCTTGCTCCAAAAATGCATGGCTTGGGAGTGTTAGTGGCCAACAAAGTGTAGGAGATATTAAATTCATCTCATGACTCATTAGGTGAGTCATAGGCTATGAAGTACAAAGTCTTCCATTTCCTCTCTTACTTGCATGTGAGAACCGAGAGTGGAGGGAGTATAATAGGTAGGATTCTATTTCTTTCTCTCACAATCACACCTACTCTAGTCTTGAAAAAAAAAATACATACACAACTATTTTCCTCTCCAAGAGTTAGAGAGAACCGAGAGCTTCTTAATAGGAAATTGAGTGTTCTTCTTTTCTTTCTTCACCAAAGCTTAGTGTATAACCCTTCTATCATAAGTTCATACCATAGAAAGGTGAGGAATGGAGCAAGGTTTCGATCATATCTAGGAGTTTTTGTTTAAAAATTTCGAAAGCTTGAGCTAAGGGAAATACATGTGTTTTTGGTATTCTTGGTGTTCTTGGTGGTGAAAATTTACTAATGCATATGTTCTTAGTGATTGTTGAAGGTAACATTTAGCTAATGCATGTTAAGTTTGACTTAGGAATAGTAAGTGTTCTTAATTTCAAAATGTTATGCATGTATGTTTAATTTCAAAATTTGCTAACACTATGCTAAGTTATGCATCAATAATGTGTAGCATGATGAATAGAAGCTCAGATCATGTTAAAATTGATTTTGAACATGTTATGAAATTTTGTAATTTTCGAAAGTTTTCTAAAAAATTATTTAAAGATAGATTAATGATCTATGATCTTGTAGGAGTTTATAGTAAATTGTTTTGAATTTTGGAAAATTTTATGTTAATCTCTTGAAATTACCGAAAACATGGAAAAAAAAATTATTATGTTGATGTGTAATTTTTATTCAAAGCATGCAATGACATATAGTTAATCTAGGACCTAAACTAAATACTCTATGATTTTACTAGAATTTTTGGGAATTAATTGTGCAAATTCTTCAAAAGGCCGAGAGCTTCAAGGCTCAATTTGATGATGATTAATTTGTTTTTAATGAAAACTATGATGTAATATTGTTATACTATAATGTATAAGCATGATGTAATTTTGTTAGAATTTTATGAAAATGTCTAGTGCATGTGTGTAAAAAAATCGAAACCATAGACCTTGATTTGTTAATGTAGAAATTAAATATGATAAACCATATGTTATAAATATGTTATGAATTGATGTTGGGACTATATACTAAATAATTAGATTTTTCAAAGAATTGTTTGGACAAGTTGAAGAAACCGTGAATTTGAAGTTAATTAAGTAATAAACAAAAATTTTCTATAGTTAATAATTAATACATATTAGTGATACTATGATAATATAGTACACTATGTATAATTTGAAGAAAATTTGAAAAATAATTGAATATAATTATATAATATAGCCGAGAGCTATATTAAAAGAATTAAGGATTTGTAAATCCTTAAATGTCAAATTAATGATGTATTATATATTTAGAAGTTATCTTCAAAATATATCTAAAAAAATAGTAATAAAAAGAATTTAGCAAAATAAATCAATTAGAAATTGATTTATATGAAATTAAAGATTAAAATATAAATTAGTAAAGAATTTACTAATAAAAGTCAAAAATTTTGACTTTTGAAATCAACGTATGAAATACGTTCGATAAATACACTAATACGCGTAAAACGTATTAATTGAGTAATGAAGTCTCGTTGGTAAGAAAAGATTTCGTAACTGAAATCGTTAAATCGAAAAACGTAGAAATACGTTGAACCTTTACCAAAAAGGTTAGAATGGTAATTGTTGAACATATCTCGCTTACGTAGAAATACGAAATGTTAATTACACGATTGAGCCAGCGATGAATTCGATAAAGAATTCAATTTAGATCGATATAGAATATCGAAGTTTATGCTAGACTTTAAAAGTCTCGAAAAACGTGAACGGCGTACTAAACATCGTTTTTGCGTAAAGGTGTGGACGCTGACGCAACGGCCGGACGTTGAAGAATAATCAAGATAAAGGCGATCGAATAGTCCAGGTGGGCTTTACTACACTTTTAAGTGATAAATTGCTGAGTGAATAATTTTTATGTTACTGATATCAAGAAATGATGTTAAAATGTTTAAGCAATTACCTGCCAAAAATGTTTATGTTTTATGTATGTATCCTATCCTTGATTGCTATAATGTGAATGCGTTGGGTAGCTCCCAACTTATGAATGAAATCGATATCGGATCTTATGCCGGAAGGCTTATACCTGGCTAAGATTAACGTGTACACCTAATGGTGACTGTGAGCTGTAAGGACAATTCACGGCCGGTCACGGCGACGTAGGAGGGGGCCTCCTTCTACGGCGTTAATGATAATGATATGAAGAAAGGATAAGGATATGGATCATACATGCAAGTAAAATGCTTGCCAAGCAAATGTTTATGAAGCGATGAAATATTTTTGTTAAGCATAAGGTATTTCAAATAAAACCCTTATGTCTTACTATGATGTGGCGTAGTAATTTAAATACGATAAAATGTTTTCGCATAAGTTCATTGAGTACATTCTGTACTCACCTGCATGTTTGTTTTTAAATGTGCAGGGTTGAAATGTTGAAATCTTGATGGAGGGTGTTGAGAAGTCGGACTACTTTTGATAAGTTTATGTATGTTAAGTTAGAAACTTGGGTACACGTCGTCATACGTGTATTCACATGACTTCCGCTGCAGTTTGAACAATGTTTTGTGAACCGATGATATTAATGCTAAAGTCCTTGAAGTTACTATATTTCCTTTCGTTCTATTGGTTCAACTCACCGGTATACTATGTTATTTTGCATATAGTATACATCGCCATTAGTATTTCATGAACCCTAGGTACTATTCCTTCAATTGTTCCTCCAATCCGCTTTTAGTGGTTGGGGTCGTGACATCCGGGCACCTTCCCATATTGCCACCGAAAAAAATGGGCTTCCACGTGTCAAATTTTGATGCGCCCACGTGTTCAAAATGTGTGGTCTATATTGGGTACTACATACTATCTGGGGACCAGGTACAACGGAAACCCAACCCTATATATATATATATATATAGGAGATGGATCAGGTAGGAAAAGGATAATTTGGTAAGAAATAAGAATGAATATGGGTCTTTGATTCGCTGGATCAATAGATGAGATTTAATTTCGGTTGTGCTACGATTTTGTGTTTTGTGTACGCGGATTATCTTGCAAAGACTAGAACCCTTCTTGTCTACGCTTATAATGAAAGATGTGCTAAACTAATATATTTAGCATATGTCTACTGAAGAAATGAAATATGTGCTAAACTAACATATGCAATATAATAATTACGATTGTGCTACACAAATATGAAAGATATGCTAGACTTACATATCTATTCCTATTTCCTACACTTATTTCCATTCTTACAGAATAATCCTTTATATATATATATATATATATATATATATATATATATATATATAAATGGTTGGGTTTTGTAGTACCCATCCCCCACATAGTATGTAGTTAATAATCTAGACCACATTTCAACACGTGGACGCATCAAAATTTGACACATGGCAACCCATTTTTCGCTCAGGGCAAATGGAAGGCACCCACAAGGCGTTGGGTGCCCGCCGGCTGAGGTAGAGGAGTCCATGAGCGTTGGTATCCGTGGCGCTGGATTGGGGCACCGCATTCTTAATAACATGATACTACATTCAAAATAACATGACATGCATTCAAAATAACATGATCGCATCGCACCCAACCGCCAGCGCGTGCGTGCCTGGCTATATCTTGGCGCTTGGTAGGGCCGAGTGCGCCGCCAAGCCGGGTAGGAGGCGCGGGGCCGGCCACTGGGTTTGGGAAGAGCCACAATAAAACATAAATAATGCATATGAAATAACATAACACTTCATTTAAAACAACAAAACATTGCATTTAAAATAACATAACATCGCATCGCATCCAATGCGGCGCTGCCAGTGCGTAAAGCGTTTCAAAGATGCATTAAAATTGAAACTCATATGCATGTTTGTGTTTAAGTGATGCATTTTTGTGTTCATTTGAATGCATAGTTCAGTTCAACTATATGCATGGTTTATTTTGAAATCACATAACAAATCAAATTACTAATCTACTTTTACTGCGAAAATCAGCGAAATTAAACTTAAAATGTCTGAAAAATCTCAACCATAGGATCTATGAGATGAGTGGATGAGATCAAGACTACATACTATCTCCTCACCGGATCTTATTTGATCTCTCCTATATATATATATATATTTGTGTTACATGAAATTTCAACTTCATCAACTTCATTAAGAAATCATAAGCTATAGAAGAACAATTTCCATGTAATCAAATCCAAAACAAAAATAAAATGAAGAAAAGAAGAACTAATTATTTGCGGAAAATTAATCCCACATTTTCGATCACACCCACAAGAAGAATGCAGATGCATGCACTACATTTGAGAGGCTACACAAAAGTTATCTTTCTCTGTGTCATGGATCGTAGATGAAAAGTTATTCCATTTTATTTATCGCAGCAGAATCATGAGTGATGACCTAAAATAAAAGTGATCAATCAAACCTACTTCTTCTCCCCCTTATCATCAAGTAGTTCCTCGAGGAGCTTATCGTCGTAGTACTCGAACTCGAACACCTGGCGTCCCTGCTGCGAGCCGCCCGACGGCGCGGCGAAGTGGGACGAGCTGCTCGGCCGGTTGTACTCTTCCGGGAAGTTGAGGATCGCCAAATGGCCCCTCATCTCGTAGGCCGCCCTGTCGTAGGCCCTCGCGGCCTCCTCCGCCGTGCTGAACGTCCCCAGCCACACCCGCGCCCCTGCCGTGATGTGTCCCGTATCTCCGCCGCATACTTCCCCGACTGCCGCTTCCGCACGCCCCGGTACTTCACCTCCTCTTTCTCCTCGCCGCTGCTCTTGCCTCTGTTGCTCGGCCCTTCATCCATGCTTCCAAATATTTTTTTCTTGCTATGTTGTGGGAGAATAACATTGGACTTTTGTGGCATTTACTTAGTTTCCGTGGAAGCTTCCAAAGCCTAGAGGGTGACATGGAATTTGTTTTATTTTATTTCGTGTCTCACTGTTAAAATGAAATTTTATATAAGATGAAAATACGAAATTTTATCGTAGACGTGTATATTTTTACCTAAAGTTTTTGTTCAGTACTATTGTGATGCTGATCGAAATATTGATCGTGAATTACATAACTTGATACGTGAAACAATATTATTAATTTATGAACAGTCGTTTGTAAATTACCAAACTTTAGACAATCTTTTTAGAGTTACACACACAAGCACCTCTAGATACTTGAACCTTTGACCTACAGATTGGAGGGGAAACGTTTTACCAATTGAACTATATCTTATTACAAAAAGATTTTGTTTATAAATTAGTATACTAACTTTAAGTTGATACGATCAATATTAATTTATCTCCAAATTGATACTGACATGACATACTATATATATCTACCATCCAATTCATGCAACATGACTCATCTAAATTTTCAAAGATTATTACACTGTGAGAGAGTATTTGGATGGATTTTCGGCGGCATCTCAACATCAATTTGGGCAGTAAATCGATCTCAATCCCAAAATTAGAATCAATTATAAGTCCAATAATTTAAATATAATATTTTTATATTTTGTTCAAAATTCAGTTATTTATATACTAGTATTCCATTATTTTATAACTCCTTATAGTTGGACAAGTAGTTTGTAACGAATTTGTGTGCGTGAAATTAATTTGATGTATCGAAATAACAATTTATGTTTTTGGTCGTGTGGGCAAAAGAATGGTTCAAGATTTGCCATGTAAGATTATCATTTGGCGCAAAAGTGGTTCCCACGTGGGAGAAATGTCTAATGTTGACCAAATATATAACATGCTCTGAATCTGGCCTGGTCAAGTGGTGGCTGTGGAATTTCTTTACTTTCGAATGTTGATATGAATCGATCGAAGGCTTAAAACAATTGCAATCCTATGATTCCTATCCGTTTCACAAAATTGGCTAAATTGGGCATTTTACATGCTATCGTTAAAAATAGTTTTTTTTTTTTGCATTCTAGTTAATCATAATAAGTAGCGGAAAATTAGATGTTGAAGTAAAGCTTCGGCTATAGAGGAATTGAATTGTCAATGTGTTGTCTTGTTGAACTTTCAAACAGTACTACCGTAACAATCAATCCTTATTTAATTTTAAAATTACTAGCAGTAACTCGTCAATTTCGATGAAAAATATTTTACGTTGTGTTTATGATCATATTAAATGAAATAATCTTTATATTAGGATGATACGTCTGAATTTGATACATTAAATGAACTAATCTTTATATCAGGAGAATGCGTCTGAACTTGACATGTATAGGCTATATTTCATCGAATGCTAATGAAAAATCACTGTATATTGTAATTTACGTGTAGAAAATTAAATATTTGAAGGTATGTTAATAATTAATGTTTAGAATGTATATACTCGTACTCGTCTTAAATTCGATTAATTATTTGAAGTTGTTTAAATAAATTTTTTTATAGTGATTGGTTATTCGTCTCGATAAAAATTGAAAATTGTAAAGTAATCATTATTAATAAATGGTATAAATAACGAAAGATAAAAAAATAGAGAAAACTTTATGTATTTGTGTCGATTAATGTTAAAATTTCTTTAAAATTTATATGCTCGTACATATATATCTCAAACTTGATTCAAAAGTATTTTTACTACTTGTCAAAATTACATAATAAATATTAATAATAAATAATATAAATATCAAAAGATAAAAAATAGAGAACATGTCTAGCATATACATACACGCACTCATCCCAAATTTGATTAATTAACCGGAAATGATTGATTTTATAAATATAAGTTGTTAAAATAATCAGTTATTCATTTCAACAAGACTTGAACATTATAGAGTAATTATTAATAATAAATACTATGGATAGCTACAAATAAAAATTGAACAAATTTCACATAGACTTGTCGTTTAATGTATCTGTTAGAATTTATATACATATAGCTATCAAAAATCAAATTAAAAATTGATTTTATTATATCTTCTCTTCTCATTCGCGTATAGTATTGTCCACTAATTAACTGAATTCGTTTATATATACAAAATATCTAATTAATAAAATATATATTTAATCTAATAATTGTTTATCCTCTCGATACAAATTTGAGTTCACTATTTATTTCAAAACTTTTTTTTTAATTGTAAAGTCTCACAAAAAAAATATGAACTTCAAAATTTCACATAGATATGTAGATAAATGTTTATATCAGTATAGAATGTATAGTCTTATACCCCAATAATATGAATAGCAAAAGACTTAAAAATAGAGAAAATTATATTCTCGTCAAATTTCACATAGACATGTTGTTTAATGTCTTGACCTATTCATCATTTATATACATGTAGCTGTCACAAATCGGATTAAAAATTAGTTTTACTATATCTTCACGTCTCATTCTAGTATATTAGTATCCAATAACTACATGAATTGTTTAAATTTATAAAATATCTAATTAATAAAATATATATTTATTCCAATAATTGGTTATCCTTTCGATAAAAAATTGATATTACTATTTATTTCAAAACTTTTATTAATTGTGAAGTCTTACAAAAAAAATGTGAGCTTCAAAATTCCACATAGGTATGTCGATAAATGTAAGTACTTGTCTAGAATGTATATTCTTGTACCCAAATAATATAAATAACAAAAATTAAAAATAGAGAAAATTATATTCTCGTCAAATTTCACATAGTACATGTCATTTAATGTATTGATCTGTTTAGAATTTATATACATACATAGCTATCACAAATTGGATTAAAAATTGATTTTACTATATATTCTCATCTCATTTTCGTATAGTAGTATCCACTAGTACCTAAATTCGTTTAAATCTATAAAAGATCTAATTAATAAAATATATATTTATTCGAATAATTTGTTATCCTCTCGATAAAAATTTAAATTTATTATTTATTTCAAAAAATTTTATTAATTGTGAAGGCTCGTCAAAAAAATAATGCGAGCCTAAAATTGTAGCATAAATATGTCGATAAATTTTGTACTCGTCTAGAAAATATATTTTTGTACCCAAATAATATAAATAGCAAAAGAATTAAAAATAGAGAAAATTATATTCTCGTCTTACTCGTAGATTAATATCCGCTAATTATCTGAATTCATTTAAGTTTTAAGACATATATTTAATAACATATACTCCCCCCGTCCCCCAATTTTCTTCCTAGTTTTTTTTTTGGACGTCCCTCAATTTTCTTCTTATCCATTTATGGAGTGTTTACTTTTCATGATTAACATTTTGAATGATTGATTATTTGATGAATTAAATATGTGATAAGATAATTTTTATTTATCAATCCTTTGTTTACTATAAAGGATTAAAATTGGGATAAATAATTCTTCCTTTATTTGGAGGATTATTTCAATTCTACTTATATTGGTTGGATTAAAATTAATGAAGAACAATTCAAAGGATTAAAATACTCCCGGATTTTGGAATATCCTCAAATATTAATCCTTATAAGTAAACACTTGATTATGTTAGATTAATTTAATTTATCCAACATAATCATGCAAAGTAAACACCACATTACAGTAACTATCTTCCCAACTTTACCCTCAATAATATCATTTATTTACATCTTTTACCATTTATGGTCCACCACTATTTTCTCTTTTTTACCCACAACAACCTATTTATTTACATCTTTTACCACGCCTATGGCCAATCATTAACTAATTTAATATTACATTATTGTGGAACTCCTACTCCACTCATAATACATTCAATAACTTTTATTAAAACCCGTGTCGAAGATTCCAGGAATAAATTTAGGGGACAGAGGGAGTATATTATTCCAATATATCAAAATTGAGAAAATCTCACATAGACATATCAATCAATGTCTGGACCAATTTAGAATCTATATATATGTAACTGCCACAAATTTAATTAAAAATTGATTTTACTATATATTTGCTCTCGTCTCAAACTCGTATAGTAATATACGTTGATACCTGAATTCGTTTAGATTTACAAAATCAATATATAATAGGATTAACGATTAACGCAATCTCTCTCTGCGTCGATTATTTTAATTTTTATCTTGAAGTTCATGAAAAATCAATGTATGATTAAAATTAATTAAAAAATCATACAAAATATATCATTCAATTTGTATCTTGAATTGATAAAGTCTCATTAAAAATTTAAAAAAATATTAATCAAATTAAATTTCTTAATAAAAAATAAATACTTACCTAGTCAACTAATTAATTGATAGATCAAATAAAATTGGTGGATACAAAATAATTGTGTATTGTGGGATGAAAATATATACTCACAACAATTTATATATGTTTAAATTAAGGTGGAGTTTGATAAGAAATCAATGTGGGATATGAGATGTAAATAATAAGAATAAATTAGATTTGAGAAAATAGAAATGAAGATATCATATGATGCCACGTAGGTAAGAGAATCGCTAAACCCTAATCCTATTATATATTGATTTTCCAGTTTATGCCAATTTCTATTAATTATCACTTATAACTCCTTAATAATTTTGATATAAAGATTGTTTGCTTTAGGGACGAGTTAGGATTTTAAGAATAGATGAATCTTTTTTTTTGGAAATAATATATGAAATATTTGCTATTATGCGATTTATTATTAATGTTTACTCTAAAATATTTGAATTTTATGAAACCGATAATCAATTATTGTAACAAATTTTGATTATTTAAATATTTTATAAATTTAAACGAGTTTTAATAATTAACGAGAATTACTACATGGGTTTGGGATAAGAATGGGTAGGAAAATAATTTTTTAATGGGATTTTGGGCATGTACAAGTATATACATCCTAGAGGTTATGATGCCTAAATGATTTTTCTTTTTTCTTTTTTAATCTTTGATAGTTTTACTATTTATTATTAATGTTTAATTTGTAATATTCGATTTTTATTTAAATGTATATAGATTTAGGGGCTTCAGATAATTAACATGTATTATTGTATGAATTCGTGATGAGAATGAGTAATAAATCATTTTTTAATCGAGATTAGGATGAGTATGATGAGTGTACATATTCTAGACAGGTTCTGATAATTGAACCCTAACCTTATTGTTTCGATAATATACTCAGATGGTTGAACTCTAGCCAAACATTACATTAATTTTTGAATTTGTACTTATAAATTATAACATAAACTGATTCTATGTCGAATACAATTTATATATCAAATCCACATACATAATGATCGTTTGTTTTTCTAAGACCATTAACAAGATACATGGCTAGACGCTCTTGAACATAAGATTATAATTACCAAAAATCTATGTCCAATCATGAATCAATTGTACATTGCAATCTCATGAGTTACTAACAAAAGATGAATTAATTCAATCTACGATGAGAATAATCAAATGCACGATATAACAACCAACATGGTCTACGGTGAAATTTTCGACTGATTGTGAGGTAATTGAAAAGCTAATTTTTTCATATTTTAGATAAGTATTTTATTTAAATTACTCCACTTTTATATTTAGATAAATATTTTTAATATATACCTATATATATTTAGTTTTTTTCTTTGGGGGGTTCAGAGATAAAGAAAGTGAAAAAATCGAACAAACGCCTCCTAAATATTTTTCTATCATAATTTTATTTGTTTATAATATAACATAATGTGATTCTCCGTCGAAACTCGACGGGTCACACACTAGTTAAATATTAAATATATATTCCATTATATATTGAAGTACTATATTGATCCTCAATCCTATGTGGCATTTTCACATAATTTTATTCTTATTTTCTAAATTTCCCAATTTATGCCAATTTCTAATAATTATTACTTTATAACTCCTTAATAATTTATTGTGTTAGTCAATGTAGTTAATTATACATAATATAAATACGTGTGTAAGCAGTAATATATAGACATATGTACACAACTACAATTAAGGTATTGATTGCTTAGTATGAACTTAATTATATTTCTATATATATATATATATATATATATATATATATATTATGATTCCATAATAACCTCACACGCACTATAGTTGTCTTATAGTATTTCTCCAATCCCACATCTTTCAATTAGATAAAAAAAAAAAACTCAAATTATCAAGTTATTAAGGATGTTAAGATATCTCAAAGTCCCAATCTATTTTAATAAACAATGATTAACATGTATTATTTTTATTTATCTAGAGTAATTATCGATAGCAAATGCCCCTTACAAATTTTGTGAGCTGTATTAAGAATGAATTTATCATTTAAAAGAAAATATTTTTTGTTGATATATTCTAATATATCCACAAATTCCTTATATAATAAAACCCTTAAATTATTTTTTTATATACACTATTTATTTATAATATTATAAAATATAAAGTAGCCACGAGCGCGCATGGCACATAAAATATACTAGAGAGTACATATACTCCTTCCGTCCACCAAAAACGTGCATTTAATTCCTTTTCGATCTGTCCACCAAAAATGTGCACTTTTCTTTTTTTAGAAACACCAACTTTACATTTTACCCTCAACTTATCCATTTATTTACAAAAAAACACTCATGGCACACCTTTTTACACTCACAATCCATTAATATATTCATGTATTATCCAATGACACACATTTTTATACACATTTACTTTACACTCATTACAGTTTTCTTAAAATCCGTGTCACCAAAATCGATGCACGTTTTTGATGGACGGATGGAGTATTATTTAATTATGTATTACTCCATCCATCCCGTCGAACTTAAATCATTTCTTTTTTTGCATGGTTATTTAGGATAAGAATATAAAATGGTTAAATAATTAAAAAGTAGGTGTGCCTCACATATTTTAAAGAGATAATTATTTATAAGGGTGAGCATTCGGATTTTGGTTCGGGCTTTTGTCTAATCCAAACCGATCTGAAAATTAAATTCTATTTTTGAAAGGGTGAAAATTAAAATTTTGTGAGAGAAAAATTGATTAGAATCGAAAATTCAAAAATTCAAAATTTTTATAAAAAAAATCCAAACCAAACCCAAAAAAATATGAAAATTATGAAAAATCCAAAAATTCAAAACCAATTTTGTTAATTCTTATATATATATATATATATATATATATTATAAGATTTAAAAATATTTAAATAAAATATTATTATTATATATAATTCGGATTTTCGAATTTTTTAAGATTTAAAAAATTCAATCCGGTCCGATTCGAAAATCTGAAATTTAAAAAAATGTCAATTCGATCCAAAAATAACTAAGACCCCTTTGCGAATTAATTGTCAAATCTTATGTTGCAAGTGTTTTTATTATTTCCAATATTGAGATATCTTTACTCAGTTCGATGCAATACTTTTTCTAAAAAAAACTTATTTTTGCATATTTGTGAAAAATTGAAGTAGAGTCATTAAATTGTAATTCATATGAAGTTATATTTAAAATTAGAAATATGTTTCGACAGTCAAAACTTGTAAACTAAGGACATGCATGCATATCCAAAATTGTTCGTTAAGAACTTTGCACTATACGTTATGATATTAAACAGAACATAAGATCAAAAGCCCCCTAATTATCATCAATTCCAAGTGAAATTAATAATTTAACTAAAAATATTTATGCGACAAAGAAAACTGCACTTTGGAATATTTCAAAATCAGTAACCATTAACCAACAACTTTAGAAAACAAAAATGTTTGATTCTGTACATTTGTGAAAATGGAAATTTGTCTTGTCAAAAGGAAAAACAAATAAAAAGAAGAGAGTTTAATTAGAATGAGGATTTTCGTACACATAAGGAATTTTGTGTAGTTTTAATTTCTTATTTCAAAAGGAGAATCTTTTCTATGTGAGTTCACATACCCAATTTCATGAGAATATAAGGAGTAAATCATGATAATTCAACAGTTAAATAGTTAGGAGGATTATGTTAGATTTGTGTATTGAAAATAGAATGATTGAGTTTGTATACAATATTTTATGTTATCAATATTACAATCTTCTATGTGAATTATTTACTTGATTACATATGTTGTCATATTACCTCATACAAAAGTTAGATTATACAGTGTGTGGAAGATCACAGAAATCTGTATGATTGGTTGTTTAGTTGAGATATAAAAGGATCACGGTTGAGACAACTTAAGGACGAGTTGTCGGGATAGTGCGAGATAGATAAGAAGTAACTTGACTTGATTGCTTGTCTATGCTCGTACATCTTGACGTATTGATGGATCACAGTGAAAGAGTTCTTCTATCTGACCGTTGTGAGGAACCTAGATCTCGGTGACTTTGCATTGATCTAAACATCGATAAAGTTTTAGATGAATATGAGTTACTAACCATCACTTTGACTTGTTATGGGTAAGGATTACATAAGATAACCCAAGATTCTTCGCATCTTGGGTTGTTGCAGTGCTTGTATGTCATGCTAGTTACTTGTATCGAGTCACCGTATCCGTTTAGGATGATGACGTCCCCTTAAGGAGCTAAAAATGTTTGTTATACTAAACCATGCAGGTTGAGTTAGCTCAAATACAATAAAAAGATTGAATGATACTACTTAAGGAATTAAAGAGATTAATTTTTTAAGCAGTCAGAGTGCTATAAATAATTAATAGATGTGCGATATCTTAAATACGGGGATTCGTAAGTTTAAATACAAGTCCGACTCAACTTCGATAATAAATGGGTAAGTTAACATTTGTTCTCTAGTAGAATCAATAAATGTTTATAAATTAATTTATGTTTTGGGCTGAACATAAGATAATTAATTCATTTTAGACCCATTTTTATTTCTTGTATTTGATCCATAGACTGACCCATCAAGGTCTCTTACTGCTGAGAATTTCATCCCCCATAGTAGGATCCCATTGGGATTCTGTTCTGATTTATGTATTATTTTAATATATCTCCTATATCTAAATAAATATTATCTGATATTATTATATATTAAGAGGTAATTATTCTAGATAATAATTATATTCAGGGATTGAAGATAATTATTGTATTTATTAAATATGTAAAGTCCTATTTAAATAGGATTTTAAGGAAAGTATTATAAATATTGTACGAAAATCTGATTTTATCCCTTTCCCGATGATCTATTTTGGATGTTTAATTCATCATACATTGATTATATACCTAGTATGCATTTACATAATTAATTGTAACACGTAGGTGTTTACTTGTAATTTCTCGGATATAAGATCAATAGCAGACTCCAGCTTTGATCTTATGGACTGTATCCCGGATGCCTATTCTCCAATGTTGAGTGAGAGCAATCATGAAGAATAGTGCAAAAATTCGTCTCCTTCTTTGCACTATGAGATTTTCGAAAATCTCAAGAGAAGAATAAGGATTTCTTTTGATTTTCTCTCACCTTATATTTATAATGCATTCCTAGAATCCTAGATAGAACACTGCATATCTAATAAATATAATCATACAAGCCCGACAAGTTGTACTATTTTGTACACTCTTTTCCAACACAAGGTTTTGTCATCCTTCAAAAAACTCACTCTTCTCTGTTTTTCGAAAACACATTTCTCACATTGACTAAAATCAATTGTCTTGAGGTCTGACAACTATTCCTTAGATCGCATCTCTCTCGTTCATTCCTCACTCATGCTCAGGATCAAAGCATATGATATCTCATTGACTGAGTTTTCTGATCTTTGCTCTTTTGGACCCTTCTTCGGTGACAATATCTTTATCATCTCCTTTGTGGTCTTGGCTTTGATCATTTGGAGCACGACATTCTTAGAAAGCGATAAACGTACCACGTTCATTGCCTTCATGTCCAGCAACTTCCAATCCTGCTCCCTCTTGCCCTCTGATTTCGTACCTAGACACTAATACAAATCTTTACCGTGCAAGTAATCCTGGATTTGCATTTTTCAGAATCCATAATCTTAACCATTGAACTTCTCAACAAATATTTTTCCATCAGTTATCGTATTTGCTCCCACCGAACCCGAAGCTTTGATATTACTTATTGCGAAATAAAGCACACAATAAATACGAAAGCAATAAAAATGCACATGAGAATTGATTATCCAGTTCGTCTCCACGAGACTACGTTTGGAGGTGCTGCCAAGTCAGTGATCTAAATTAGAGATATTTTGATAAAAATATTATATATACTACAATTACAATGAGAGGGACTATTTATAAGAAGGAAAAATCTTAATATGCATAATCATAATTTGACTAAAATTTCTCCAAGGCCATAGACTCTAATTTTAATCCTATCATATCCCGACTAGAACTAATTCGTACATCCCAAATATGCCTATGGCAATTTTAGATAGAAGTATTTTACCCTTTTTTCTTTCACCAAAATCTGCTTTTAGGACAACTATTCTCTTTTGGGTTATTAGCCAGTATACAGATGAATAAGAACTTTCAACTTCAACTTCACATGTTTGATACTTTCGAATTTATCTCTGAAAAATGAAAATTTTGAATTGAAATATTCTTAGCTATAGTCTATAACTTATCGTTTATGAAAATGATGACCATATCTAAAGCTGCCATTAATCATAATAGATATATATTAGTCACAAATTAGAGTGGATGAGCGACTTAGAATCTTATATCATCATTCATCTGAACTTGCATACATGATGTAACAGGACATAAGAAAAATAAATATACAAATTATGCATGTAAATCCCCTGTTTTTTCTGTTTAAGAAGATGTCTGCATGTCGATCTTTTTGTCTTTTTCTTTTTGGCAACGTTGAAGCTCCGATAAACTCAAAATCGATGCATTTATTTTCTCAGTTTATAAAAATCGTAAAAGACAAATAGTATAAATCTCTCTCTCGCTCGCTCGCACAAATATATAATGTATACGTATATAAATTGAGACAAACTTATGAAGCAGCGATCGATAACCGGCGGGAGCGCCTCCTTCCACCTCCCTTAGGCTGGGAGGGCTTCGCCGGCGAGTTCCTGGGCGGGTGGGGTCTGGGAGGAAGCGGCCGCGGCGGAAACGGGAACAGAAAGGGCGGCAGAGGCTGCGCGTAGTCGCACATTCCATAGACACAGAAGCTAGGAAACCGGCATCTGTGATTGCATCTTCCGCGGTTGAAAGAGGATATATTCGTACCAACGCATATCCCGCCGCAGCATTGCCGCGTGAAGCGGCACCTGATCCCGCAAAGCCCGCAGTTGTTCGCGTCGGAGCTCACGTCCACGCAGTGGCTCCGGCAGCAGCGCCGTTGCATATCCACGGCCGCCGCCGGCAGACAAAGAGTCGGGGGTTCTTGATTCTTGTCAACCATGGCGCATAGGTGGTGGTGGAGTTTCTGCTGTTTTCTTTAAGAGTAGTTTGTAGTAGGTTTTTGGCTTCTGTAATCGCAGCATGTAGAAGAAGAGGCAAGAGATCATGGGATAGGACTAGTAGTATAATGATTTTGAGATTGATTTTTTTTTCATATTTTGCTGTATAATTGTGGATCTCTATTTTATTTCATGGGCCTTTTGTAGAATTTTGTGAGGTATATACAGAGAACTTATGAGATTAAGGTGATGGTCGCCAAACAGGAATGAAATGAGAATTTAATTATGATTTCTACGTTTATTTATAATTCCATGATCGGTAAAAAATTTATGGTATAAATCAATATTTCTGAAGGAGTGCTTATTTCCATAAACATGATATTAGTCATTTCTCCTCTTCCCCATAGTATTAGTTGTTCCTATGAACATGAGATTAACCAAATTTATTGAATTTTTAAAAAAAAACTATTCTTATTTATTTTTTTATCTTATAAAATGAATAATAATAATAATAATAATAATAATAATAATAAAATAGTAGTATTTATAGTAATGAATAAATAGTAATTATTAATAATGAATAATTATAATATAATAATAGTGATAAAATAATAGTAATTAATAATATTAACATAATATTTAATGATTAATATAATAAATAATTATAGTAAAATAATCATCATCATCATCATCATTATTATTATTATTATAACAATGTAAATTATAAAAATAATAGTTATTTTATTTATTTTATTTTATTCCTATTTGTTTATTTCTTGTACATACTAGTCATACACATATTTTATTCTATTATATTCCATTCAATTTCTATCATCATTCCATTACATTTCTATCTAATTTCATTTATTGCTTACCAACCACCACCTCTAAGTTTTTACACTAGAGGTATTATTAAAATGACCATTTTACTAAATCTTGATCATCTTTATCTTTTCTTTTCTTTTTTATTCGGGAAAGGGGGACGATGGGATTGAACCCTAGATATCTCTTTTTATGCAAGGGAAGTCTCACTACAATCTTAATCACATCTATAAGAACATATAAAATATAGTTTCCTTTTTTGTATAATATACAATAAGATTCTGTAAAAATAAATGTAAAAAAACCCGTAATCATTGTTGCTGTTGCGTCAATTACACAAATGTGTTCATGAACTCGTGTAACAATTCATTTTGAATTGTTACATGAATACAGAAAAAAATCTTTTTGCTATTTGTATACCGAATGAGATTTTAGAATAGTAACTTGTTTTTACATAATTATTATAATTGTAACTACAATTTGTCTTTAATTACTGCTGAAAATGGCTACTTTTTGAAGTTGTACTTTAATCATGATTTGTTATTGTATGGCAGTAGTCTCTGTTTCATAAAATACTTTATAAATTGCATAGGAGAAGCAAATCTTATATAAACCATACGCTAACGTAACTAGAAACTCGACTAATAATAAATTAATAATGCATTAATGGACTCTAATATTTCTACTGATTTTAGATAGGGCTAACAATTCGTGCGTTTTAGATCGTTATCGTGTCGATATGATAAGACCAAACACGAACACGACCCATTAAAGATCTATCTGATACGAACACGAACACGAACACGACACGAAAGGTACCAACATGGTCATGATAAGAACGCAAATATGACACAATTTTTTCGTATTAACACAGCACTAAAACGACACAACACGAAACGACAAATTTAAATCAAAATTAGAAAATAAATTAATAAGAAAATAAAAATATATAAAATAATAATTAAATTAATATTAAATAGATATAAATTTTATCAAATTACACGAAAATGATACAATCCGACACGAACACGAAAGCAACACAAAAAAATTATCGTGTTACACGAACACAACACGATTATCGTGTCTTTATCATGTCGACACGATAAGGACACAAACACGATAAGGCTAAAGCTAACCCATTAATTTTGTACGTATTCGTGTCGTGTTTTCGTATCGTGTCAAAAATTGTGGTCCTAATTTTAGACTATTCCAAGAGCGCTGGTTTCTTTGTTCTTTATTTTTATATATATATTGGTAATAAGGGGAAAATCCGTAGTGGCTATAAGTGGGAATATTTCGGGTAAACTCCGCTACAAAATTCATCATGTATTCTATGTCACCCAACAAGTCACAAGGAACCTTTTTTTCTTTCAAGGAAACAGGGGAATTCATGTTTAGCATACAGAATTACGTGATTGGAGAGCATTTTGACCTTAACTTTTTTTATGATTGAGAAGCCATGTTGCATACGTTTTGCTTTTTTTTTTACACATTTGGTCCATGGAGAATAAATATGATTAGGTGGTCTTAGCTGACTCTACATGCTGACCATGCTTTACGTGGGCTCTCCTTGTCTACGTGGAGATGCTTTGCATATTAAGATCACGTTGGTTTTTATCCTAGCTAGAATGATCTAGATTTAGTCTTGTGTCATCTTCTCATTGGTCCTTGAGGAATATTATCTGTGCCGATGCAATCGGCTGTGAGATAGTAGTTTTAGCCACAGAGCTTTATGCTCTATATAAAGCAATACTACAGTGTACGTTTACATGTAAGAAATAAAGATAATTTCAGCTTTTATATTTTGTCTCTTTCTCTCTTTTCTATCATGGTATCAAAGCCTGTTTTCTCTACCTCCCTCTAGCTTCTTCTGTTCCTTTCCTTCTTTCTACCATGGACGAATCATCTTTCATATACCCTACAAATGGAAGTCACGTGACTTTCCTTCACAATATAACTACACCCCTAAAATTGAAAGATTGAATTTTCTTGTCGGAGACAACAAATCCTTGCTACTATACGAGGATATGGTCTTGAAGGATTCCTTACAGGTTTGACTCAACCTCCTTCAAGATGCATAGAAGAAAAAGATGGAGATGACACACACAGATCCTTGAACCCGAATTTCACAACATGGGAAAGGCAAGACCAAGTTCTTTCGGCTTGGATCCAGTCGTCATTAACAGAGAGTGTGATGACACTCGTTGTTGGGTTAAACACAAGTGCTTCCATATGGTGTTGTAACAACCCGTAAAATAAAATTTTGTTAACGAAGAATTTAATCCAAATTATTATTAGACTTTTTCCTTTTTATTTATAAACGAGAAAATTTAGTTGGTTAATAATCAAGCAATAGCGATATGATCGGATTCGATAAATCGGATTACGAATGTGCATGGCGATCACCGATTCCGTTCGAACAAAGCGAGTGAATAGTCGTAATCGTGATAAATCTCAAGAGCGCAATTACTAACAATGGAAAGTTGACCATATCTTATATTCTTTTACTTAGACACATCTCTACCTCCAAAGCAAACAATAATCGATAGCCTCACACACCTCTCTCCTCCCTGCAGAGAAATCTGATCTTCTGCAACATAAGACAAATTTTGAACTCTGAAACTTGTTGCACCTCTGTTCATAAGGCAGCAAAAATCTCTTCTCCCCACCCTACAACTCCCATTTCAAATCTCCTCAACTTTCAGACTTCCCAATACGAGACAAAGAAGCAGAGAGAACACAAAGAGGAGAAACCACAAGGTAACCATTTCAGTTCTCAACTTAACGTTTTTTTTTTGTGTGTATCAACGACCAATCTCCATTTCTTTTGTACATAGAACACTGCCTTCTTCAAGCCATTGTGCGATCGAAAGCGAAACCCAACAAAACCTTCATCAAGGTAAGTCCAAACCACTCCCCATTTATTCCACTTTTCTCAGAATCTGAGAATTTTGAAAGAAAAAAGGAGAGAACAAATTTCAGTCCGTATGTGCTAAGCGAACATAATCAACCGGAAATTTAATATAAGGAATGGTTGTACACACCCCATGAACTACCCTCCTTTGTTCTCCCTCCCCGGTTCTGTCGCGTCGATGGTAGGGATGGCTCGTGCTGTCCGCCGACGGGAACGTCAGTTGGCGACGCTCCACAGAAATGGTCGAGCAACGACAGCTGCTGCAAGTAGGGTGGCGGCAACGGCGATACCTCGGCGGTGCTTGGCGCGACGACGGCGCCACGATGGGCGAGATGAGAGAGAGTTGTGCGAGTTGGGTGTGGTGAGAGTGGCGAGATGACCGCGTGAGCTACGTACGAGAGAGAGAGACGGGCGAGCACGGCGGTGATGCGGCTCCGGCGAAGACGCGCTGCGGCGGCGGACGGCGGTGTCGTGTGGCCGAGATGAGAGAGAGAGAGCGGTGAGTCTCGTGTGAGTGAGGAGGCGATGTGGCGGCGGATGTACGCCACCGCGAGGAGGCGGCGCCGGCGTCGCGGCGGCGATGGCGGCGGAGAAGGAGGCGGCGAAGCGCGGCGAGTGGTGGAGAAATGGGATCGGAGAGGTGGGGTAAGGGTGTAGGTTCGATGGTGGGTTGTGGGGTGGGTTTGGGCTTTCATTATTTAATCGTTTGGGCTTTCATTATTTAATTCAGTTGGGCTTTCATTATTTAATTCGTTTGGGCTTTCATTATTTAATTGATTGGGCTTTCATTATTTAATTCATTGGGCCTTCATTATTTAATTCATTGGGCTAATAAATTAATTGGGTGGAGGTTTAAAGGAATAGTTGGGCGGGATTAATTATTTCGGTGGTGACAATTAATTATTTCGATTGGGTAGTGATTTATTAGGTGGTGGACCTATTATTTTAAAGATGGGCCTCTCTAATTAATTACATTGGGCTCTTATAATTTAAATGTGTTGGACATAAGTACATGTAGAATTGGACTATCAAGTTTTAATTGGACTTTAATTAATTGAAGTGGGCTTTAATTAATTAAATCTTTTAACTTAAGAAATTATTTAGATCAACTTTAATTAAATAAAGTTGATAAGCTTTAACTAATTATAATTAGACATTAATTAATTAAGTTACTTAAACTTAATTGATTAATTTAGATAGACCTTAATAATTAATTGAGCTAGACTTTAATTAATTAATTAAGTTACTTAAACTTAATTGATTAATTTAGATAGACCTTAATAATCAATTGAGCTAGACTTTAATTAATTAATTAAGTTACTTAAACTTAATCAATTAGCTTGGAATGACTTTAATTAATTAAGAGCAATGGGCCTTAATTACTTAATTTAAATAGGTCTTTGACCAATTAAGTCATGTGGAGTTGATCAATTAAAAATAATATTGATATGGGCTTTTAAACTAATCCATTTAGTTAACTTAAATTGTGGATTTAATTAATTAATTAAAGAACTTAATTAATTAATTAATGACATTGGTTATGTCAAGTAGATGATTGAGAAATATTGGTAACTTTAATTTGTAAAACGTTTGTTAGATGATTGATTTACGAGAAATATTTAGTATTTGTATATGAGTTTTTCCGTTAGAAAATATGGGACGTGTGAGGTGAGAAAGCGGACGGTAAATGATGATAACGAATGAGTTATTGGAACTCGAATTCGTTGATACGCATTAACAAGCGACTAATATTAGTTATGAACTTAGGATTCATAATTGAGCGAAACGACGTGAAGAAACATCGATCACGGAGAAGAATGTAACGACAAAGTGTCATCTATCGCTATGGCGAGACTAATCGAATAGGCGAAATATAATTGATAATAGAGTCTTATCGATAACAAAAATCCTAAACCCAAGGACTTAAAGGATATCGAGCACGTTAAATATTAGCAATTCTTCTCGAAGAAAGCGAATGACATACTAAATTATATCTCTTACGTTGATAAGGTCCGGCGTGGACGTGAGCGAAAACGACAAGGATCACTAGCGAGATACTTGAAGGACAATTCTTGAGGTGGGCTTTTCTTGAAACAAAATGATTATGCATAACTCAAAACATGATTTATAAAAGCTTTATGAAATATTATCGCATGAACTGTTATTGACTGCCAAATATTTATGTTTTGTTGTGTCCATATCGAGGTTGGTTTGTCCAAATGTGGGACGAAATTGATTGTATGTGAATGAGTTGGTCCACCAACGTAAAAAAGGGTAACGATCGGATCCGACTTAGTTGAGGACTAACTTTCGGATTGTGTACACGCGATGTATTGTGTGTTAAGGTTAGCTACTCGACCGGTCGCGGCGACTATGTGTAGGTGGCCACTCCATAGTGCTGTGAATGAATGAGCGTATGATTGATGAATAAATTACGGATATGGAACAACATGATAAAATAGTCGGGCCGACACTTTTGGAAAAAAATGATAAAATATTTGATAGGCATGAGTCTTTAACTAAAATCCTCATGTGCTATTGTGGGCAGTTCAATAACTTTTGATAAAGAAAATGTTTTCGGCAATGAGTCCACTGAGTACTTTTGTACTTAGCCCTGCATCTCGTTTTTGATGTGCAGGTTGAGCAAGGATTGATGATGGATGCGAAGTGGTGCAGAGTGGCAGTTATTTTGATGCTTTATTAGGAAGGTTTCTAGAACCTTGGGCATGCATCGTCATATGCATGTCCACACGTTTATTTGCTGCCTAACTCTGATAATTTTTATGCTTTGATCATAACTACTTTTATGCCAGTATTGAGCGGAGGTTGTACCTCGTGACCAATTTTGCCACGATTGGGTTATGTTTGAATCTTGAATCCCTTTGACAAGTCCTTATGTGACTTGAGTGCAGATGAATTGCTTATCCCTTTAGCCTATCGTTATTGAGTAATTGAATGATTGATTGCCCGGATTAGCTATGTTTATATCCTTTGCTTTATCATACGGTGACGATCTATACGATCCGTACTTTATTGGAAAGTCGGGTCGTCACAAAGTGGTATCGAGCTCTTGTTAGCTCGAACCCTAGAAACCCTTTCTTGAATCCTAAGTTAGAAGTTGAGTCTAGAAATTGTTTATGTTTGATCTCTTCGCTTGCACTCCATCGTCGTCACGCTCAACGAGGAAGAAGGTAACTATTTCAACTAAAGTTGTTTTGGAATGATGGAAATATATGAAATGTGAATTGGAGTTTCAATATGGCCTTGTTGGGAAGTTGAAAATATTTTGGAAAATGGAAACTTTTGAAATTGAAAAATTGTTCAATTGATTAGTCCTTAGTTTGAAAAAAGTCACAAGCTTTAGGAGCTTGGTAAATGAGTAAATGAGAATACTTGATTATTCACACAACATATCGCTATTTGTGTTTATTATTGTATCTGAAGCATGATGCAAAAGTATGTTTTTCCATGAGAACATAGACTCTTAAGCCGCATGATCCCTTTGCGTCGAACTTAGTATGAAAATATAAGATATTCCCAATTTAACGAAATACTAAGGAGGAGCGAGAACATAGGGATCTTAAGGATCACAATCCGAGCGGATTCGATGATGAGAATCGACGAGTCTATAACGACGAGCAATTGCTTGGCGGGGATTGCATGCTATGAGTCCTAACTCTCGACGAGAGAAAATTCCAAACACCACGCGGTTGCCTCTATCGTGGCATAAGTGAAAGAATGAGCGATATAATGTTAAGGAAGTATAAAAGAAATAACGATTTGTAAGTACATAATGAGAACGGATATGATGTGATGCGATAACGTGAGTAGAAATAAGAAATCAAAACCCGATAAGATAGGGTGACCTCTTGCCTTTACCAGAAGGCTAGACACCGATCGTTCCTCTACGCTAAGAAACCATACCATCTCTTTCCAAGACCCAACCATGAGAGTTGTACCATAGGAATGTAGAAATGTAGGTCATAGTAGAATATAGATTGCTATAACCTTCTTGTTACAAATGTCTATTATTTACACACCTTCCATTAGATACACCGTTATGTTTACCGTGCGACCATAGTGATACTTTTCTTTTCGGATGGCTCGGACGGTCTTTACGACTAAGGCCCCTCGTCCTCTGGGCCCCCCGAGGAGGTTATCGATCGTCTTGCTCTTACCGGATGTGCCACGGAGGCGACCTTGGCGAGTTTAGCGCGACTTCACACGCCACCGGGGCAGACACGCCGAGGCACATCCCATTATGACGGTGTGCTCGACTTATCATGAGGCGCCATCCGATTGGCGAGGATCATAGAGATTTCGCGGACTATATCTATCGGCGTAGAGAGTTTTGATCGAGGCGGACCGCCGCTTTGCTAGCCATCGAGCTATGTGTTCACGGTGTGCGAGCTGCACCACGTGGACCGTATCTTCCCGCACGGAAATACACATGGCGTGACGAGATTAGGGTGGCTTCACCCGGAGGTGCCCTTGGCGGCAGATGGGCACGTGTTCTTGCACGGCATTGGCGGGGACATGTTTGAGGCGGACCTTCCCGTCCCGACAGCTCACATTCCGGTCCTACCACCGTAGATTCCATCCCGGCATTGTCCGCCCGACAATCACCACCGGTCATGCCATGCCCATATCCACCCCCCACTCGCCGCTCTCCACCGCCCCGCCGCCACCCCACAGCACACTGTACCACAATTGTGGAGATCGAGGACCCACATGGCTAGCTATAGGCAGCGTGAGAGGCGTGTACTCGCCCGGCTGCTGCCCCACCCACGCCCACCGCTGAGGAGATCATGGCTGAGATTCGCGAGACCTAGCGGCTATGGAAGACGCCGGGGTCATTAGGATCAGGGCCCGTTGTCCCGTGCCGACGCCGAGGAGGAGGACCCAGGAAGACCGGAGGAAGATCCCGAGGAGGACCCGAGGAAGACCCGGAGGAGGATCGGAGGAGGACCCGAGGAAGACCAGAGGAAGACCCGAGGCGATCTATCTGCGATGGCGAGATGGAGGGTGGATAGCTCCCAGCTTCGATCGACTCGATGCATGGAGCCCGATCTACACCCCGGCGACCATAGATCTAGTTCTTAGGACTAGATTATCTTTTGTCTATATACTCTGTATATCTTTTGATGCATGCGGAGGCGACGAGTCGTTCGACATGAACCTATTTTGATGATCACGGTGGCGTGTTGAATTTTGTACGCACCATGACGAGGTACACGAGTGATGCCGATATTTGTTTTGGGCATCATACTCATACACGGTATTTTTGTAAAGTTTAAAAGCGATGAAAGTCCTCGTGAAGCAATTGATATGACATGATGATAACTCTTGAGAGCCTTTGTTTTAATATTGTGTTATGTGGTGTTCGATGTTGTGTTAAAATTTTGCTACTTATATAAATACCAAGTTGATACATATAGATACATTAACCACGATGGATGGTATAAGGCGAGATCTAATTTCGTGTGTTTATGAAGGATAGGATGCCGAGAAGGAGGAATCGTGCGATAACCCCGAAAGAAGCAACACCACCACCACCACCACCACCACCACAAAGTAGACGGATCGAGGCGTTGCTCGTAAAACCCGCCCACCTTCAACGGACCGGAATCCCGTGGACGCCGAATCGTGGTTCGCGCTCGGGCGAATCTTCACTTCCTTCGCGCACATCACAGAACGCGCTTTGTCATGCGTTGCCTTCCGGATGATGGCGCGCCCGACTTCGGTGGGGCGAGGAAAACTCGGCGGAAGAAGCTGGAAAGTTTCTCTGGGAGGAATTCAAAGAGGAAGTGTACGGAAGTACATTCCTAAGAGTTACCGAAGAGGAAGGAACACGAGTTTTACAACTTGCGCAAGGAAAGACCACGGTCACCGATTACGACCGTGCGTTTCGTGAAATGTCACGGTATGCACCTCAGTGGTCGACACCGACGCGAAGAGGATCGAGAAATTTCAGGCGGGACTCGCCATGAGATCGGTGTCGTTGGTGGTCACGAGATCGACTTACGTGAGGCCCTCGATCGAACCTTTGGACATCGGTGCTCGCTCGAAGATAGAGTCGTCCTCAGGCATCCTCGACTCACCAAGGAGATCGCGGAAGAGAAGTGGGAAGGACCCACAAGGCAAGGATCTAACACCAGCCGGGCCGGCGGGAGGCGTGGTAAGGAACAACGTGCCATCCGGGCACGGCAGAAACAACGTGCCATCAGGCGCAGGCGAGGAATGGACGCACTATGGTACCCGCGCTGGCGGGGAAACCAGAGGTTCATACGACCCCTGTGTGCCCAAGGTGTCACAGAGTCATAAGGCGCGGCGATTCACCAATGATGGATGCTTCAAGCGGCGGAAGGGCACTTCTCCGAGCTGCCGGGATACGCCCGAGGGAAATGGCGCCCAATGTGCCCAACCAAGCCCAACCGGTCCGGGCTATTCAAGCCCAACCGTTCCAACAACAGCCCCCGGTCCAGTACTATCAGCCAAACCGACGGCCATACCAACCACGGCGGCAACGGCAGCAACAATGGCGGCAACCGCAGCACCAATACCGCCAGCCTCAACAACAACAAAGAAGCGGCCGGCCACTACGCAACAAGGCGGGCAACAATACCGGCAACAACGGTGCCCTGACAAGCGAGGGCTCACGCCTCAACCAGAGAGAGACTTCCCGAAGAGCCAGGAACCAAGGAAATTTGGCGGTATGGAATACTCTCTCCAAATGCACATATCCTCTGTTTGATACTAGCGCCGATTCCTTTATTGTGAAGCATGCGAGAGAACTTAGGACTAGATCCTAAAAGCGAACAAATAATGAGAATATCTTCTCCAATGGGAGGCATAAAACGGTAACCACATATGCTCGAACCCAGAACTTGGACTAGGCTCACTTAAGGTCATGACAAATAACCTTCACGCCATACCTATGACGGATGTGAATATAATTCTAGGAATGGATTGGCTAACCGAACATAGTGCGACCATCTGTGTAATGAAAGGAAAATCTCCTTCCAACACCGGAGAGGAATCTCTGACTTTCACGGGATCGGCATGGGAGGAGAGTCCCATTATATCCGCACTACAAGCAAGGCGTTCTTGAACAAGACCGAGAACCATGCCTACCTCGTCTATCTCCGTGAGGAAGATCGAGCGAGAGGAGGATAGAAGACGCCCGATCGTGAAGAGTATCCCGGCGTGTTTCCGGATGAACTACCGGGATTACCGCTAAACCGAAAGATCGAGTTCACGATCGACCTCGAACCGTGTTACGCCCGTGTCAAAAGCTCCATACGGATGGCACCAAAGGAGCTTGAGGAATTGAAGATCAACTGCAAGAACTCTTGAGTTAGGATTAATTAGACCCGCAGTGTTCCATGGGGAGCACTGTCCTTTTCGTGAAAAGAAGGATGGTATCGAGGATGTGCATAGACTATCGAGAGTTAAACAAGATAACTCTTAAGAATAAGTATCCTCGCCCGAATTGACGATCTGCTTGATCAACTTAAAGGAGCAGAGTCTTTCTAAGATAGATCTAAAGTCGATATCACCAATTGAGGATTAGACCGGAGGATGTACCTAAAGCGGCTTTCCGTACAAGGTATGGTCATTTCAATTCATCGTGATGCCCTTTGGACTTACAAATGCCCCGTAAAGATTTATGGATATTATGAAGCGGTGTTTCACCCATACTTAGACAAATTCGTCTTAGTGTTCATAGGCGATATCCTAATATACCCAAGAATAACCAAGAACACCAAGAACACTTGAGAACTGTCTACAAACATTGAGGCAAGAGCAACTCTTCGCCAAGTTTAGCAAGTGTGAGTTTTGGTTAGGCGTGACATTTTAGGTCACATCGTGTCCGCCGAGGAATCAAAGTAGACCCTCGAAGATTGATACAGATTCGAGAATGGGAGTCGCTAAAGAACCCGAATGAAATTCGGAGTTTCTTAGGACTAGCCGGCTACTATCAAGATTTATCAAGGATTCTCAACGATAGCCGACCCACGACCCAACTGCTGAGGAAAGGAATCAAGTACACATGGATTGCCGAGTGTGAGGCTAGTTTCGAGGCCAAGGAGTTATCGACGACAAGACCAGATCGCAGCATCGGCGAGTATAAAGAATACACAATCTACGGATCTTCCAAGAATGGACTAGGTTGTGTCTTGATGCAAGAAGGCAAGGTTATTGCTTACGCTACATGAGTTGAACTACCCTCACGCACGACCTAGAATTAGCGGTGGTCGTACATGCCTTAAAGATATGGAGGCATCACCTTTATGGAGTTAGATGTGAGATCTATACCACCATAAGAGCTCGAAATATTTCTTTGAGCGTAAAGATCTTAACATGAGGCGGCAGAGGTGGTTAGAACTAGTGAAAGACTACGATTGTGGTATCAATTACCACCCAGGCAAGGCTAATGTTGTAGCCGATGCCTTGAGTCGCAAATCTCACCCTAGTTTGGGATGTCTCCTCAGTCATGAGGAAATACTCGTAAAGGAATTTCAGAAGATGAACATCGAAGTCATAGATCCGTCTCTGACGATAGAGGGTTGTATTGCAACATTGATTGCAATCCCAGACTTAAGAGTCCGAATCTTAGAAGCTCAGAGGGAGAGCAAGAAGCTAGAAGAAATACGAGCTAAGATCAAGGACAATAACCACAAAAATTTAAAAGAAGCAAGATACCGTTTTGTTGTATGACGAGAGTGTGTGTTCGTAAGGCGAGAGCTTAAGAACGAAATCATGAAGGAAGCTCATGAGACTTCTTATACCGCACAACCCGCAAAGACCAAACCGTACTCAAGACCTCAAAGAGAAATTTTGGTGGGATGGAATGAAGCGAGACGTAGCCTCCTTCGTAGAACGTTGTTTGACGTGCGACAAGTGAAAGCACTCCACCAACGACCGTATGGAATCTTACAACCGCTAGACATACCGGAGTGGAAATGGGATGATATAGCCATGGACTTTGTTACCGGGCTACCCAAATCACGAGAGGAAATACCGCTATTTGGGTCATCATCGATCGATTGACCAAGAGCGCATTTCCTACCCATTCCGATGACACATGGGTCAAATAGACTAGTACGGTTATCGTCCGAGATCATACGTCTACATGGAGTTCAAGACTATCACGTCGATAGGGACTCAAATTTACATCCAGATTCGGATAAGCTTACAAAGGAACCTGGGACTCGACTACACTTCAAGATGCTGCTCCACCCACTGACGGACGGGTCCGAGAGGACCATTCGAATGACTGGAAGACATGCGAGAACCGTTGTCCTCGATAGAGAGAAAGTTGGGAACAAGTGTTACCACTTGTGGAATTCGCCACAATAACAAACTACCAAGCGACTATTGGAATGGCCCGTCGCACGCGCTTTTACGGAAGGAAATGTCGATCACCACTTTACCGGGATGAAGTGGGAGAAAGGAGAGTATTAGGACGACGACTGTGGGAGAGATGATTGAGATCGTGCGATGCATCCGCCAACGGATCAAGGAGGCCCAAGACCGACAGTAGTCGTGCGCCGACAAACGTCGTATGAACTACATTTTGAGGAGGAGACAAGGTCTTCTTGAAAATTTCTCCATCTAAAGGGATCGTGAGATTCGGAATAAAAGGAAGCTGCGACCACGTTTCATAGGACCCTATGAAATTCGGAAGAATAGGACCGGCGGCTACTGGACTTGCATTGCCGCAAGTTTTGGAAAGCGTGTACAATGTGTTTCACGTTTCATAACTAAGGAAATACATACATGATCCGGTCATGTGATACATAATAGATATTGTCCTCGATGACAATATGAGTTATGTAGAACCGCTACGAAATCTTGGACCGACGCACCCACAAGCTAAGGGACAAAGATATACCGTTAGTGAAAGTTCTATGGAGACACCATGGACAAGAAGAAGCAACTTGGGAGCTAGAATCAGCTATGAAGGAAAATACGGATCTTTCCAAGGTTAGCAAATTTCGGACTAAATTTAATTTAAGGGGGATGGTATGTAACAACCCGTAAAATAAAATTTTGTTAACGAAGAATTTAATCCAAATTATTATTAGACCTTTTCCTTTTTATTTATAAACGAGAAAATTTAGTTGGTTAATAATCAAGAAATAACGCGATATGATCGGATTCGATAAATCGGATTACGAATGTGCATGATTTATCAACGATTCCCGTTCGAACAAACGAGTGAATAGTCGTAATCGTGAATCGCCTCAAGGCTGCAATTACTAACAATGGAAAGTTGACCATATCTTATATTCTTTTTACTTAGACACACATCTCTACCTCCAGCAAACAATAATCCAATAGCCCTCACACACCTCTCTCCTCCCTGCAGAGAAATCTGATCTTCTGCAACATAAGACAAATTTTGAACTCTGAAACTTGTTGCACCTCTGTTCATAAGGCAGCAAAAATCTCTTCTCCCCACCCTACAACTCCCATTTCAAATCTCCTCAACTTTCAGACTTCCCAATACGAGACAAAGAAGCAGAGAGAACACAAAGAGGAGAAACCACAAGGTAACCATTTCAGTTCTCAACTTAACGTTTTTTTTGTGTGTATCAACGACCAATCTCCATTTCTTTTGTACATAGAACACTGCCTTCTTCAAGCCATTGTGCGACTAAAAACAGAAACCCAACAAAAACCTTCATCAAGGTAAGTCCAAACCACTCCCCCATTTATTCCACTTTTCTGTAATGATACAAGAATTTTGAGAAAAAAAAAGGAGAGAACAAATTTCAGTCCCGTATGTGCTAAACGAACATAATCCAACTGGAAATTTAATATAAGGAATGGTTGTACACACCCCATGAACTACCCTCCTTGTTCTCCTCCCTGCCTCGGCGTCGATGGTAGGGATGGCTCGTGCTGTCCGCCGACGGGAACGTCAGTTGGCGACGCTCCGCAGAAATGGTCGAGCAACGACAGCTGCTGCAAGTAGGGTGGCGGCAACGGCGATACCTCGGCGGTGCTTCGGGCGACGGCGACGACGCCACAGTGGCTGAGATGAGAGAGAGAGTTGTGCCGAGTTGGGTGTGAGTGAGAGAGTGGCGAGATGACCGCGTGAGCTACGTACGACGAGAGAGAGACGGGCGAGCACGGCGATGCGGCTCCGCGAAGCGCTGCGGGCGGCGGACGGCGGTGTCGTAACAGCGAGACGAGAGGGAGAGAGCGTGAGTCTCGTGTGAGTGAGGAGGCGATGTGGCGGCGGATGTACGCCACCGCGAGGAGGCGATTTACGCCGACGTCGGCGGCGGCGATGGCGCGGGAAGGAAGGAGCGCGGCGGCGGCCACGAGAGTGGTGGAGGAAATGGGATGCGGAGAGGGGGTAAGGGTGTAGGTTCGATGGTGGGTTGTGGGGTGGGTTTGGGCTTTCATTATTTAATTCGTTTGGGCTTTCAATATTTAATTCATTGGGCTTTCATTATTTAATTCGTTTGGGCTTTCATTATTTAATTGGTTGGGCTTTCATTATTTAATTCATTGGGCTAATAAATTAATCAATGGATGAGTTTAAAGGAATAGTTGGGCGAGATTAATTATTTGGTGGTGACAATTAATTATTTCAGTTGGGCGTGATTTATTAGGTGGTGGACCTATTATTTTAAAGATGGGCCTCTAATTAATTACATTGGGCTCTTATAATTTAAATGTGTTGGACATAAGTACATGTAGAATTGGACTATTAAGTTTTAATTGGACTTTAATTAATTGAAGTGGGCTTTAATTAATTAAATCTTTTAGACTTAAGAAATTATTTAGATCAACTTTAATTAAATAAAGTTGATAAGCTTTAACTAATTATAATTAGACATTAATTAATTAAGTTACTTAAACTTAATTGATTAATTTAGATGACCTTAATAATTAATTGAGCTAGACTTTAATTAATTAATTAAGTTACTTAAACTTAATTGATTAATTTAGATAGACCTTAATAATCAATTGAGCTAGACTTTAATTAATTAATTAAGTTACTTAAACTTAATCAATTAGCTTGGAATGACTTTAATTAATTAAGAGCAATGGGCCTTAATTACTTAATTTAAATAGGTCTTTGACCAATTAAGTCATGTGGAGTTGATCAATTAAAAATAATATTGATATGGGCTTTTAAACTAATCCATTTAGTTAACTTAAATTGTGGATTTAATTAATTAATTAAAGAACTTAATTAATTAATTAATGACATTGGTTATGTCAAGTAGATGATTGAGAAATATTGGTAACTTTAATTTGTAAAACGTTTGTTAGATGATTGATTACTAGAAATATTTAGTATTTGTATATGAGTTTTCCGTTAGAAAATATGGGACGTGTGAGGTGAGAAACGCGACGAGTAAATGATGATAACGAATGAGTTATTGGAACTCGAATCGTTGATACGCATTAACAAACGACTAATATTAGTTATGAACTTAGGATTCATAATTGAGCGAAACGGCGTGAAGAAACATCGATCACGGAGAAGAATGTAACGACAAAGTGTCATCTATCGCTATGACGAGACTAATCGAATAGACGAAATATAATTGATAATAGAGTCTTATCGATAACAAAATCCTAAAACCCAAGGACTTAAAGGATATCGAGTACGTTAAATATTAGCAATTCTTCTCGAAAAGCGAATGACATACTAAATTATATCTCTTACGTTGATAAGGTCCAGCGTGGACGTGAGCAAAACGACAAGGATCACTAGCGAGATACTTCAAGAAGGACAATTCTTGAGGTGGGCTTTTCTTGAAACAAAATGATTATGCATAACTCAAGCATGATTTATAAAAGCTTTATGAAATATTATCGCATGAACTGTTATCGATCGCCAAATATTTATGTTTTGTTGTGTCCATATCTGAGGTTGGTTTGTCCAAATGTGGGACGAGAATTGATTGTATGTGAATGAGTTGGTCCACCAACGTAAAAAAAGGGTAACGATCGGATCCGACTTAGTTGAGGACTAACTCGGATTGTGTACACGCATGTGTTGTGTGTTAAGGTTAGCTACCTCGACCGGTCACGGCGACTATGTAGTGGCCACCTCCATAGTGCGCGAATGAATGAACGTATGATTGATGAATAAATTACCAGATATGGAACAACATGATAAAATAGTCAGGCCTGACACTTTTGGAAAAAAAAAATGATAAAATATTTGATAGGCATGAGTCTTTAACTAAAATCCTCATGTGCTATTGTGGGCAGCTCAATAACTTTTGATAAAGAAAATGTTTTCGGCAATGAGTCCACTGAGTACTTTTGTACTTAGCCCTGCATCTCGTTTTTGATGTGCAGGTTGAGCAAGGATTGATGATGGATGCGAAGTGGTGCAGAGTGGCAGTTATTTTGATGCTTTATTAGGAAGGTTTCTAGAACCTTGGGCATGCATCGTCATATGCATGTCCACACGTTTATTTGCTGCCTAACTCTGATAATTTTTATGCTTTGATCATAACTACTTTTATGCCGTATTGAACTGGAGGTTGTACCTCGTACTTCGAATTTTGCCCTGATTGGGTTATGTTTGAATCTTGAATCCCTTTTGACAAGTCCTTCTGTGACTTGAGTCTGTATTGAATTGCTTATCCCTTTTAGCCTATGCGTTATTGAGTAATTGAATGATTGATTGCCTGGATTAGCTATGTTTATATCCACTGCTTTATCATACCGGTGACGATCTATACGATCCGTACTTTATTGGAAAGTCGGGTCGTCACAGGTGTGCACTCGAAACCAATTTTGCCAATCAATCGAGAGCCAAGGTAATGCAAGACAAACCCAACTTCAAACCCTTAAGAAAGAAAGTTTGAGTATGGTGATTATCTATCTAAAGTTAAAACGTGTTGTGACTTGCTCAATTACATCGGGCATCGTGTTTCGATGAAGATCAAATTCTACATATTTTAAATGATTTGGGACATGACTATGATTACGTGGTAGTGACAGTTAGCTCCAAGGTAGAAGCATGGTCTGCCATGGACGTTCACTCTCTATTGCTCGGTTTTGAGAACAGGTTGGAGTCGACTAAACCAACTCCTCTCAATGCTGATGGTTCGCAACCTTCTCTTCAATACATCACTCATGTGAATCCTCACAGAGGATATTCTCAAAGCTATAGAGGAAGAGGAGGATTCAATGGTAATAGAGGAGGGGGAAGAAATGGCATGCAGTGGAGGTTATAACATTGGTAGAGGTAGAGGAGGAACATGGTTAACAAACCAACTTGCCAAGTTTGCTTCGTTCGAGGGCATCTGCGAGATAAGTGTTGGTATAGGTTTGACCAAACCTTTGTACCAAAGCAACAAAATCGACAACCATATCCTACTCGATTCGGACCTCACGGCTAATATGGCTCACCTTCCACATATCACAGTCTTCAAATCTCAAAGCATCACACACTACAATGCGCCCGATTATAACAATGAAAGTCTTGGTATCCCGACTCGGGAGCCACTAATCATATTTCTCATGATTTGTCTAACTGAATTGACCTCCGAGTACCAAGGTGGTGTGAAGTTGCGAGATGGAAAATGGACAAGGAGTAGACATTGTTCACGTTGGTAAAGGTATCTTATCCACTCCCTCATCTTCTCGTTTAATCTCCTTCACGCACTACACATCACCAAGAATTTGTTAAGTGTGTCACGGTTTGTCAAAGACAACAATGTCTTTCTCGAATTCCATCCCGACTTTTGTGTGGTGAAGGATCAGAAACTAAAGCTACTCTCCTCAAGGGTACTCTTCAAGGAGGCCTTTACCAATTTCAACTTCATTCCACTCCCGCCATGAGTCATGCCCATCGTCATTTTTCTCGCTTTCAATCAAAGTCTCAAGCCACCGTCAGAAAGATGGAGAATCGACCTTGGTTGATTTCTCTCGTGTTTCTTCCACTCTCGGTCTCGATGATTGGCATAATAGACTAGGACATTGTTCCTTTGATGTTGTGCGCAAGGCTTTAAATTCCTGTAATCTATCCTTTCATGAAATAAAAACGTCTAGCTTATGCCAACCATGTGTCTTTGCCAAAATGCATAGATTGCCATATACTGATTCCTCTTCATCTCATGACTCTCCTCTTGAATTAATCCATAGCGACCTCTGGGGGCTTGCTCCTATCACACGTGTGAATGGTTTTTCATACTACGTGAGTTTCATTGATCACTCTAGCCGATACGTTTGGTTATACCTACTTAAAGCTAAGAGTGAAGTCCATAATGTCTTTTACAATACAAAGCTCTCGTCGAAACTCAACTTAACACCAAGATTAAATCCATACAAACCGGTGGGGGAGAATATAGAAACCTAACATCATTCTTTCTTCAACATGGTATTCATCATCAAATTTCCTGTCCATATACCCCACAGCAAAATGGGTTGGCCGAACGGAAGCATCGCCACATTGTGGAGATGGGTCTGTCCCTCTTATTCAAATCTGGACTCTCAATGAAATACTAGGACGACGCATTCTCTACTTCTATTTATCTCATCAATCGCCTTCCTACAAAATTATCCAGGTTCTCTCTACTTGAAAAACTTTTCATCTTAAACCCGATTACTTTTACTGCAGTGCGTTTGGATGTTGTGTTACCCTTCACACGTCCTTACAACAAGCACAAACTCCAAGCTCGATCTGCTTCCGGCACCTTTCTCGGCTATAGTCTTCATCACAAGGGCTACAAAGTGCTCCTTCCCTCCGCAAAATTCGTCACACGCGACATCTTGTTCGATGAACATATTTTTCCTCATCATACCCCATCATCTCCTGCAGCTCCTCCTTACGTTAGTTCAGATTTTCCTACGGGTTTTGGATTGTTCCCTCTGCATCTTCTCGCCAATCCCACCCTCTCCTACTCCTACTCCTCATATACATACTCTCTTCCAAATCCTAGTCCTCCTCCCACCTCTCCTACTCCCATCCCTGACCCTATTTCTAGTAGTTCCTCTTCGGGTTTTCCTCTTTCCTCGGCCTCTTCCCTACCTTCCTCCAACTCTCATTCTCCTTCTACCACTGCGTGCGATGCTACTTCCTCTCATACTCCAGCTCGCTCACAATGATCACCCAATGGTTACTCGAGGTAAGAATGGCATCTTCCGTCTAAGGTTTTGCTTGCTCAATCTATCTCCGCGGGTTCATCGAGGTTGAACCTAAAATCGATCGAGGCTCGTCCACCTTATGGCGATCTCGCTATGATCCGTGAGCTCAAGGCTCTATGTCAATCACACGTGGACCCTTGTTCCATAGCCTCACGAGAAGCATGCTATCGGTTGCAAATGGGTTTTCAAAATCAAAAGACATCTTGATGGAAGTATTGCCGTTATAAAGCCCGTTTGGTTGCTCAAGGATATATTGGGAACCGGGTTTCGACTTCACCGAAACCTTGATCCAGCTTGTCGCTTCACGACTATCCGGACTATGCTCTCTATTGCTATTCAACACCACCGGGACATTACTCACCTTGATGTAGATAATGCTTTTCTCAAGGGCATTCTACGTAAACTGTCTTCATAAACGACCTCCGGCTTTGAAGTTGTTGGACCTATACCATTGGTATGCAAGCTTAATAAAGCTACATATGTTCTCAAACAAGCTTCTCGGTCTTGGTTTCTCACCTTCAAGGCTACTCTTCTTAAGATGGGGTTTATCCAATTCAAAGTCGATCACCTCTACTCTTTAAGAAGGGTAATCATGCTACGTTTACTTGCTCGCTTATGTTGACGACATCCTTATCACGAGCTCCTCTTCTTCAACTATTAGCACCGCTATCATTCTTTGAATTGGGAAAATCTTTTCTCTCAAGAATCTCGTGCTTGTCCACCACTTCCTTGGTCTTGAAATTTCTCGAACTACACAAGGTCTTCACCTTCACCAAAAGAGGTATACTTTGATATTACGCTAAGGCTAATATGCGACCGCGAATCCTTGTCCAACGCCTATGATATCTTACGTCGTTCAACTATCCAAATTTCAAGGTTCACCTATGGCGAATCCTAGAGAATACCGAGATTGTTGGTGCACTCAATATCTCACCATAACTCGTCTGCACTCTTTTCTTTGTCGACAAGGTCGGTCGATACATGGCAAATCCTCTTGATTCTCACCGTGCGCCGCCGCGTATTCTCCGATATGTCGGTATATTAGATCATCTTGTTCATCTTACTCGTACTCATCAATCGCATATTGTTGGTTTTCGATTCGGATTGGGCTTCGATATTGATGACCGTCGTTCACGTCGGTATGTGTGTATCTTGGTGGTAATTTGATCTTGGGCTTCCAAGAAAAAGATGTGGTCTCGCTCGAGTATCGAGGTGAATATCGTAGCCTCGCGCATCACGCCGCCCAAATTTCATGGCTTGTTTCCTTGTTTCAAGAGTTATCCTTTCCGACATCCAAGACTCCTACTATCCGGGTTGATAACTTGAGTGCTATAGCATTGGCATCTAATCTGTTCTACATGCTCGTATCAAACATATTGAGCTTGACATTCATTTTGTTCGCGACAAGATTGCGACTAATAATCTTCAAGTACGTCATGTCCTTCTACGATCGGGTTGCGGATATTCTTACCAAACCATTGAGCTTGCAATTCTTCTCGCCTCAAGAACAAACTTGGTGGTCTCTCGGCTCGCTCGAATTGAGGGGAATCTTAGGCGACTCGCATGTCGACCATGCTCTCGTGGGCTCTCCTTGTTCACGTGGAGATGCTTTGCATATTAAGATCACGTTGGTTTTTACCCTAGCTAGAATGATCTAGATTTAGTCTTGTGTCACCTTCTCATTGGTCCTTGAGGAATATTATCTGTGCCGATGCAATCGGCTGTGAGATAGTAGTTTTAGCCACAGAGCTTTATGCTCTATATAAAGCAATACTACAGTGTACATTTACATGCAAGAAATAAAGATAATTTCAGCTTTTATATTTTGTCTCTTTCTCTCTTTTCTTTCATGTTTTTTTTTTCCTTTTAATACCATGTTTTTAATAAATTAGCCCGCATTCCATAATTTTTTATTAAAAAAAATAATCAAACATCTTGTATTCCAAGCCAAGCTAAAAAATTGTATAAACAAATATGCAATTATGTTACACGTCACAATTTTTATCCGCGTCGGTAAGAATGTTTGTCGCGCCATTTTTCTTTGCCGAAAATATTGAGGCGTCATTTTTCTGGTTGCCGAAAAGTATTGAGCCGGCGAATTTCCTACATATCAAAAGACCATCATCATTATTATAGACGCCTTACTGAAATATAATGGAAAAAATAATTGAAATGAATGTACCATAATTTGGTTCGATTTGATTCAGGTTCAGAACTTTGAAATTTTACGTTAGCTGGCCTTCAAGGCTATAGAATGTTAATGAAAACATATTTGGGCCACCTAGATTAATTAAGTTTGATTTTTGTTTAAACTATTTTCGTTTACCTACTTCATTAACACAAAAACTTTTGTCAAGATGCCCGCATATGTAAATATTTTAAAATATCATTTATCCTGAATAAAATATTATTTACACTGAAAAATATATCAATATTCGCACCTACTTATGTCGGAGTCCACCACTCCTCATTAATATAAGGGGGAATAATATAGATATTTACAATTTAGATTATATTTTGTGGAAGGTGTGCCCTGAAATGTTGGAGTGGATTTATCAAGCTAGCTAACATTTAACTATCTTCATTACTTTGAATGCTATCACTTGATTATGTTTGTTGATTGTGGACTGTGATAGAACCCAACTAAAACAATATTTCGCAAAATGCTTATTTAATTTCATGAATAATGTCAACTATATGAAACAAAGCGACTAAATATAGATTTATTACCACTTAGTTGTGTTGAGAAAATTGTTCCAAATAGACTAATATTTCAGTAGAGAAATTATGAATCCGGATATTGCAAGTGTAATTGAAAGCATCATGTGTGAACCTTCTATTATTGCATCTCATTCAATAACACAACTAAATGATGAAAGTTGATACAGTAATGATTATAAAAGACTCATCTATTGAATTAGCATAGCAAACTCCTATTCATTAGAAAGCTGCATCTTCATGAACTCCAACTCCATCTCCAAATCAAACCTTCTCTTCTTCTGATTCTCCACCTCCATCCTCAGATTCACAATCTCCTGCATCAGCTGTTCCTCCCTGGTCGCCTTGACCGCTCTTCGCCCCCGAGGTACGCAATAATCTCCCCCACCCTCCGCCTCTGATCATCCAAACTATCCCTCAAAACCAGCATTGTCTTCAAGACTGCCGCTGCACCACCATCACTACCTCTGCCGTCTCTTGCATCATAACTCTCATTCTCCTCATTTCCCTCCTCTTGAATTATGTCTTGTTTCGCAGCCGCATCATCAGCCGGAAAAACAGGATCCAGTTCAAACCCTTCCTCATTGAAGTTCCACCCACTAATCCTTCTGTGCTTCCCAATTTGGCCAGAGGCAGCATCAGCCTCATCATCTTCATCGTCTTCACTGCTTCTGCTCAACGGCATCAGACAATGAATCTCCGCCCCCTTGAACCTCTGCTCAACTGCAGGAACTCCATGCAGAACATTCTTGATCAAGAAATCGGGCCCCTTGCAGTTCTTGAAAAACGAATGCTTCAACAACTTCTCCGCAGTTGGCCTCTTTGAAGGGTCATGATCGAGGCACAAACCAACCATATTCTTGAAAGACTTTGAAAACCTCTTCTTATTCATGCTGGCCTTCGTCTTGTCGTAGTGATCAGAAAAACGAAATTTCTTGGTGATTTTCATCATCATCGATTTGGAAGGAGGGAGATGAGAGAGAGGAGGCCTTCCATGGGCTAGTTCTAATGCAGTAATTCCAAAGGACCATATATCAGCCTTGATACCATACCCTGTGTGTGAATGTATCACCTCCGGTGCCATCCAATATGGCGTCCCCGTAAAATCAGTAAGAATCCTAGACATTGATGATGAGGATCCAGCCCAACCACACGACAAACTCGACTCATAAACCGAAGCAGAGACACCAAAATCAGCAAGCTTCACAGTGCCATTCGAGTCTATAAGGATGTTACCGGCCTTGATATCTCTGTGAAGGTGGCCCTGGTCGTGGAGATAGGACAGAGCACTCAATATTTCCTTGAGAACTGCCGCGATGCATGGCTCTGGTAGGCCGTCCGGATACGACGAAGCTATGATCGACTGCAAAGAGCCGCCGGACATGAAGGGCATGACCACCCAAAGAGAGCTTTTCACGGTGAAGGAGCAGTGGGCTCGGAGGATGTTAGGGTGGCATAGAAGTGTCATGATCTTGGCTTCACGTCGGACATTTTCGAAATCCGTCTTCGACTTCTCAAGATCGATGGCTTTGATCGCTACCACAGAGGATTCCATTGGAATGCAGATGGCCTTATACACAATGGCGCTAACTCCTCTGCCGATTTGGTCAAGAATCTTGTAGCAGTTTGAGTCGAGAGGATAGTGATCGCAGCCGCTCATCGCCTTTTTGGAAGGATCTTCCTCTCTCCCTTCGTAAGCCATGAAAGACCGAAGACCGGTTTCTCAAATGGTTTCTAGTAGAGAGAGAAAGCTGCGTGTGCAAGAGGTTTCGGTATTATAACATGAGAGGTGGAAATTGAAAAGCAGAGCTCAAGCAGATTTCTTGTGAAAGAGAGATTCATGCAGCAGTGAAAAGTGAAAGGATTCATGTGATTTCAACTACTCCATTAGATGTGAAACATAGTAGAGACTCAAAATATCTAGAACACATTACCAGAAAAGTTAACATATTCCTTTCGCAAATCTATTCATCTATAGATGATTATACACATTACCAGAAAAGCTAATCTAGCATAACTATTCATCTACGCATGAATATATACATACATTAGAAGAAAAGCTTCAACTGCACAAAGCATTCAACGTTGTGACCTTTGCGCTTTCTTCTGCTGCAACATGAACTCGTGACATCTCTCCGCTTCTCGCCTCATCTTAGCGATCATCTCCTCCGTCTCAGCAATGATTTGTTGAGGCTCGTATACCGCCAAGAAATCGAGCCATTCGCCCAACGTCATCTTCTCCAAATCCGCCACCATCTTCCTCTTCCCAGCCTGAACTGAACTAGTAGTGGCTCCAGCAGCAACACTTTCTTCTGCTGCATTCAGCTCATCAGCTCCAATTTCCGATATTTCTTTATCTTCTTTGCGTGTTTCAAGCTCCGGATTTGCTTCTTCCTTCTCTGTCTCTTCACAAATAGTCTCCACAAATAGCTTCTTCCTCCCCCTTCCGCCTCTCGTTGTCCTTTTGCCCTCGATTACGCTCAAATCGACTGCGATTTCTTCGAGATTTTCTTCCTTTCTTGAGCTCCTTGTCCTCCTAGTGCTTACGCCTCTCGATCGTTTGATACCACTTGGCCCCAAATCTTTATCCTCTTCAACATTCAAACACTTTGCTGCCAAATTCTCATCTTTCGCCGAATTTCTTGTCCTCCTAGTGTTCGCATGCGTCCCCTGCTTGGCCTCAACTTCGATTTTCTCCTCGTCAACATTATTCTGTAACCCTAGCTCCGCAAACTCGTCAATTACCCCCAAATTGGCTGCCTTCTCCTTCACGCGCCGCCGCGCGTTCCTCCACACTCCATTACCGATTTCATTATCATCCCCGCTATTTTTAACGATCTCCACCCTAATCGACGTCTGCTCGCCGATTTTGATAATGTCGCCGTGGCACAGAGCGGCCGATTCGAACGGCTCGAGCCGCGCACCATTCAGAATGGTGCCGTTCGAGGAATCGAGGTCGGAGATGGTCCAGGGCCGGATATCCGGCTCTTGCGCCGCTTCGCCTTGGATGAGCAGGTGGTTCGAGGAGATTCCGGCCTCCTTGATCGCTAGAGTGTTGCCGCGGACAAGACGGCCGATCTTAACCGCGGTTCCCGATCTGAACTCTCTTGTTTTTCCCGATAAAGGTCCCTTCTCCATTATTAGCTTCAGCGTCGGGCCGGGTCTTCCCGGGCGGCGACGGATCTTCTCGGAGGCATTCTTTCGGGTTTGGTTTAAATTGTCGGGTAGGGTTGGTGATTTGGGGGAGAATAGAAGGAAGGGTCTTTATTTTTTGCTGAAATTTTTGCATCAGTTTTAGCGCGATAATGAAACTATAAAGATGCAACTGGGAGGAAAGGATTCTAAACTGCTGCGCTTTAGCCGTCTCCTTCATATTTTTTTTGCGTTTATTTTGATTTTTATCCTTTTATAATTAGAGTTTCAAAATATAATAAACTCTAACAACAAATTTCAACTCAAATTTGAACATTAGTGATAAAACATGACTATAGAAAACAACCCCAAATAATAATTTAAACATCAAGACAGTTTTGGGAAATAACCAGTAAAAAGAACTATGAAATAAAATAATTAGAATAAATGTAGACGACATTGTTTGATGTAACAATACGCTATGTTGTGTGTGTGTTGGCCTAGTGGTAGAGTGGTTAATGTCAAAGGCCAAAGATCTCAGGTTCAAGTCCACCGTGATGTAACTTTTAAAATTTCTATATTAATTAACCAAAAAAAAAAAAGCTATGTTACCATTTATGGCAGTTTGAATTCCAACCCCATTTATGTATATCATAGTTTTAACGTTTTGTTAGGAGGTAACGAAGTTTGTATTTATTTACTTCAATTGCATTAATTGAATTAAAATATAGCATTCATCCATGTATCAGACACTCTAAATGAGTAAATGTACTATAAATCTAATCATCTTCGTTTGTTGATAATTGCTAAATCAAAAAAAAATAATAGACACGGTACGAGGAAAATGGTTTTCCTTAATCAGATAGAAAAGACCATTGCAATGTATGAATTAGCACTACTCATAAAAATAAACTGGGCGAAATTTACTAGTGTCAAATTATTTAGAAAAAAATTGAGCGCTTGTAGAAATATAAAATTGTTTGAATTTATGCATGATATATCGAGTTGGAAATTTCTCCAAAAAATAAAGATATGACCTAGTAAGTTATTTTACGTTATCACAATCCCAATAATTAAGGGACGGTTATTTTTATAATATTTTATAATTATCATTATAGTCTAATTTGATTTAATCACAATCACCCATCCTCAAAAATCAATGATGAAAATTTGTTTTCATTTCTTATTTTGAATATATTTTATTTGAATCAAACTCTATCTATCTATCTATCTATCTATCTATCTATATATATAGATGATGGTTTAAAGTGAGAATGGAAATAAGTGTAGAAAATAGGAATAAATATGGTAAATCTAGCATATCTTTCATATTTGCAGAAGACAATCGTAATTCTTATGTTGCGTATGTTAGTTTAGACATATTTCATCTCTTCGAAGCACATATACTAAATATATTAGTTTAGACATCTTTCATTGCAGATAGACAAGAAGGATTCTCTTCTTGTGATAATGTGCATAATACACAAAACATAAAATTGTGGCGGTAGAAATTAAATCTCAACCATTGATCCAATGAATCAAAGGTCCAGATTCATTCTTATTTCCTACCAAATTATCATTTCCTACCTGATCCATCTTATATATATATATATGGGGGAGGGGGGCGCGTGTATTTGCGGGTTGAAGACATACATTACTATCAATTGAAATGAAATCAGGACTATACATAACAAAATTTGTGAGTTTGAGTAATTACGTAAGAATCTCATTTTTTCTAAAAAGGGAAAAATACATTCACTGAAAAATCGGACATTTGATACTACATAATTTAACGTTTGGCAGAAGCTCGAAAGAATTTCTAGTCAAATAATCATGATGTAGAAAGAGGAAAAATAAATTAACACGATTAAGTCTGTAACACTTTAAATTCATAATTTAAAAATGCAATATTTTCTTAAATAAAATAGCTAAAGTGGAAACATATCAATGTTTTTATATCTATTGAATTTAATATTTAAATAACTTATATAAACTTTCTCAAATAAAATTTGCCAAATAATAAGTCCAACAAACTCAAGTCTAAACTTTGCAAAAGAACTGACACCAACCAACGACCCAAAGCAAACTACGCAAGACTTAGTAGCATGAGATAAGTTGGAGTTCTAGTAACTCAAATCCAACAACGATAATAAAGGAAAAGAATTTAAACGAGAATAACACAAGTCTTGGAAGGCATTAAAAGCGATATAACACCACTAGGCACACCCAATTCATCACGCGCTAGCCCATGATCACCGACCGAAAATATTTTAGATAAAAGAGGTGAGCACAAAACGTACTCATGGTGGGAACAAGGAATATCATTATTTTATCCAAACGTATATATACATCATGAAGACGGTAATAGTCAATCATATTCAACCTCACCGGCTTAAAATCCTGCCACACAGGCAATGATACGCCACACAGGCAATGATTCGCCACACAGGCTATGATTCGCAGGCAATGATAAGCCACACAGGCTATGCCACACAGACAATGATACGCCACACAGGCTATGGTTCGCCACACAGGCTACGCCACAAAAGCAATAATATACCACACAGGCTATGGTTCGCCTCACAGGCTACGCCACACAAGCAATAATACGCCACACAGGCTTTCACCATGGATGTAACAAAACACAACAATGATTATCATCATAAACTTACAGATAGAGTAAATCCCACGATAGATATGTTTATTCCAAAATTACATGTTTGCAATTTAAAGAGAATTTTATCCACAATAAATATGTTTATTCTAAATCACATATTTGCAAGTTAAGAAGATTTCACTCACCTTATTTTGTCGAGCACCACAAAACAAAATCAATCAATTCTGGGATGAGGGTCCTAGTTGCGTCGCTCCTAGTAGAATAAATATAATTTTTATAAAGGCCTAAACAAATACGAAAGAAAAATTATATATAACAATATTTGATAAGAATGTTAGGGTCTGTTTTTCAAAGCTCGAAAATCATTGGACTCTCTACATCATAAATATAGTAAAAGTATAACTTAATAAACGAAATTGGTTAATTAGCAAAAGTTGTTTCTAATGATATTATACTTTTAACGTCAAGCTAATTAATACAATAATAATGGAAGTATCACCTTTAAATATAAAGAAATACATATTCATACCCAACTTATGTACTGTCCAAAACTAGTGTAACATTTTAAATTTTTAGCTTCAAATATAACCACTAACAAGATTTAAGAATTTATTGTAAGTCCAAATCCAATAATACATCTTCTCTAAGTAAATGTTTAATTAATCATAAATAAAAGAATTACACCCAAAATAAAACTTCACCTCTGAATTGAATAAGTCAACAACAATAAGGACAAAAGAATTTACTGTATAAGTATAAATGTTTCCTAATTTTCAGATTTTGTAGTTGAAAAAAAATCCATTCCCTATTTCGTGTGTGTGTATGTGTATTTTTTCTTTAATTCTAGAAGAAGATAAAAATAAAAATAAAAATAAAAGCAGACAACAAATATGCAAACAATTAATGCCATAACACAAATTCTTGGAAACTAAAACGTATCAAAGCATTAAATGCTTAATAAATGAATGAAATTTGCAATTTGTTGCAATTTGATTAACACTTACAATATCACAAATTTGAAACTGAAAACTTACCTTAACTTGAAAATTGGCAGTGCAAACTTCAAGAATTTTGGCAACATTTGAGAGGAACTTTGAGTCAGACGTGAAAGACTTTTGATTTCCGTAACACTAATGATAACATTAATGATGGAAGGAAAACTTTTGAAGAAATTTGGAATGTTTGTTTTTGTAGAAAGGCAACGTGAATGTGTGTGTTTGTGGGAATTGTGTGTGTGCGTGTGTTTATATATATATATATATATATAGGGGTTGGATCCAGGTGAACTCATCTTTTGAGAACTTGAGAATGCATAAGACTTTGAAGATAATGCACAAAGCAGTATAAAGTTGTGCATCTAAAACTTTCTAAAATTGTTGCACAACAAAATAATTTTAGAAAGTTCTCGTTATGCATAACTTTATCTTGCTTGTGCATCATCTTCAACGTTTTATCGTGGTTCGCAGAGTTCAAAAAATATAGTTCTCATTTGATCCACTCCTATATATATATATATATATATATATATATATATATATATATATAAAACCCTAATCAAATCATAATCCTACTTGAACTCTTTTAATTAAATCTTAATTCTACATAAACATAAAATAGAACTTGGGCTCAAAAAATATAATATTCTAGAAAGCCCAATTTTAGAATAAGTAATATAATTTGACAATTATATAAGCCCAAAACTTAATAATATAATTTGATAATTTATAAGCCCAAAAATTTATTTTATTACTTAGCCCATGTCTATAAAATAAAATTTGAAGGCCCTAAAATAAATTATGAAGTTCGTTTTCTAGTTAGGGGCGCAACTACGGACTCCCTCAAGTCCAACGTAAAAATCGAGCATGTCAAATATCCACAAATCCAATGTAAATTATTTAAAATTTAAAGCAAATTAAATCAAGCAAAAAGTGGGGCGTTACAAAGTCCATATGGACTGTTCAGATTAAGTTGATGATATCAACCTTTAATTGATGTTAATAAATGTGTAGGGAATGTGTAGGGGTAAAAATGGTAATTAATCTGTCTCTTCGACTTCGATAATATCTCCACATCTCTTAATTATGGGGATTCTTCTGTATATTTCATAACAGATTTTTTTGACGTTTCTGTCATGCATGTAGTAGTACACTTCATTCTTTTACTTACACATAGTTTTTGTTTAATATGCACAGATCTTCAAAATATGTGTTGAATATTTCAGAGCAATTTATAATACGTTCTGCGCATACATATCCAACAACTATTGCATTAGCATAATAATTATTTGTTTCATTAGCTTAGTTTCCTATAACACATTTTCAACTAAAAGGATGCATTTTTGTATAAAAATATTTTCTCATTTGACCTTTTTGTAGTAGTTGTAGTTCTTTAACATGCTACACAAATCAAATATTATGTATTATATTTATTACATATACATTGCTCAATTTGATGTTGGGCAATCTATGCGGTTTATAGCACATATATAATAAATGCGTAGCACACAAGAAATATCATTTAGTATATTTTTGTATTGCACTGAAGAAAATTCATGTAGCACGAAACTAAGCATTATACCATGCATTTTCTATTTTGCATTGAACTTCGATTGTAAGTTTATTTTACATATTTGCATGAATAAAGAAAACCCTCCCTGGGCTATGACATGTTTACGAATGCAAACCTTAACATAGCTCCAATGTGGAAAAACGGAAATGTGAAAACAAACCAAAAAAATAATGTAAAGCGAAAATGTGAAATTAAAAATAAAAACGACAATGGAACTCAAATAGAAAATAAACGAAATTGTTATATCAGTGCAACAAACATTTCCGAAAACAAACCTTCGACTACCATTAAATAGTTGCTTCAAGAAAAATGATAAATTGATATAACAGAAAATTAAATTTCTCTTTATCATAAAACAAAAATTTACAGAGAAAATAACGAATCTAAACAACTAAACAGTTCCATATAAGAATATAGCAAATCCCACATAAATAGGAAATAACTGATATGCATTAAATATAATATTAATAATATACCCTTAAAAACAATGATGCATTTTAATTCTACAGCATAAACAGTAATAATTCGCATCACATATATAATAAATCATCCATTAATTTGTATCATGAATGGCTATGATTTATATATTCTGATTTTTCACAAAAAATTTTGTTCCTACCTAATTATTCCCCTCTCTCTCTCTACACACACACACACACAATATTGTTGGGAAAATTCATATCTGATGGGAATAAGTCTATCTTAATTGTACGTTTGATTATATCCAAAAATCTCTGATGATTGTCCTAATATTGTAACTAATGTTGCTGACTTGTTTTAGAGTTAGACGTTTTTTGTTACAGGTTTCAACAGTAGAACTACCAGCTTGGACATGCCAAAGACTGAAGGAGTTCAAGCAGTACTGAAGCCAACCTTACTGATGGGGAGTATCAATTTCAGCGTAACTGATAGAAGCTCAGCTGAAGGATTGCGTACTAAAGACTGAAGACTAACGAAAGGACAAGATGCCTGAAGACTGAAGTATTGCGATGCTGATGAACTGAATTACTGAAGTAAAGTCGAAGACTGAAGACTAACGTATGAAGATTGAAGACTGGAGAATGGAGACTGGGATCAATTCTAAAAGAGATGGATTCAGGATATGACTAGGGGTGTGCAGAAACCGCCCAAACCGATTAAACCGACCGAAACCGACACAGTCGGTCGGTTTTCGGTCGGTTATTATACACCATTACGGTCGGTTCGGTTTAGTTTTCTTAAAAAAATTCGGTCTATCGGTCGGTTCGGTTTTATAAATTAAGCTTCGGTCGATTATCGACCGACCGATCATATTTTAATAAATTAATTTATTAATATTTTAATATTATTTGGAAAACCTAATCTAATTTGTTCCATTTCCTCCCTCCTTCCTCACACACGGCGCCGCTACACTCATTCAGTCACCTCTCCAGCTCTCCTCACCTCTTTCCCCCTATCTCTTCTCTCTCTCTCTCGCACACAACTCGCGCAACACAGTCACACACTCACTGCTCACCGGCAGCCATGGGCTATGGCTCACCTCACGCACGGCGATAATATCCATTCTCATTTGCCATCGTCGATTCACCGCAGCTGCGCTGCCGTCGTTGGCTCACCGTTGCAGCACTGACCACTTTTATTTTGGTAATCTCTTTCCCCTTATCTCTTCTCTTTCTCTTCCATCGACATATTTGAAAAAGGTAAAGGAAATGAAATAACAAAATCAGCTACTGTAATCACAAAAATCAAAAGAAGTAATGTGAAGAAGTAAAGAAAGATAGATGTCATTTTTGTGCAGCGTTATTTGTATCGACATTCTTGATTGTGATTTTGAGATTTAGTTGAGGATTTTGGGTGGTTTTGATTCATATGACAGTCGTCTGAAGCACATGCCAAAGGGCAAATGAAGTGGAGCAATAATGGTGGTGGGAGCCGCGACTGTCCCCACTTTTGTTTTCTAGTTTTCTTCCTCCTATTTTGAATCTACTGGTTTGATTTTTTGATCTATTTTGATTTGTTGAACTTCTGAAATTCTCTCTGCTTATGATTGTTAGTCAATTTTGGGGGGCTTGGTGTTGTGGTTGAATAACAGTTGAATTGCAATAAAATCGAGTTAACTGCACAAAAAGGAAAAACTGAAATTGCTATGCTTTTGGTGCAGAAAATTGTTTATTATATACAAACATGTATATAATATATATTTATATATATTTTCGGTCGGTTCGGTCGGTTTTCGGTTTGATTAGAATTGTCGGTCGGTTCGGTCAAAGATGTAAAGTGAACGGTCGGTTTTCGGTTTATAGTTTTCTGGTCGGTCGGTCGGACCGACCGACCGATGCATAGGCCTAGATATGACTAATCGTTATACCAAGCACCGACTGTCTTGATTGTAAGTCAAAGTCGATCGTCGAAGTCAAAGCGGTCAATTGGAAGTCAAAACTGTTAATCAATAGTCAAAACTACTGACAAGTAGTCAAAGTTGATGAAAAATGAAGTCAAATGTGACTGATGAAAAGTCAAGGCTGACTATTTCTATGTCAAGCTCAAAGCATTTAATTGACTCAGGTTCCTAAACTGACAAAAGATGGAAGTCTAGCCTATTGATAAAAGACGGAGCAGTCTTGACTGACCTAACCTAAAGTCAACACACTGATAAAACACGGAGTCAACTCAATTGAAAAAACACAGAAGTTATTAAGCTTTTAGTGTTTGACTCGTCACGTATCATAACGTATCTACAGATGATCCTGACATGTCAGAATACTTTTTTAGAATTGCAGAGCTACAATGTACGATGATGCAAACCCTGACAGCGAGTACGAGCATTCTCAACGGGAAGAATTTAAATGTCAAATATAAGGATGTGATTGGTGCTTCCTCTAACGATACTATTCATCATCTTTTCTATAAATACGCACAGAATCCAACATTTGAAGGTTACTAAAATACTATGTATGTAAAGTATCCAAAGCATTCAAAGCCATATACTCAAATATATAAAACAATGATTTCAAAGAAGGAAGTCAACAGTTCTATCAGTAAATCTCAAGAGCTCACATATACTTATCAGCTCAAGGTTTCAGAATACACTTTTTTAAGTTTAGGATTTCAGAATACACTTTCTTAAGTTTAGGATTTCAGAATACATTTTTTAAGTTTAGGATTTCAATATATATCTTAAACCTAGACATACTGAGTTTGATGTCTGTGTCAACTCAGAATCTTAGTTGAGAACCCCTCTATAAAACCCCCAAAAGCTTGTATAGAAGTTTGAGCAAGTAAGCAACAAAGTGTCAGTTGCTGAAAGTTTGATTATCTAGCACTTGTAAGCTAGAGGTTAGGTCGACTACACCCGCAAGCAGTCAAATATTTTCTAACACCGAAAAACATAGGAGGAAGACAAGTGAGATGGATACTGATTGATCGCTTATTTTCCTAACAAATAAATGATAGTAAAACAACAAGTATATTATCGTATCCACAGGACTGATACTCGAAAACACACTAAGTAATTCACACAAAATCTTGATTATTATTCAGGCAACAAGATCAAGAGGGTGATGATTAAACTAGACTCAAATTAAATAATAATAATAAACTCAGGAATAAAAGATTGACCCTATGAATGTACTTAACCTAACCAGATTCACATAATTAATCTATTAACATGTTTACTATTTAATCCACATTCATATGAATGATCACTAATGTAACTACAGTCTTCCAACATGACAGCCTATAGTAGTAGGTTAGCCTAAACTTTATCTCCGCTAGGACTCAAGACAAGTAAGCTAATTACAAAAGCATACAAAGATTAACCTCCTACAGTTTACTTATCTTCGCCAGGTCTCAAAGTAAGGTATGTATTATATATTCAAGAAACGACTATGTAATTAATTCCGTCAACACATCAACCACATAACTAGCATGCATCAATATTGATGAGATACAAACACATGAGAATTAAATCCAAGAATCATAAATCATGAATGAGAAGGTAAAATAGTATCAACAGATAAATCACAAGAATCTAGTCAGACATACAAACTCTATGATCAATACAAGATTTAGCTACTCATAATTAAAATAACAAAACAAGAATTAAATAAAGAAAACATGAAAATAATTAATTGAATAAAACCGTGAAGATCCACAATGAATAACGTAGCAACTTAAATCCACAATGATTCAGAACTCCTGAAGAAAATAAAATACGAAACTGAATGGGAAATAATTCTCAAAAACTAAAGAAAATCATGTTCTGCTCTGAAATCTATGGTAAAAGGTGTAACTGAAATTCTTGCCAATGCAAGCTAATTGTAGCCTTAGGTCCGCGTGAGCTCGCGAGAGAAAGTCACGAGCCATGTTAAATCGTGTTCACGTCCTGTCTTGCAATACTCTTCCTCGCGAGACTTTGTCGCGAGTTAGTCTCGCGAATCGTCCTCCGTCTTTCCTCGCGAGTTTAGCCCGTGAGACTTCATCGCGAGCCAATGTCGTGAGGCGTAACTTGACTAATTTTTGTCTTTTTTCGCGAGCTTGGCTCGCGTGTCTTCTTCGCTCTGCTGGGTCGTGAGCATACAAAGGGTATAAATCCCTCCTTAACGTGATTCACCTTATTGATATCCAAACCTGTGCAAAAATAATACGAAATACACACGACATAATATCTTTCAAGGTAAACATAAACATATCAAACGAAAGCTCATATGACCACTTAACTATTATAAACAGAGCGGAAACAGCCTCATAAACCAGGTAGAAATGAGGTTTATCACTGATCACTAAAATCCTAGCAATAAAATACTGCAATTAAATGGTATCTATTATAGTCAGCTAGCAAGCAAAGTATCATATCTACATGGACTGAAAACATGAAAACACATTAAGTAATAGACTTAGACTCTTCATAATTATCCAAGCTAAACAAAGGTGTAGATAGATGTGAAAAAGATGAGAATATAAATAATAAAAGTAAAGTAAAACAAGTATAGAAGAATATCAAAGTAAAAGACTGATCCTAGGGAATGTAATAATATAATAGAAAATCACATAATCAATCTATAGCCCTATTAACCATAATTAAGTCAATTCAGATGAAAAATCACATAAATAATCTAGTCTCATGGATCAGACAGTATGTAATAGTAAATTAATATATATTCTATCTCCGCTAGGTCTCAAAAACATATAAAACTCTCAAAAGCACATAAGATTTATTCTCCTATAATTAATACTAAAACTGTCAAGTCTTTAGATTACTTGTATTATGAATTTATGATTCGATCACCTAATTAAAATTGCTAAGTCTTTAATCAGGCAACTAGCTAGCATGCATTAATAATGGTCAGTTATCTAGCATAAAATAGTACTGGGAATCATAAATCATAAATTGATAAGTAAATGAGCTCTATAGATCAATTACATAAATTCCTACTACATAATACAATCTCTAGAATCAATAGGAATTTAGTTACTCATAGCAATAATTAAACATAAAGAAAGAAATAAAGAAAACATAATTGAATTAAATTTAATTATATTTTTATTTATTTACTCTGAATGTAACTAAATCAATAGGAATTTAGTTACTCTGAAGAGGCACCCTCAGAGTGGTGTCTCGGTACTCGCACATGTGTTCTAAGTCTGGAATGACCTCATGCGACCAAATTTGTAAGGTCCAAACAGGTCTATAGAAATTGTAAGTCTTTTTCAAAGCAGCTACCTCTCTCGTGTGTCTCTTCAGCATATAAATCCATGGTATAGGATCTGAAACGAATACGAACCCGGCGAAAAAATGTCCTACATATCTAAATTCTCAGCCAATGCCCAAATCCAAGGCTCAATAGTTTTCCTATAATGACACAAGGCGATCAAATATGCCACCAATATAAACGCCTTCAAATAGTCCACAACATCATCATCCAATCGTTGTTTATTGAATCGGCTGCAAAGCTATAAAACGATAGTCCTCCAACCTTCAAATAATTGATAAAACATGTTTGTCCGATGAATGTCATGCCTCAAATTCAGATCAAATGCGACGGGCCAAAGCGCAATTCAGACACTAATCGCTATAATTTCTACCAAAATAAATGATAGTAAAAACAGCAAGTATTATATCGTATCCATAGAGACTGATAATCGAAAACACAGTGAATAATTAACACATAACCTTGATTATTATCCAAGCAACGGATATCAAGAGAGATGATGATTGAACTAGACTTAAATAAAAAAAGGAATAAACTCAGATATAAAAGACTAACTCTAGTGATGTATTTAACCTAACCAGATTCACACAATTCACCTATTAATCTGTTTACCAATTTAATCCAGTCAAAGATGAAAGATCACATAAGTAACTATCAATTTCAGTTACAATAATTGTGGATGTAGATTACTAATTCACCTATTACTGTTACGTCTCAAGGTGGAAACTAGTAACTCCAAAAAGCTCACAAAGAATATGCTTCCTATAGATGTTCCTATCTCAGTTACGACTCAAGGCTTACCCGTATTGTGCATTCAAGATCGATTGACAACTAAAACTGTTAAGTATTTAATTGGCAACTAGATATGCATTAAAGTTGATCAGAAATTAACACATAGGATTAAGTTCCATGAATCACAAATCTATGACGGAATGCAAAGCAGTATCAATAGTTAAATCATACGAATTTAGTCAGACATACAAACCCTCTGATTAATACGAAAATTAGCTACTCATAATGAAAATAACAAAGCAATGATTAAATAAATATAACATGATCTGAAATAGATAAATAAAACCGTAGGATTCCACGATGGAAAATTGTAGCAACTTGAATCCGTAAATAAATCTGAAACTTGCAGGAATCTAAAGTCTAGAATGTAAATAATCTAAAGCTATGCTATGGAATTGAAGAACAAGAATCAAAACTATGAAAAATAGGCTAAAAACGAGCTTGGAATGAGTTGGGAGAAGATGGGGGCTAACAGATGATTTGGGATATATATAGCTGATGGGTTGAAGCCCTAATTCACGCCAGGCCGCAGCGCCTAGCGGCCGGGCTCACGGTCGCTAGCTATGCGGCAGCTTTTTACTGCTCATGGCCACCCTTGCGACCGCTAGGGTGGTCATTGCAAATCTTTAACCATTGTTCGCTCCGTTCTCTCGCGTCCGAACTCCGAATTACGATCCGTTTGCGCCTATGGACTCCTATCGAGATTCTATTTAACATTGTAAGCTTTTCATATCCAAACATGTCATATCTATTTTATCATATTGGTTCCTTCTTTGCCTTGTGCATCGATTATCACCTGAAAATCCTACAAAACACCAAAAAAGAACCCCAAGAGCAGTATCCTCTCAAAATGGCTAAAAGCATAACATCAACTATATAAAGGCACTTAAACTGATCTAAATTCATTATAATATATCATTATAAAACTAGGAAAAAATACGTTTATCACACCCCCAAACTTAAACCATTGTTTGTCCCCAAACAAAGCAGAACAAACTAAAGACAACCAAAAGACAGGGAATGAGTCGAACGACAACAGCAATACGCCTCAGAGTAATGAGCAACAAAAGATTCACATCAAATGAATCAAATCACAACATCTTCCGTTAAACTCCACATATCATAATAACCATAAGCATAAGCCTTTTCAAATGTTAATTCTCAATATATATATATATATATATATATATATATATATATATATATATATATATATATATATATATATATAAAAGCTCTCAATCACTCAAGTGTATCAAGGAGGATGTGTACTCTTAATGTTTAAAACACACGAATCTACCATAAGCTTGCAAATCATCTAATTCTCCATTGCTCAAATATGTGCTCAAGAACCAAGATCAAAAATGTCTTTATAACGGGTTATAATGTAGACTCTTTGGTAAGGTAGGATATATTTAGTTTAAGTGACTCATAATCCCATAATGAAAATACCATAAATATCATAAGACTCAATTCCCAAACTTTTACAATTCATTTCAAATTTTCATACCAAGAAGTCATTTTTCTTTTAAGAACATCACATTTATTATATAAATGATGTACTCATCTCAAGCACTAGCTACTTACTCATTTATGTTCTTTTCACACACTAGCGTCAACTTTTTCTTTTCTTTTTTTATAATTTTTTTTATTTGAACTTATATGGGTAAATAACTATTTTTTATTATCACTTTCTCATCATATATTTTCTTTTCTTTCTTTTTCTCAACCCTCAATTCAAGCAACCAAATATCACACCAACTACATAACCCAACCCACGGCTTCATGAAAGAATAAGGTAGGTTCAAACAAACTCATCAACGGATAATATGAATAACAGGTTAGTGTTTGGATAGTATATAGGCTAAGAAAAGAATGCCTAATATCATCTCCCAATTCTTAAGCACATCAATGCAACCTCGAAAAAGATCCAGAGCAAGTTCTAGAGAAACACGTGCTATTTCAAACTATTCACACAGAAAGAAACAAGACTGTAAAGTTATGACAGTCAAAAGCTCAAGTCTCACATGTTTCAAAAAATGTGATCAAGTTCTCAAAGGCTCAATACTCACAATAATCATAACATGCTTCGTCTCACAAAATCAGTTGCAATCAAATTTTCTAATAAAAAAATAATTCTCATCATCGGCTGCTCGTCATTCAACTCAACCCAAAACAGACACAAAATAAAACAAGAAAAACAAAACAAAAACGAACAAAACGAAAACAAAAACAAAAGCAAAAGCAAAAGCAAAGCAAAACAAAAAGATAGGGTTACCTCACAACAAGTGTTTAATTTAACGTCTTTAGCTAGACCATTACTAACATCGATCAATCTGACGTTTTAGCAGCCGATTTATTCCCAAACATGTGCTTGCCTATGTATTTATCATTCACCGCAGACCACCACTGAGTGTGGAAGTAGCCTCCCCCAAACTTGAATGAATCACTCGGGGTTCCATAATGAGTCCAACTCTTCTTCTTAGCATCCTCATCGATTAGTTGGTTTCCCCCCAAGCGCGAGACTTGTCTAGCAGTGGCAGTGGTGATCAAATAGCAATCCTCATACTTTGTACTATCGTGTTGCTTGATGGCATCATATATTGAGATTTTCAGCTCCTCATCATTGACTCGAAATGTAAGATCACATTCCTGCACATCAATCAAAGCACGACCAGTGGCTAGGAAAGGTCTACCTAAGATTAGTGGTTGATTTTTAAATTCAGGAATGTCTAAAATAACGAAATCAACTGGGAAGACAAAATCCCGAATTCTTACCAACGCATCCTCAACTATGCCCTTAGGATAAGTTACTGACCTGTCAGCCATCATCAATGAAATTTTATTTGGCTTCTGACACGCTGTCGTTTAGCGTTCAAAATAAATTTATAACCTATTACCCATCACATGCGTAGCCAGTGATAAGTATAGGGTCGATCGCACGAGGAGTTGGTGTAGCAATCTCTGATTTCACGATGTCACTTAAAAGGAATGAGAGTAGTGTAATTGTTTTGATCAATATAGGTAAGGCTAAAATAACCTGAAACAAACTCAAAGGAAATATCAAATAATAAAACGAATCTGGCTTGGGCAACAACTTGGTGAAGATGATTAACACTCGGTCATAGGTGCAAAGGTTTTCACTACATGACATGCATCAACCGGTTATAAGAGACATATGTCGTGACCCCATTGTCACGCGTCACGCCCACGACACACCCCTCCAAATCTATCCTTTCTGTGTAAAGAAATGCAAGTGACACCCTATGCAAACTATCTAACCTGTAATGCCCACGCACGAGGACACCTCAGTACATGCAAGCCTACATGCAGCATTATGATCTAGACAGACCCGGTATTGGTAAAGGCAGCTGCTAGGACTACTCCAACTCGCCCACACCAGTCGTACTATTTGGAGTGCAGGACACCCGACACCTTAATCCAATTATTACTTGCAACCCTCCCTTGCCCACTATGTTATTCGCGACTAACACACCGAGTTTGGTTAAGCTATATATTGCTCAGGACCTAGTGCTTCGGGAACACACGCATTCAGATCATAATGCCCTACTTAGACCTCTCGAGTTATATTAATCATGCTTCACTTAGTTATACCCAAACCAGAATAAAGACTTAGCTAGACATAAAATAAACAAACATGCAACAGTTAATTGAGACCATCATGAAAAGGAAACAACTTACTATTACTTGAATGAAATAAACGGCGAGCCCAAAGTGCCGCCAACAAACATACGAAAAACGAATAAAAGTGTTTGCTCCGAAGGGACTTAATGTATGTGGTGGTGATGGTGATAATGCTGAAAGAACTAAAAGCTGCGTGAATGATGATGTTGATGATGCGCACAAGTCGCGCATTCATCCTATATTTATAGGCCGAGAGAGATCGGCGACGGTTATGGCCCATGGGCTGGATAATCCCTTAGGGTTTCCTTGTTGATCAGCGTTGTTTCCTTGCCCAGACGGATTTGAGGTGATCTCCTCCTGATTTTATGGGATTGATATCGTAGCGATCTTTTTCGGATTTTGTGGGATCCATCCCGATCCGCGTGTCTTGCCTATCACGGTTGTTCCTTATCTCGCATCTCTTGCCCAAGACCTCTCTCTCTCTTCTCTTTTCCTTCTTCTTCCTCTCTTCTCTTGGTTTCGCTTCTTCTTCACTTCCGCTTGCCCATCGCCCAACCTTTGGAGATTGAACTTGTGCGGTTTGTACGGAGGTCACGCCGTGTAACGGAACATCTACCGGGGTTAGATGCCCTGGCTGTGAGCGAAGCTTCTTGTGCCCTCGGGATGCAATCGTATCTCAGTTCGTCCGCCATGCAAGTCTCCACTCCGTATTGCCCATTTCGCCCGCCTTGCCCTCAGAGACCAAAGTGTGTCCTCCCAGACACAAAACACAACAAGAAAGACACAAAGACTCGATCTAGACCTAGACAAGACACGAAAAAGAGCACAAAACTTGGGCTCGTTAGCTTCATTTTCCTCAGCTCCAAACGGTTGAACACAGATAAAGGCATCAGATTGATGCTCGCTCCCAAATCACACAACACGTTGGGGAATGTATGCTCAGCAATCTCGCACTCCAATGTGAAGCTCCCCGGATCCTTCTGCTTCAGTGGTAACTTCCTCTGTAAGATAGCACTGCATTCTTCTGAGAGGTTGATTTTTTCAAATTTCCCCAACTTTTTCTTGTTCGCCAATGCATCTTTGAGAAATTTAACGTAAACGGGCATGTTTCTGAGTGCATCAAAGAGAGGTACATTGATATTTACTTTCTGGAATATCTCTTTGAACCGGATGAACTCCTCGTCATATTCTTTCTTATCTAGCCGACTCGGGAACGGGACAGGATGAGTGTAAGTTGGAAATTTCTTCGTCAGGTCTGCCTTGCGGCCACCCTCGCGACCACTAGGGTGATCGCGAGCTCCCGGATCTGCGTCTGTCTTCTTCCTCACGGCCGGGCTAGCGGTCGCTAGTTCTTCGTCAGAACTCTCTGTACACTTTCTCGCAACCGGCCTAGCGGTCGCTAGGACGGTCGCTAGTCTCTCGGGGAAATGTTCTACATCACGCCTAGCGGCCGGGCTAGCGGTCGCTAGCTCCTCCTCGTTCAGCGTATGACCCTCTTCTCTTTCCGCGTGGTTCTGATAAGCTTTTCCACTTCTCAAGTAGATGGCATTGCACTGATTTATCGGGTTTACCTCCGTAGTGCTAGGAAGTTGGTCCGACTTTTGTTGCGCATTGAGCTGTGCAGCTATTTGGCAAATCTGGTTCTCCATTATTTTCAAGTGTTTGGCCATTGCTGCTACGGTGGATTCCAGATATGTAATCCTCTGACCAGTGCTACTGGTGAAGGCGTTCTGCTGAGTCCCAATTATTGGTTGCTCACAACCAACTGTTGCATCATTTCGTCCAGGCTCGACTTTTTAGGCTCCCCAATCATCCCATTATTCACAGCAAAACCAGATGGTGGTTGCTGAGCATTCTGAGCATTGGCATAGGAAAAATTGGGGTGATTCCTATTGCTGGGATGATATGGTGGATTCCCACTATGATTCCCCTGAAAGTTGTTCCTTTGGTTCACATAGTAAACCTCCTCATTATTCTTGTGCCATGGCCACAGTCAATTGTCCTTTTCTCTCGGCTTTGTACTCCTTCTGCAGAGTTGTGAATTTCTCTAACAAGTCATCATACTTATCGTCCATCTCTGCAGCAGCCACTCTTCGGATCGAATGTCTCTCCATGGGCCATTGATAGTTATTGGATGCCATCTCCTCAATAATTCTCAATGCTTCATCTATTCCTCGATTGAGAAGGCATCCTCCGGCTGAAGCATCTACAATGCTATGCGTGTTAGCATTGAGTCCACTATAGAATTGTGTTACTTGCTGCTCAGGTGAAAATCCATGTTGTGGACACTTTCGGAGCAGGTTTCTGAATCGCTCCCAGGCCTCAAACAATGACTCATATTCCAATTGTGAAAAGTGGGAGATCTCGGCAATGATTTTCTGCGTATTGGCAGGTGGGAAGTATTTTGACAGGAATTTCTCGCACAGCTACTCCCATGTGATAATTCTTGATCTGTCCAAGCTCTTGAACCATTCTTTAGCTTGGCTCATCAATGAGAATACAAACATCCGCATCCGGATGGTATCAGCTGGCACTCCATTTTGCTTGATCGTATCACATATGTCCAGGAATGCCTCCAAGTGTGCATTGGGGTCTTCAGTAACCCCTCCCCCAAACTGCTCCACTTGTATCATGCTAATGAGGCCCTCATCCTCCACCTTGGAACTGATCCGTCGGTGGTCTATACATGTAGTTTAGCGGTAGGGATTGTACTCGGCCTCCACCTTGGCCCATTTGATTATGTAACGCCATTTGGCGTTGCATTGCGGCTAGCATCTCTTCCATCTCGGCCGTTCTACCATGGCCCTGGGGTTGTCTATCTGCCATGTCTTGTTGTCTTCTTTCTCTACGCTTTCTTTTATGCGATCTTTCAATCTCAATGTCCAAGGGAAGAATTTCTTTCAACTGAGACCTTGTAATCATGCACTGCACAAGAAGACAAAAACCAGATCAAACCAAGTAAAAGCACAGATTTTTATTATTTATTTATATTTTATTTTTTTTAAAGCCTGAATTAATAGCTACAATTCAGAAAATTATCACTATGAAATCTACACAGTCCCCAGCAACGGCACCAAAATTTGATCGCTATAATTTCTACCAAAATAAATGATAGTAAAAACAACAAGTATTATATCGTATCCACAGAGACTAATAATAAAAAACACAATGAATAATTAACACATAACCTTGATTATTATTCAGGCAACAGATATCAAGAGAGATGATGATTGAACTAGACTTAAATAAAAAAAGAATAAACTCAGATATAAAAGATTGACCCTAGGGATGTATTTAACCTAACCAGATTCACACAATTCACCTATTAATCTTTTTACCAATTTAATCCAGTCAAAGATGAAAGATCACATAACTAACCATCAATTTCAGTTACTACAATTGTGGATATAGATTACTAATTCACCTATTACTGTTACGTCTCAAGGTGGAAACTAGTAACTCCAAAACCTCACAAAGAATATGCTTCCTACGGATGTTCCTATCTCAGTTACGACTCAAGGCTTACCCGTATTGTGCATTCAAGATCGATTGACAACTAAAAATATTAGGTATTTAATTGCCAACTAGATATGCGTTAAAGTTGATCAAAAATTAACACATTAGATTAAGAGTGTTTAGCTTATAAGCTTCAAAAGCGACTTATGTCTGTTTTCAAGCTTGAAAAACTTATAAGCTATTTTGGGAGTTATAAGCTCACCAAACACCATCTAAGTTCCATGAATCAAAAATCTATTACGGAAGGCAAAGCGGTATCAACAGATAAATCATATGAATCTAGTCAGACATACAAACCCTAGGATCAATACAGAAATTAGCTACTCATAATGAAAATAACAAAGCAATGATTAAATAAATATAACATGAACTGAAATAGATAAATAAAACCGTAGGATTCCACGATGGACAACTGTAGCAACTTGAATCCGTAAATAAATCTGAAACTTGCAGGAATCTAAAGTCTGGAATATAAATAATCTAAAGCTATGCTATGGAATTGAAGAACAATAATGAAAACTATGAAAAATAGGCTAAAAATGAGCTTGGAATGAGTTGGAGAAGATGGGGGCTAAAGGATGGTTTGGGATATATATAGCTGATGGGCTGAAGCCTTAATTCACGCCAGGACACAGCGCCTAGCGGCCGGGCTCGCGGTCGCGAGCCTGGTCGCTAGCTATGCGGCAGAAGCTTTTAGCGCTGTTCTTGTGGCCAAACTCGCGACCGCTAGGGTGGTCGCTAGCCAGTGCGCGACTTCATTGTTTTGCTCTGTTGTCTTGCGTCCGAACTCCGAATTGCGATCTGTTTACGCCTATGGACTCCTATCGAGATTCTCTTTAACATTGTAAGCTTTTCATATCCAAACTTGTCATATCTATTTCATCATATTGGTTTCTTCTTTGCCTTGTGCATCGATTATCACCTGAAAATCCTACAAAACACCAAAAAGGAACCCCAAGAGCAATATCTTCTCAAAATGGCTAAAAGCATAACATCAACTATATAAACACACTTAAACTGATCTAAATTCATCATAATATATCATTATAAAACTAGTAAAAAGTGCGTTTATCGGACACTAAAGTAAACTCCATTGTCCCAAACCGTATATTGGTTCCACAAACGTGGAACCATATCTTGAACTCAGGTAAACTCGGATCAACGACCTGTCACACCATGAGATGGTGTAGCGCATTATTTATGTTTTTTCTCTCCTAAGATCAAGAAGATGACCAAAGCAACTTTCTCTGAATAACTCAATACAATCGCGCTACTCTAAACATGCCTTAACCTCTCCCAATACTTGATTAGATGTACTGATTAATGCATTTTACATAGCCTTGTATATAGGGTCTTAACCACCTATAACGAGACTGTAAATGCATAAGATTAGGGTAAATTAATATTGTTTACACCAAACATAATCTGATACAGCATGAACGCCTAGAAATAATTTGTGCATGTTATTCTTAGGTATACACGGTGCGAATCGTGTACTGAAGAACAACATGCACGATTATACCTTGTACTGAAGAACAAACACTTCAGAACACGAAAAAACACCCGTACATGATTGTGTTCGTGTACTGTTGTGTAGATACATGATTATCCTCGATATATGATTTTCACCGTGTACAACCGTGTGTACCAACACGGTACTAGGCATGAACACAGTGTTCTCAAGTACACAGTTGTCAATTAGTACTGAAGAACACCGTGTTCTTAAGTACATGATTGTCACCGTGTACTGAAGAACATCGTGTTTGTGCATGATATTGTGTTCATGCACAGATTATCAAAAAATTCAACATATATTCAATTTTTAAGTTACTAAACTCACAAAGAAGCGAAATTTTCTCATTACATGACACTATGTACTCCATGAAAATAATCATGTATATCATGAAAAAAAAATCAACATAAACTTAATTTTTAATGCCCACATTACTAACCAGAGGGGATGGCACTCATAATTACATGTCCGAAGTTGAAGGTTGTCGATCCGAAGTAGAAGGTCACTGATGTGCTTGCGTACGTGGCGAGGAGTTACGTTTCGGGGATGACGCTTCTTCCTCTGACAAGGATGCCTCTTTGTCATCGCTCGCTATGCCGCACCCGACGAATACTAAGAATTGAGTCCGTAGTCTCACTCATGTTCGTGCGCTCGTGCGTCCGTGCGTGAGTGAGATTGAGAGTTCGCAAGATTTGTCGAGAGAGAGAGAGAAATTGAGAGACAGATTTTGCGAAGAGATAGAGAGAGAGAGAGAGAGAGAGAGAGAGAGAGAGATAATTAGGGGATCTTCTAAAACCTAACAAGATATTCCGTTTGACTTATTTAAAATATCTCACTTTCCTTTTTTGGTTGTCCCATTACAAATGTCTCATTCTATTTTATGAATTAATTATCCATTCAAAAAGTGGACCCTATCTACTTTTTATCACTTTAACTACTTTATATTTTTCTCCTAAATACTCATGCCCAAAAGAAATGAGACACTTTAAATGAGACGGATGGAGTAAAATTTTAAATTTTTTTAAGTGATGGGTCCATGGATAATTTTATCTTTTTAAAATAAAATGAGTATAAAACATATATTTTATGAATATGGATATAAAACTCATCTCTCTATTTTTTTTAGCTACAAATATATATTTGCACATAAATAAACTACCAGGATTCTAAACCTGCACTATGACATAATATGTCAAAAAAAAAAGAGTTAAACTACATTTGACTAGGTCAAATTTCAGAAATTTATTTTCATGGAATGTAGAAAAACAAAATGTTTTTAGTGATACAGGTGAAAATCAACCTTTTGGGAGGCCGCTTTTAGTCTTTACTTGAAATTAGTCAAATCGGCAAAGTAGAGTTGTGTATGTATCAAGTCAAATTATAGGTTAAAGGGTCAAAACTAGGTCTTTTTGTTTGATTAAAATTGCGAATCCATAGTTTTTCCGTTTCAATGTGCGTTGGATAAGCGAAACTATTTATGGAGTAGAAAGGGAATAAGTAGTGATACTATTAACAGCACAACTTTAAGAGACAAAGTATTAATTATTCTGCACTAGGCCCTCTTAATTAAATAAATTAAACTTCTTTACTAATATGAAAATGATGCATCCCCCACTTTGTAAGTCCTATATATAGATATGATTAAACAATATGGAGCATACAATCTTGTTTATTTTGGTAAGGTATAGGTATTAAAAATCTAGGTATAATTTGGATTTTCTAAATTTTGAATCAAGATCTTGATAAGCTAGCTTTTCTACGATTTGATTAGATGATGGGCCCTTTTGCATTATGATTTGTATAAAATACTGATAATTTGACAATTTGTATTAATTATATAAAACAATTTGGTCGGTGGGGCTTAATCCCCCTTCTCGTACTGGTGGAGTTCAAATCTATTACCTCTCGGTTACATGAACTCACTTTAATCATTGGATTGTCCCTAGGCGATGAGGCGATGTTTCTTCTAAATATATAATATATGGAGAGTGGCGAACACAGAAAATTTGATTCATGAGTGGGGGCTTCAACCTATCACAGCCCCGATCCGCCAATTCATATAGATATGATTTATTATATAAAATGTTATATTGTATTAAGATTCCAAATCCTTAAAAGTAAATCAATATGTAGTCTATTCATATATACTCATGCATATATCACTTATTCATGTATAGAATGAGCAACATATGTCCCCAAGGGACAGCCCATAGGCGGATCTAGGGGTAGCTGAACCGGGATTCAGCCCAGTGCAAGCCCCAAACTTTTTCTTGTATTTATGTATTATATTAAGCCCAATTCAAAATTAGCCCAGTTCAAAATAATTAAAAAATTAAAATAAAATTGTTATTGTTGGATTTTCTTATATTTTTGAACCATGAGAAAAGCCCATAAGAAGTTTATAAGAATGAAAAGGGTCGAAGAAATTGAAGTAGCCAAAACAGAAAAATTCGGAACCTTTTTTTTTCCTCTCGGATTTTCAGTGCGCAGCTTTAGAAAAACTCCGTTTTCTGGGGATTGAACCGTTAGATCACTGTGATTTTTGGACATAAGCTTCAAAGCATCTGGGCCAACGTTTGGGACGGTGCAGATCGGATTTTGAGTTACGAAGGTCGGGTTTTGTCGATCTGAATAGAGGAGAATTTCTGGTAATATTTTTCTTGATCTTTGCTCGATTTTGATTACATACATCTTGATGTGCTTATTTTTGAGTGTATGATATTTTGTATGCCTCTAATATAATTTAGAGAAGATTGTGTACTGTTCCATTGTTGATTATAGTGGATTTAAACGACTCTAGTAGTCCCGTGATTTTTTTCATCTCTTTCCTTTTAAGAGGTTTTCCATGCTAAAATTTTGTATCGCCTTATTGTTGTGTGCCTACTATTTTGAACGCAGATATTGATGCTTTTGGAATACCCTATTTGTCTGAATCCTCAAAGGTTCATACGAGTCGGGAAAATTAGCCAAACAAATGTGTCATATTCTTCCTCAGTATTTGCATCCGCTCAGTGTTTGCTGATATTGCTCTCTGCCCATTCGAAGCTGTCAAAGCTCAAGTTCAATCGCAGCCAAATTTTGCCAATGGTTTGGTTGATGGATTTCCTAAAGTTAACGTTAAAGAAGGGTTTATATTGAAAGCAATTTTATTAAAAATATAAATATAAACTCAATTATTGATGGATTTTGTATATTGAAATCTCGCAAGACAACTTATGAAAACATAGAAATATTTTAGCATTTATGATATTTAATACTCCGAAGTATTTATTTTCAGCCCACCTCATTATCAATTTCTGGATCCGCCCCTGAGCCCAATGATTAAGGTGGGTTTATGTGGCCGAGATGTCACAGGTTCGAACCCCACCAAACGCCTCTATGAGTTTGAGTCTGTCACACCTGATTTTCCAATCATGGTTTACCTATCCTGTGTGGTTTGCAAACTATTGTCTAGGAACGTGGGGTTTACCCAGTGCGCACCTAAGGTAGCGGCTACAGGTTCTCCATGATACAAAAAAAAAAGAAAAAAAAGAATGAGCAACATATATATAGTTCATATAATTCACTAAATGGGCATATAATATCCCCATCCCGACCTATGTTTCAAGTTTCTTTCCAAGTTAAAAATTCTAGTCAAACGTTGTTATCGTTCGTTTTCAAATTAAATAATAATTAATCGATGATAAAGTGATGATCGCATTTGCAATGGTTCAAAGATTATGATAATGAATTCATTTCAATAAATATTCCTACTATAATAAAAGCTTGAGAATAAGAACTTAGCCGTGTGTTGGTTTGTATAAACTTGTATGCCATCCACCGTCGAGAAGAAAATTAGCATTTTTGCCCTCAGCACTCAGTAGTAAATAATTAAGGATTAAAATTATTGATTAAATATATCCTAGGTCGTTTATGTTAAGTAATAATCTTAACTTATTCAATGTGATACAAGTGGAAAAAAATCATTTATTTTAGCATGAGTATATTACATATTTCTTAGGTCAAATATCACTTTAAATTCCAATGTTTAATTAATAAAAAATTCATACTTATTATTTCAATAAATTTACAATTATGTCTTCCATCTCATTTTCGGTGCCTAGTAGATGATGTGGCTCATCAGAGCATCAACGTGGGATAGCTCACGTAGAAATTAATAGCTAAGTGGAGTTGATTCTTTGATGAGCCACACATTTGTTAGGCACCAAAATGAGGCGAGGTACACAATTGTGAGTTTCGTAAAGTAATAAGTATGATTTTTTTATAATTAAACATTGGAACATGTTTGTAAAAACCGCCAAAATTTGGGACATGAAGTTGATATTTGACCTATTTCTTATATCTTACTTTATCGAGCCTCCAACCTCAAAAGAAAAAGGAAAAAGAAATAAAATTTGGCCCAGTTGTAGTTCAGCATATTACTGAATAAGGTGAAATGGCTGACGGGCCCTATCTAAAGTCTGGGCTGGGCCCACTTTTTAGTTCAATTCTTTTTTCATAAATTTAATATTAGAGCCCAAAACTCTATTGTAACTTCGTGAGCTCAATTTTGTTGTTCCAATTGGAAAAGATATGTGGAACGCCTAGCCGCAGATTGTTACTTAATTGAATGCCATTGTTGAATATCGTTAACTATCCAACATTAGATTAATAATTTACAGACGATAAATAGCATATTGTTATACATTTTAGAACATATTAAAACCATATTTATAAAAGTTTTAGGTGTTTGCAATTTGATTTATCTAATGTTAAATAATTTTATATATTGCGGTAATGGATAAATAATATTTATAAAAGTTGAACTATCAATATATATCTATATATAAAATTTTGTGAGGGCAAAGAACAATTATACAACTTCGAGGACATGCCTATTCTTTTTTTTTTTCTTGATTTTTTTAGAAGAATCTAATTGTATTTTCATAAAATTTGAGAAGCTAAACGTGTTGTAGTAGGCTCAAACTTGACAGTGAACAGATAATGTTTTGAACAACTATTTATCAGCTAAATACCTTAATAAAAGTGCTAGAAACAACAATAATTTTAATATGATGCACCAAAATTATATCTCCACGTTTATTCTAACAGGTACTCATCTATTTAATATCCAGTTTAATTTAAGCTTGAACTAGGAATGTCGGAGCAAACACAACGCAACGGTATGAATTTGACCATTAAAATAAGCTGCTGGAAACAAAATTTCCAAAACAAATAAAGGAAAAAGAGATAGATAACTAGGGACCAGGAAAGAAACGTGGAAAATTGAAAAAAATAAATTAAAAAATCGACCAAGTACTCTGCATCAGTAGAAATACTTTGATGCTGGCCTAACCCTCTCCTTTATCACTATTATTTGATTTAAGCACATTTGAAAGTGACAATTAAATTTCCCACCATTTATTTATTTTTCTTTCTTGTAGTTTTCTGGCGGCATTTAACTAAACTAAATAATTAATATAAACATTTTATACCATTTTTCGAGAAGCTAGCATCGGAGGTTTCCATGAATCATCATTTTATTTTAATTTTTTATTTGAGATAAAGAGTTGTGCCTAACTAGCTAATTAATTAGATTCATGAACTTGATTAATTATGAGTACTTAATTAATTCTTAATTCTTGCTATTATAGACTAATGACGGATAACTTATCAAGTTCGAGTCTAAGAAAAGTTTTACATGATAAAAAGAAATAGAGGGCAAATGTGACACACCTAGTTCAATTTTTATTTGTAGTCACGACTCAAGACCATATAGCTCACAATCACCTAATTAAAATATAGAAGTATATACACAAATCAATTAATGATTATCTCTTTTTATGTTCTGATAATCTGCAGTGATTATTTTTAATATATATTAGATAAACCTTTACTTATATGTAATAGTTCGAAAACTATATTAGAGAGGAAATAATTATAATTTCTTATGAAGTGCATATGTATGCGTTACGTTGCTGTAATATAAGAAAAAGAACAACAATGTGAAACCAATCACAATCATTCTAATTATAGTAAGTAGCTAATTTGTCGATCTACACACCAGTCAACCACAAATGATATGCATCTATGTATGTATTAAGGTGACGGCTGATATGCAGGATTGAAATGAAAATGGGAATAGAATGGAGAGTCATGCATTCATTCATAATCCTATGATTGATATGATTTTTATGGTATGAATTATTATTTCGGAAAGAATGCTTATTCCCATGAATATAAGATTAGCCAAATTTATTTTATTCTGACAAATTATTTTATTTTTTATCTTATAATAATAATAATAATAATAATAATAATAATAATAATAATAAAAACTCATAAAATACTAATATTTATGATAATAAATAAATACTAATTATTAATAATAAAAATAGTTATAATATAATAATAGTGATAAAAAATTATAGTTATTAATAATATTAACATAGTAAAAAAATTAACACAATAAATAGTATATTAAATAATAATAATAATAGTATTACTAATAAAAAATAATAATAATAATAACAACAACAACAACAACAATAAAAATAGAAAAGATGATAATAATAATTATTATTAATAAATAATAATATTAACATAAAAACTTAATAACAATAAATATCATATTAAAACAATAGTATTAATATTAATTAATTAATTAATTAATAATAATAATAATAATAATAATAATTAATTAATTATTATTATTATTATTATTATTATTATTATTATTATTATTATTATTATTACTACAATAATAATAACATAAATTATAAAAATAATGGTTATTTCATTTATTTTATTTATATTCGTTCATTCCTTGTATATATTAGTCATATGAATCACTTATTCCATTCCATTCCTATCAGCATTTCATTCTAAAGTCTATTTCATTCATATCTAATTTCATTTTTGCATAACAGCCATCATCTAAAGAAAACATAATTTCCAAATATAGTGCGATAATTTGATCAAATATTTGGGGTTTAATAAACCTTATTTTTAGTTAATTAGTTTTTACTTGAAGGTTTTTTTTGTATGAATTGTTTAAAGTTATATTCATATATGTGTGTTCTATTAGTTATGATTTGGATTAGAAAATAAAAAATAAATTGTTTCAGTTTTTGTCGTGTGTACGGTTGGAAATGATCACAAAACACAGAAAGTAATAAGCACAAACGCGTCATAATTATTCGAACAAGCACAAAGGTGAAGGGATTTTTGATAAAATATGAGAAAAACTAAACAAGAACAAGACAAATAGATCTGAAAGAAATATCAAGATAAAAACATTGATCATAGGAACTATAATAATTTAACAGAAAATCACACAATCTCTATAGCCTTATTAACTAATTTTAAATCAATTCAGATGAAGAATCACACAGATAGTCACAGTCTCTCAACCAACAACATGTGATAGTAAATTAATATATGTTATATCTCCGTCAGGTCTCAATAATATATAAAACCTCCAAAAAACTCACAAGATTTATTCTCATATAATTAATTCTAAAACTGTCAAGTCTCTATATTAATCATATTATGAATTTCTGAGTTCGATTACTCAATTAAATCACTAGGTATTTAGTCAGACAATTAGCATACATCAATAATGATAAGTTATCTATTATAAAATAACGTCATGATTCATAAATCATAAATTGTAAGTGAATAGGCACATAGATCAATCACATAAAATTTTATTAAATCATACAAATCCTAGAATCAATAGGAATTTAGTTACTCATAACAATAATTAAAGATGAAGGAATAAAGAACGACATAATTAAATAAATAATAAAAATCAGTGTAGGAATTCCACAATGAAGTATATGAAATTGAATCTTGACTAAATAAAACTCTACTCCGGTAAGAAGCTTTAAAATAAAATATAACTCTAAAAAAAGGATGAAGATACAATGTTAAGATGGGTTATTTATATGTGGAGAAGGCTTCTTGAACCCTAAAAAGAATATAAATCCTAGTTTGGCTCAAAAATATAAAAAGATGAAAAAAATCTGAAAATTCATGAAAAATCGGATCTGGACGCGTCTCGACTGCAGTCACTGCTCGTGCACGGCTTGACCGACGCCATTGGCCTTAAAAGCAGCTCTTAGCAGCGGCCACTACATTAACCGTCGCTTCGGTCATGGTTGGTCGCCGAAAACATCCATTTTTGGCTTGCGAGCCGTGTCTGCGGCTCCGTCCTCCAGTTACGCGTGCATCGTTTTTGTTTTACCCTGTTCTTTCTCATCCGAACTTCGACTTATGAACCGTTGGTGCTCACATACTCCTATCAAGATGTATTCAATACTATCCACTTTGCATTTCATAATTCCTTCTCCATTTTCTTAGGAAAAAGCAAAAGATTCCAACAAGTATAAATTCTTCAAAAAATAAAATAAAAGTTAACATAAACTATTCACAATTATGATTTCCAACATCAAATAAGATATGAATAAGCAATATAAATCATTAAAAATTCATGTTCGTCAGAGAATAGTAGTGAGACAAAAAAAATTTAGAAGTCTTGTAAACTTTGGCTATATAACGTTATTATCGTAGAATGGTGGTTGTTGTTGTTGGGGTTTTTTCTTTAAAAGAAAAAAGAAACTTTTTCCTAACATATTTTTGCAAGTGAATTTTTTTTAGTAGAATACACATTTGATAAAGAATACATAAGATTATTTGACTTATTATATAATGTATTTTAATTTTTAAGGTAATATACAAATGCTATCCTCTTATGCAAATATATATTACATCTTTTATTATTTGATTGGTTTGACATCATAACTTATCCATAGGGATGAGCAAAAAATCCGAAAATCGAATATCCGATCCGAACCAAACCGAATTTTAAAATTCGGTTCGGATTTTCGGATCGGATGGATTGAAATTTTTCAAAATTTTGGATTTTCGGATCGGATTGAATTTTTTAAATCCGAAAATCCAAATTATATATAATTTATATATATAAATAATATATTATTTAAATATGTTTAAATTTAATATAAATATATATAAGAATTAACAAAAATTGGTTTCGGATTTTTGGTTTTTTCATAATTCGAATTTTTTGGTTCGGTTCGGATTTTTATATAAAAAAAATCGGATTTTCGTTCGGATCGGATTTTTTCTTTCACAAAATTCGAATTTTCGGATTGGATTAGGCCAAAATCCGAACCGAAATCCGAATGCTCACCCCTACTTATCCAAGCTAATTAAATTGTCGCAATCCACTCAATTATAGTTCCACTCTAAGGAAGAATCAAATTATTGAAAACCTCAAAATACTCGAAAATAAACCAAGGTTTATTTGATTGGCACGAAAGTAGTATTAATTTAAAATGTTATTCTTATGAAAATGATATTGGAGTAAATAAATTTTAATAGATTCGTAATTATGTGTTTACAAAATACCAATTTTTTTTGTTATGATTCTGAATTTGTATTGATTAATTAAATATATTTAATCAATAGATGTATAATTAATTTTTAATTAATATACAATTTTTTTCCCTAACCACTTTTCTAGTAACAACAATGTACATTATTTAGGTGCATACCACATAATTCGTACTATAAAATTAAATTAAGATTTTTTAAAAATAAATAATTAATAATAAAAATGATAATTAATATATAAGACACAAACGCGAAAACTACTAACTATTGCATTTCAATAATATAATATAAAATAGTTTTTGATGGCAAGAGTTTTAATAAATTGTAACGAGTGTAAAATAAGTGAAGATAATAAATGAACATATTAATGGATAGTGGGAGTAAAAATGTGGGTCACATGTGATTTTTTTGGGTAAATAAGTGATAGATTGATGATAGTTAATTTCGAATAATGAAAAATGCAAGCTTTTGATGGACGTTGCAAAAAAAGAATTAAATGCAAGTTTTTGGTGGATGGAGTGAGTATTAAATATGCAAGTAGGTAAAGATTATGAGAATGAAAAAACAAATACCTAAGAAAAGTTGGCAATAAAAATTTGGAAAAGTTGCATTATTTTTCTTATTTTTAGAATCTTTGTTATTTTATAAAAATTCAACCAAATACAGGAATTTTTTTTTTTTAATTAGATTTCTTTCCTAATACAGAATCTATTTTAAATAAATGGGCCTAAAAGGTTAAAATGAACACAAATAAACCCAAAATTTTAGCAATTAAATTACAAAGGATTTATTTTATGTTCTTTGATACAAAAAAGAATATGTAGTATATGAATCATTCTTATACGATTAGTGAAAAAATACACCACATCATTCATAGATCCTGCGTATTTTTTAATTCTTATTTATCTAAATTCTCCATTTAGTGAGTTATTTATATTCTCTTCGTTTATAAATTTTAATTGTAATAATTTATCACTATATTAATCCATTATCGACTTTTTATGGTTCACCAAAATGAAAAACCATATAAAAGGATACTTCTATTCTCTTAACCAATTCAAATTTAATTGACGGAGTGGTTGGAATTGATAACATTCGAAATTTAATTTCTGGCTAAATAAATTTTTTCTTTGATTTAACTTGGCCAAAAAGAGATATTTTGTACAATTTTTTAATCAGAATTTGAATCTTATATTGATTTTTTATGAGATTTTTTTAATTGAAATTAAAATTCTAAATAAAAGGCTACATTTCAATCCTATATTGATTTTTTTACGTAACTTCACAAATTCAAGCCTAAATTAAAAAAGATACTTGAATCTCACATTGATTTTTTACAAGACTTTACAAATTCAAAACATATATGAAAAAAAATACTTAAATCCCACATTAACATTTCATTAGATGTAATCAAATGAAAACCAATATAAAAGGATGCTATTATACTTCCAACCAAAATCCATATTTCAAAGTATTTAGACATGAATAATTTCTTTAGTTAATATTAAAGTAATCAAATATTTGTTTTTTTTTAAATTTAATTTGAAACAAATGGATTCTTCAATGTGGTTCAATATGGATTTATATGCCACATATATTAAGAGGGTGTTTGGCTGAGCTTATAAGCTCCCCAAAAATAGCTTATAAGTTATTTTTTAAACTTAAAAAAACAGCTTATAAGCTCAGTCAAACACCCTATAAGTCAAATTGACTAACAAGTTTCTAAATTAGAAAACATGCACTTACTAATTTGAGATTTTAGTTAAAATGTGAATGCCGATAAAAAATAGTTATAGATTTTTATTTTTAATTAAACATACTATGACTAGATACCTTTTTTTTACTTTGTAAAACATTATTTTTCATTTGGATATGTCTGATTTTTAGTACATAATTATTTTTAGATTTTTGTATTCACATACTGTTCATTTTCACTTAATAAAATAAAAAGTATATTATCAATTTTGATTTTAATATATATATATATATATATATATATATTCAATTTTTGTATCGATCGATGTAAAATCATCATATTTAGAATGATAATTGTTCAACCTAATTTTCAAACGTTTTTGTGAATACTTGAACACAATATTATAACATAAAGATTTGTATGACTATTTTTCAAGTAACATATTTCTTTCAATATTATTTCATCCTTTTTTTTTTGTAATTTGTAATAAGTCTATTTGGCTCGAGATATGATTTTATAAATATGTCTATGTTTGAGACAAATCATATTCCTACATTGATTTTTCATGAGATTTCACAACTTGAAAACCTAAAACAAATGATACAATTTGAATACAACATCAAATTTTTACGAGTCTTTATCAATTCAAAACCTAAATAAAGGGATATGTTTTACACAATATTTTTAAAAAATTTGAATCTCACTTCGAATTTTCATGAGACTTCACAAGTAATCAATTATTATACCAACTCATATTTACAAATTTAGAAGAGTTTGAGTAATTAGTTGGCATTACTATATGAGTTTTGGAAGAAAACGAATATTAAACCACTTTTCAATAAAGTTTGGTACAAATACGAGTATATGACTTCTAAATGAGTCTGGAAATTAATCTACATGCCTACATGAAATTTTGTCTATTTTTTAATATTTGTTATTTATACTATTTACTTTAATGTATGCTTTGTTTGATTTTTTATTGAGATGGATAACAAATTATTATAACAACTTATATATATATATATAAATCTAAACAAGTTTAGGTAATTAACCAAATTTGGAACGGGTATAGATGAATATATATTCTAGATGGATTTAGGTGGCTAAAACACACCCTTGTCATTTCTATTCATGTTTGTGCTCCACCTCAAGCAATAACTCTAGGGGTGAGCAAAAATCGAACCGGACCGAAAAATCGAACCGAACCGAACCGAAATTAGCGGTTTGGTTCGGTTTGCACAGTAATTCGGGTTCGGTTCGGTTTGCACAGTAATTCGGGTTCGGTTCGATTTGAAAATATTAAAACCAAAATTAATTCGGTTCGGTTTCGGTTTGGGGAAAAAATTTCGGTTTTTAAATCGAACCGCCCGAATTTTTTATTTTATATATATATATATATATTATATATATGTTATTTATATTATTAATATGAAATTAGTTAATATTATATACATATATATAATATATATATATATATATATATTATATTATAAATATTATAATATTTATATTAAATGTAATTTAAATTGGTAAACTCGAACGAATCAACCAAACCGAATATTTCGGTTCGGTTTGGATATAGAAAACAGTTCGGTTTGGGTTTTAAAAATTCGATTTTTCGATTTTTCGGGTTCGGTTCGGTTTGGAACCGAACCGCCCGAATGCTCACCCCTAAATAACTCTGTGTGGCTAAACCTTAACCTCATTGTTTCACTTCATCGCCGTGCTTCGCCGCTGTCTGTAACAACCCGGCTTCCGGATTGATGGCTGACCCCACAGACCAACACGAGTCTTTTCAGTGTGCTTTGTCCTCACTCACACACTCCCTGAGAAAACTTCCCAGGGTCACCAATCCCACAATTGCTCCAAGCCAAGCACGCTTAATTTTAGAGTTTTTATGAGATGGACTCCCGAAAAGAAGATGCATCTTGTTGGTATGAGTAGCACATATCAAATCCTTTAAGCTCTCCTCGTGTTTTTAAGCTACTGCTCTATCTCCCTATTTATAATAAGTCGCGAGCTCCCTTTTTACGTCAATTTCCCAAACCTTCTCTGATTCTGATTCCGAATTATACTCGAACTAGATGTCTCGCGCATGAATCTCTCCCCAATGTTGTGTGCGTATATAAATGTATATATGCAGCCCTAGCGCCTCGCTACGCGTGCTAGAGAGAGACTCCCGCGAAGGCTTCTCGCGATCCTTCAAAACGCTGAAAATTCGCTCATCCTCGCGACCAACCATCTCGACCAACGGTCGCGAGCGTTTCTCGCGAAGCGTAATTCCCTGCGCGCGACTTCGCCGTTTCGCTCCGTTCTCTCTCGTCCGGACTCCGAATTGCGATCCGTTTGCGCCTACGAACTCCTATCGAGATGCTATTTAACATAGTATACTTTTCACATCCATAATTTGCAAATCCATTACGTCATATTCAACGTCGTTTTCAAACAGTTCTTCTTCGCACGAGCTTGCGATTGAGCTATTGATTCCTCTTTATCGTGATCTACCTTTTTGACATAAAAACCTATGCTAAAATGACATGAAATACACACGGCATAATATCTTCCAAGGTAAACATAAATATATCAAAAGACAACTCAAAAGATCACTTATCACTTAGAAACGAAACGAATATAGCCTTATAAATCATGTAAAAATGAGGCTTATCAAATATGCAGTCCCATACCTGCATATTCTCGAAATCCCTCTCATTCCGGTGTGTTACGGTTCATTCATGTACCCCTTCGCTTTGAAGCCTTAATCGGAGCCGCTCCTTGTCCATGCCTCTGCACCGGCGATCACTCCGTTTATACCCGGCCACATGCCCACCAACTTCCGCTTGGTTCGTCCCCAAACCACACCGTACTGGGAGAGATTCGGCTCTGATACCACTCTGTCACGGCCCGATTTCTAAAAATAATGGAAGCTCGTAAATCGAGACGCGACTAATAAAATGCGGAAAATATAAGGAATAAAGTTGACTCGAATGATCAAGGAATAAACACTTAGAATTTGGGAATAGCTTCCTAAATGAAAATGGAAGACATCGAATGATGAAGTCCAATCAAAACAATAATTATCCTCAGGATCACAAGTTTAGTTTCGTGCTTCTGATAACCAATATACGTCAAAATGCTAAACATCAAGGATTTAGAGTCTAAGCTCATCAAAAGGTACAATTCAAGTCATAGACAAGAAGGGGAAATAAAATTAGAGTTAATTCATCAGCGAAAGTCTAAATACGGAATAATCCGTCAAAGTACGGAGTGAACTCAAATATCAACTCGCCCGTCAAGACCCATTGATCATCCCGAAAGCAATTGAAATATTTGGGCTAAGTACTAATGTACTCAGTGGGCATGCATTTTCATAAACATTTCATAAATCCGTAAAAGCAGTTTATCCAATCATGATAACATAACTTAGAAGGTTTTAAAAAGAGAAACCACTTCTAAGCATGCAAAAATATTTCATTTATTGGGCCCATTGTCACGACTCTTCTGTTACTCGCTTTGATCCCGGGCCTCTAGCCACCGTCGGATCACATGCTCCCATTATTGTCATCGGGGACGTAACCCGGACAAATTCATAATTCCATGACGTACTTCGGAACGCATCCAGACAAGCACCATAATAACATGACGTACTCCGGAACGCATCCAGACAAGCACCCTTATAACGCCTCATGATTATGTTAGTGTCCGATGGAGATCAACCCACCGAAACAACTAACTAGTGTACACAATTCTCAATTAACGTATAAGATTAAAAGAGAATCTCGATCGATACATTTACGAGCCTTAAACAGAGTAGAGCGCACAAAAACATTTTATTGGATAAACAGTTTGCATTTCATGAAATATCAGAGCATATAACTCAAATATACTTTTCGTAAATAAAGCCCACCTCGATAGGACAAAGCCTGAAGAATCACTATAGTACGCATCTCGGGAAAGCAGCGCCCTAATCCCCTTGATCGATAAAACCTACAAAAAGCAATAATCTTAATAGGTCTCGAAAAGCTAGTCTTATGTTCAAGTAAAGTAGGATACTAGCTTATGATTCGTTAAGCCCGAGTTTTCAAAATATAATTAAATTTGAAAACTAATTTATATCGGCTAAGGCACCAACAATACCCTTGCTCGACTTTTCGTTTAAAAATAATTTAATTTCATAATCTTCTTTTGTTAAATACTTTTTACAAAAGTATAATGAAATTAAATTGCATACTAAAATCATATATATATATATATATTAAGGACTCTCGTTTAATATAACACATAATATAATTATCAAATTATGCACTTGTCTAACATAATTTAATTTATTAAATATTCTAACTTAATTAATTTCATTAAAAGAAATTAATTACATTAATTAAAGAGGTCTTAATCATAAATTAAAGTAACTCAAACTTGGACTTAACCTTAACTTAATCAATTAATTAATTAAACTTAATAGCAATTAATTAATTAATTAACTAACTTACCATGATTAAATAATTTAAACTTATTTTTAAGTTTAAATTAATTATTTAATTAATTAAACTTAATATAATTTAATTAATTAAGTCTCAAATTAAACCTTATTCATTTAATTAATTAAAATCCAAAGATTTAATTAATTAAAACAAGTCTAGTCATTAATTAAAATAAAATCCAATCATGAATTAAATCTAAGCCCACATTTTATTTAATTGTTAAGGTCCAACTATTAAAACAATTTATAGCCCATATTCCTTAATTAATTTGGGCCCAGAATTTAAAACATATTAGAGTCCATTAGCATTTAATTAAAAGTCCAGTCCATCCTTTAAAATAAAATCAGCCCATCAGCATTTAATTAAAAAGCCCAGCCCAACATTATGAATTAATTAAGTCAGCCCATCTCTCTACATTAATTTCGGCCCAATTCTTTTAATTAAAATTGAATCAGCCCAATACATTAATTAAGTAAAGAAGCCCATTTAATTTAAAAGAATAAGCCCAACCCAACTCTCAAACCCTAAACCTAATTCTGTCCCATTTTCCGGCCGCCTTTTCCGCCCTTGCCGCCGTAAATCTCGCCGCGAAAATTCAGCGACCCATTTTCATTTTTTTTTTTTGTTTCTCTCTTTCTCTCACGCCTCTCTCTCTCGCTCTTCTCGACCTCTCTCGCCACTCACCACACCGAGGTCGACCGCCGCCTCCACGGCCACGTCACCGGCCGGCACCGCCTCCGCCATGACCGCTTCCTTCTCGGTTCACTCTCTGCCGACGCACGCAACATGCAACGGCAACACACACACAACACATGACAACGCACACACGCACACACACGACCGATCTCCTTCCTCCTCGCTGCACGACCGCCGCCATTACAGATCCGGCGACGTTGTCGTCGCGCCGCCCAGCCACCAGCCTATCTCCCGTCTCTGTCAACCCACGCACACACGCACACACACACCCACATGCAACCGCAGCCGCAACCGCCCCTCTCTTCTCGACCGAACGCCAGCAGCCGGAGCCACCACCGGCGTCGCCGCCAGCCCACCTCCACCTCCCGTCCGTCTCTCTTCCCCCTCTCCTTCTCTCCTCTCGGCACTCACAAAATACACAATACCGACACACACACACACACACACAAAACAACATACAAACATATACATATACCAAAATTAATAGAGGATTACAATCTACCTTTGTGTGGATTTTTTTTGTTGAAGTTGCAAGAGTGAGAGAGAAATTTCTGAAAAATGGACGCTAGGGTTCCAAAGATATGAAGAAGAATAAGCTTATATAGTGTAGGGTTTTTATTGCTCATGGGCTTTCATTTTGGGCCTTGTTAAACCAAAGCCCATTATACGATTTATTCTCACGGGCTTCAAATTCGATCCTAAAGACGATGAATTAATAATTAGACGTTAACATGATATTATGGATATAATGATTTATACATAAGTATATATATAAATAATACTCGATTATTATATTATATATAATAATTCTCGTACTCACTTTATAATATTTAGTGAAATAAATTCTTTTGTTGGAATTTAAAAATTTTCTTTCATCGGGCACGAATCATCTTATAATTCTAAGTTCGAAATTCATTCTAGTCATATTGAGGAATACGGGGTATGACATCCTCCTCCTTATAAAAATTTCGTCCTCGAAATTACATACCTTGATAATCTAGTTCGGGATACTTAGCTTTCATTTTATCTTCAAGTTCCCATGTGGCCTCCTCCGTACCGTGATGGTTCCACTTTACTTTGACGAGAACAATTTGTTTGTTTCCGTAAAACTTGAACTTTTCTATACAAAATTTGGACATGTCTTTCTTCATAACTTAAGTCCTGGGCTAAGACTACTTCATCGTGCTTAATTACGTGTTTCGGATCAAACACGTATTTTCTTAATTGCGAGACATGAAACACATTGTGCACGTCTCCAATGCTTGGTGGCAAAGCCAACCTATAGGCTACAAGGCCTATTCTGTCTAGGATCTCGAAAGGTCCTATATAACGGGGTCGTAACTTTCCTCTCTTTCCAAAACGTATAACTCCCTTTGAAGGAGAGACCTTAAGAAAAACCCGATCCACGACGTTAAATTCTAAGTCGGATCGATGCTTGTCGGTGTAAGACTTTTGTCTGTCCTGAGCTTCTTTGATTCTTTGTTTAACGTGATCGACTTTCTCAACCATCTGCTGTACTAGATCAGGACCTAGCAGCTTCCTTTCTCCCACTTCGTCCCAATAAAGAGGTGATCGACATTTTCGACCATACAATGCCTCATATGGGGCCATTCCAATCGTCGCTTGGTAACTATTGTTATAGGCAAATTCCACTAGCGGGAGTAAGTCTTCCCAACTTCCACCCTTGTCAGAGACTAGAGTTCGTAACATATCTTCTAAAACTTGAATCGTTCTTTCTGATTGGCCATCGGTTTGAGGATGAAAAGTTGTACTGAAATTTAGCGGGTCCCCATGGCTCCTGCGCACTCTTCCAAAACGCGATGTGAATCTAGAATCTCGATCGGCGTAATAGATCTGTGTACTCCATGAAGGCGTACTATCTCCTTAACGTATAATTTTGCAAGCTTCTCCAAACCAAACGTCATCTAAATCGGTAGAAATGCACCGACTTTGATAGACGGTCCACTATGACCCAAATGGCAGTATTCCCACGAATTGACTTTGGTAGGCTTACCACAAAGTCCATGTTGATATGTTCCCACTTTCATTCAGCACGGTGGGGTTGTAACATCCCATACGGTCTCGGTGCCTGACCTTAACTTGTCGACAAGCCAAACATCGCTCAACAAAAGAGGCTACATCTCTTTTCATTCCCTTCCACCGTAGCGTTTTCTTCAAATCTTGGTACATTTTGTACTTCACGGATGTGCAAGATATGGAGTATCATGAGCTTCGCTCATAATCTCGTTCTTGAGTTCTTCCTGTGTGGCACACACAATCTTTCACTAAACATCAAAGCGTTGTCTTCGCCCGTGAATCCTTTTGTTTCGTTCGTTCTTGCGGCGAGACGCATCTTTTCGAGAACCAATCTCCTCTTTGTGCATCAATGATCCTTCCTCGTAGGTCGGTGTAGGCGTGAGACTAGCTATACAAACGGATATCGCCCTGGAGGATGAACTATTTCTAAACCGAGTGTGGCGAAGTCATGAATCGATTCTCTGTTGGGTAATTAAATACCCTAGCTTTGCCTTAGTCTTTCGACCGAGGGCCCGCCACAACGCTCGCTTTTCGGGATGGTAGCGATAGTACAATCGTAATCCTTTACTAATTCGATCCATCTTCGTTGTCTCATATTCGCATCCTACGCTCGAAAAGTACTTCAAACTCTTATGATCGTGAAGATTTCACACCGACTCCATAGAGGTGGTGTCTCAGATCTTCAAAGCATGCACGATCGCAGCTAACTCTAAGTCATGAGTCGGACAATTCAACTCATGGGGCTTCAATTGACGAGATCGTATGCTATCACCTTCGGTTTTGCATTAGTACACAACCTAGTCCCAACTTTGAGGCATCCGTAAACTACTTAATCCTTCATTCTCCTGCAGGATTGCTAACCTTTGGAGCGGTGGTTAGCTTTGTCTTGAGCTCTTGAAAACTCTTTTCACGTCTTGGTCCAAATGTACTTGGTCCCTTTTCTTAGAAGTTGTGTCATTGGTCTAGCCAATTTTGAAAATCCTTCATAGAATCGTCAGTAGTATCCCGCAAGCCGAGAAAACTTCGATCTCATTGGCGTTTGATGGTGTCCTCCATTCTTTGACGACTTCTACTTTAGCGGGATCTACTTTGATTCCATCGACCGACACGATATGTCCGAGGAACATCACTTCCTTTAACCAAAATTCACACTTCTTTGAATTTGGCGTATAATTCTCGTTCGCAATTTCTAGTACAACACGCAAATGCTCTTCGTGTTGTTCCTCGGTCTTAGAGTAGATAAGAATATCATCGATAAACATTAAGACGAAACTATCGAGATACTGATGGAATACTCTATTCATCAGATCCATAAAAACAGCTGGGGCATTTGTCAACCCAAACGGCATTACTGTGAACTCGTAATGTCCGTAACGTGTCCTAAACGCTGTTTTAGGAATATCATCCCTTCTCATTTTGAGCTGATGGTATCCAGACCTTAGGTCTATCTTGGAAAATACTCCAGCTCCTTTCAGTTGGTCGAACAAGTCGTCTATCCTGGGGAGAGGATATCTATTCTTAATAGTGAGCTTGTTCAATTCCCTGTAATCGATACACATCCTTAATGTTCCGTCTTTCTTCTTGACGAATAGGACTGGTGCTCCCCATGGTGATACACTAGGTTGTATGAAACCTAGGTCCAACAGACTCGCTGAATGAATTTTTAGTTCTTGTAATTGGGTGGGGCCATCCAATACGGTGCTTTTGACCTTTGAGCTGCTCGGGTTCTAAGTCGATTGTGAACTCTAATTGCCGATCTGGTGGCATACCTGGCAATTCTTCTGGAAAAACATCTTCGTACTCTCGAATCACTGGAACTTCTCCAATTGTTTTCTCCACCTCTGGTTTTCTTGTCAAGTTGACGAGAAATGCATATCAACCTCCTTTCTTCATAATCTTGGTGGCTTTCATGGCAGATATCACCGATACTCCTTTTCCCATTCTTATCCCATGAAAATTCGTCCCCTCCTTTCCAAGGGTCTGGAATGAGATCTTTCTCTCATTACACAAGATTGTGGCATTGACTTTGGTGAGCCAATCCATTCCTAAGATGATGTCAAATTCTATCATAGAGATGACATATAAGTCTGCCCTAAATTTTTCAGCACCTATGTTCAATTCTAAGTTCGAGGCAATATATTCAGCAGACATTCTTTCTCCACCTGGTGTGCTAATCACTAAAGCTTCACTAGATGGTTCAGGAGTTAAATCTAAAGCCTTACAAGTAGCATGTGAAATGAAAGAGTGTAATGCTCCCGTATCAAACAAAGCTATAACAGGTAAATCGGTCACATTGATCATACCTGTCAGATTTCCCTGAGCTCGGGCCGCTTGCTTCTGGTTCAGAGCATAGGCCCTCGCGTTTGGTGGTTGTCCTTGGTTTCCTCTGGGACCATGGGTTTGCCTTTGTTGATTTCCAGGGTTTTGTTGTTGGGGTGCTTTCCCATTTTTCTTTGGGCATGCTGGAGCAAAATGTCCAGTTTCTCCACAGTAAAAACAAACATTTGCCCCCTTCAGACATTTGCCTAGGTGGGGTTTCTGGCATTCCGGACAAGGTGTTCGGCCCATCATTGGAGGCGGATTTTGATTCTGCTTCGGATTCTGATTCCAGGGTTTCTTTCCGTTTCCAAAGTTTCCACCATTACCCTCATTCCATTTTCTCTTCCCTTTGCCATTGTCCTGAGATGGCGCATGCACAACCTGCAGGGGAGCTTTTCCTTTCTCTCTTGGCAGAAGTGACTCGATGGTAAGAGCCCTGCTCAGCGTTTGTGCATAAGTAAGATCACCCTGACTTGCTAGGGAAATCGAGATTTCATGACGTAGTCCGTTTCTGAACTTCTCAGCGCGTTTTGCGCCAGTGTCCACCAGATGTGGAGCATACCATGACAGTTGGTTGAAAGCTCTGTCGTATTCAAATGATCGTCCCCATTCTACGCTTGATTCCGAACTCGCTCGCATTTTTTCCGACGGTAACATCCCGGTATGTACTTCTCATACAGTTCAGTCTTGAATTCTTCCCAGGTGAGGTTCTCGAGTTCCTCCTCAGTCATGGTGCGTCTCACTGACTCCCACCAGAAGTCAGCTTCTTCCACAAGCTGGTAGGTGGCGCACTTCACCTTTTCCTTGTCTTCGCATCGTATATAGTTAAAAATCCGTTCTACAGCTCGTATCCATTTCTCAGCATCCATCGGGTCACCTAGTCCATCGAACATCGGAGGTTTCTCTTTGCGGAACCTTTCTTCAGTCGTACGGTCCGGTGCTACTTGTGGGTTAGGTTCTTGATGGACAAAACCTCTTCCTTGTACACGACCACGTCCTCATCCTCGTCCTCGACCTCGGCCCCTACCGTTCCCTATCGGTGCATCTCCCATGCCACCTCCTATTGGTGCGTCTTCCATTCTGAAAAGATAACACCTATATGAGAAGTTAATCCTAACAATGATGGTGTAACTCAAGTGAATCCTCAATCTTTTCATGTTACTTCTATGTTCAAGCGCTTCTATGTGAAACAGTGAACTAGTTCTTTCTAAGTTGTTATAGCGAGGCTATCACGACTTACGTTTTCTAAAACGGTCCTTGAGTACACAAACAGTTTGTGAGAGAACCCATAACTTATTCCGATCATTTTAGGATATGAATCCAAAAATATCGTCATCAACATTTTCGTTTTTGTGAAACCTATTGTCATGTAAGTTCCAAAAGTCTCATGCATGATCGAAAAGATTTGAAAATTCAATTCGACAATCAATTTCATTTGGGTCGTTAAGGGTTCGGGTTGTCCCTAACACGACAATGAACTTAGCTATCTGAGTACAATGACTCACAATAACAATGTGAAAGCAATTAGATAATTCACAATTCAACACATGAAAATAACTTGTAATTCACATGGCAACATTCATCAATGGCGTACATCATTTCATAATCCAACTTTGCAACTTTTAAATCATACCTTTGTTGATCAGTTGGCGTGACGGTAAGCTGAGAGTTACTGAGATTACAAGAAGTCTAGGGATACTATTCTAGACTCGACATCAAGAGATTTTTGGCTATCAGAGACACGAAAGAAAACCTATGCTCTGATACCACTCTGTAACGACCCGGCTTTCGAATCGTGGTGACCCCACGCATCAACACGAGTCTTTCGGTGTGCTTTGTCCTCACTCACACACTCCCTGAGAAAACTTCCCAGGGGGTCACCCATCCCACAATTGCTCCAAGCCAAGCACGCTTAACTTTAGAGTTTTTATGAGATGGACTCCCGAAAAGAAGATGCATCTTGTTGGTATGAGTGGCACATATCAAATCCTTTAAGCTCTCCTCGAATATGCAATCTCATACCTGCATATTCTCGAAATCCCTCTCATTCCGGTGCGTTTCGGTTCATTCATGTACCCCTTCGCTTTGAAGCCTTAATCGGAGCCGCTCCTTGTCCATGCCTCCGCACCAGCGATCACTCCGTACTTCTGTCCCGGGCGTCACACTGTCAACAACTGAGAACGATTGAACTTTAATCAAATATTAAGTTGTCCTTTTAAATTTAAACCTATAAATTACAATGTAACTTGATTTTTGGTCAAAACACGACCGACTAATTCCAATTGTTGTAACAATTTATATTTAGAATTCACACAAGTTTAGGTAATTAGCAGATATTACTATACGAGTTTGACACTAAAATGTGTATCATGTATTTATACTTTATTGTTAATGTTTACCCTGTAATGTTTCGAGTTTATTGAGATAAATAATCAATTATTGTAACAATTTACATTTACTTATTCAACTATTTTGTAAATTTAAATGAATTTTGATAATTAGCAGGTATTATACGGATTTGGGATGAGAATGAGTAGTTAAATCGTTTTTTTAATCGGGTTTTGGGACATGTACGGTTATATATATTCTATATTAAGCTGAACATCAATCGACATGTCTACGTGGATTTTTTCATCTATTGTTATTTATCTATTTATTATCTATGTTTACTTTGTAATATTCATTTTTTATTGTGATATATAACTAATTAGTGTAACAACTTGTATTTATAAATTCAACCAACTTTAGATAATTAGTGGATATAATTATACTGGTTAGAGACAAGAATGAATAGTAAAATTAATTTGTAATGTCTAAGGATATATACATTCATGACAAGTCCAAATGGTTAAACCCTACAATGTTTTGGTTCATCTTTGAGTGTCGAAAGTGCACATAATAAAACTTAAATATATTAATTAGATCCAAAAACATCATCCAAATACAAAAACTATTTTATTTGTTATACATAATATAAAGTGATTCTCCATCTAGATTTTACGGGTTATACAATAGTATAAAGATATAATATGCTAAATTAGTAATGCAATATTAATTGAGAATTTGAGAAGTGTTACACTTGCAATTACACTTGCAACTCACTTGGAAAACTGTATTGGATGAACAGTCTCCCCACGTGCCAACTTAACACTATTTTACATCTACCGACATATGCATATCTAAATTATACTCATCGTCCCACTTAAGATGACCTGTATTTTTTTATTATCTCATCCAAAATGATCTTTTTTCTTTTTAGAAATAATTATATTTTCAAAAATTATGAGATTTATCTACTTTTTATCACTTTATATCAATCTCCTAAATAACAGTGTCCAAAAAATGGATCGTCTTGGATGGAACGAATGGATTAATTAATACACACAGTTTATTAATTACCCCCTCCGTCCAACCCAAGATGGTCCATTTTTTTTTGTACGGTTATTTAGGAGATTGGTATAAAGTGATTAAAGTGATAAAAAATAGGTAGATCCTATAATTTTGAAGAGATAATTATTTTCTAAAAAAAAAATAGACCATCTTGAATGGGATAAAAAAAATACAAGCCATCTTAAATGGGAAGAGAGAGTATAATTTAGATATGCATATGTCGGTAGATGTAAAATAGTGTTATCTAAAAGAAGATGAAGATCATCACTGTTCTTGATCAACGTGGTGGTGTTCTATTGGAAAAGTTTCAGCCATGCTAAGTCTCCTCTCGGAATTTTAAAAGAATTATTGGCATGGTGATGGACTCTTCAAAATGTTTGGAGATTGTTCCAGAACTTATTAGCGTAATAGATATTAATAAATAAATAAAAGAAAAAACGTTAATAAGCTTCAGAAATAAAATACTTGTCCAATGACTTTATGAGAAATTAACGAGATGTATATAAAGTCTAAGCATTTTTCAATTGAAGCCGCTACTTTGCGGCGGAATTAGTTCAAATATCACCTTCTGAAATTATACTTCCGAAAATTCAAGACAAATTTTGTTTAGATTTGTATGACGGTCAACACATTAATCATGAACTCCTATTATTACTTCTTTCTTTTTCATGTTAAAAATGGGGAAGCTCTCCGTCTGAGAGCCTTTACGTCTCAATCCTATAAAATATAATAAGGATAAATTACGGTGACTAAACAATTAAAAAGTTAATATACACAATCTAACCCCATAAATAGTATGATGGGATAAATAATGACGATTCAACAATTAAGAATCTATAAATCATGACGATTCAATAATTAAAAGGTAGAATGATATTTGCATAGTGCACACAAGGAACTACTTTAAAGAGGATATGTGACTTAGCAATTAAGAAGTTACGATGACTCAAATGTAAGAAATTGAGAGGATATTTATATAGTGCCCATAATGAGTCACTATAAAAATGGTGAAACTCTCACACTGCGGCTGTTACGACTCGATCCTTAGTTTTTATTTAAATCTACTAATTCTTAATCAAATTAGTTAAGTTCGTGAAGAGAACTTATTTTTATGTTTTTCTTTTTCCCCTTTTTCTTTTGTGAGTTGAGGGAATGAATAATGTTATGTCAGAATGTATACTAGAAGTTCATTCAGTTTATGCTTTAAATATTGATTTAATAGATTTTCTAATCAATTGAATTAACCATTTTGACAAAATCAGAACTAATATCAAACACGTGTCGGTGTAGCCCCTTGTATTGTCATAGAATCAAGGGGCCCTTCTTTGTGGCTGGGCTCGGGAGGTAATAAGTCTACAAACATCGACAAATACCTTTTTTTGTTGAAAATTATAAGAAATATGCATGATTTGGAAGTGTATTTGATCAATCTTATTTTTACAAACACAGAAATTCCTGAAGTTATACAATTATTTAAATGTGACATGGGCCTTATATCATTGGTAAATCAAGCAGTAAACATCAAGCAAACAAGCTTTAATGATCATGATCATACGCCAAAAAATAGAAAATATTTACTATACTACTTTGAGTACGGATAGATCATCCACTCATGAGAATAAATATCTCTAGTTGTCCCAAAATGTATAGCAAGAATGTTGAAAAACCTACTCCTTTTATTCGTTGTGGGAGGAGGGGGGCATAAAAAGCTGCTAAGTCATAGTAATATTATTGAAAAACTAAACAACGGTAAATTTAGTTTATTTTGCATTATTTTTGTGTAGAATTCTAAAAACACACTTATCCAAAGATATAATATCAAAGAAGATTGTCAATTATATAGATAACGGTTTTTATTTCGCGGTGCTTTCTGAAGTACATGTCCTTCAAATGTGCTAAGATATGGTATCTGTTATTTATGACAATTTCCTCGTTGGAAAAGAACTTTTTTTCATAAAATATATCTATACAAGAAAAGAAGATCAACGGTTTATGCCGTTATCTTTGGTGTAGATTAAGCTAAGATATGGTTTACCATATGATAGTTGGTAGGCGGGGATGGGGTGGGTTGGCCTTGGGGTTGGCCTTAGGGGGGTTGGTGGTTGGGGTGGGTTGGCTATTGGCTGGGGGTTGGCCTGGCTAGGGGGCCGCCGGTAATTTTATTAATTATTTATAAATTTAAATCCTTATCATTAATTATTAATTATTAATTATACTGAATTTATTAATTAATTATAAATTAATTATAAATTGAATTTAATTATTAATTATTAATTATTAATTATATGATTTTACTGAATTTATTAATTAATTATAAATTAATTATAAATTGAATTTGATTATTAATTATTAATTATTAATTATATGATTTTATTAGAGATGAAATAAACGATATAATCCAACCACTTTTTGTAAATTAAATACACAACTAATGATCAACAACTTTTTCAGTGAATTTAATTCGATCAACAACTTTTTCATCAGCGAATTTACTTATCAACAACTTTTCATCAGTGAATTTACTTCGATCAACAACTCTACGCCAACAAATATTTCGAAATTATACCTATATATTTCATTCTTGGTTTGTCATAAGTTTGATGCCGTACACACTGTGTAGATGATCTCGTGAATACCGAAGCGCGCAAGGTCAAAGCCCGTGTGATTGCAACATACATAGCGAAAATACGCGAGGCGGTGAAGTCATTGCCGAGATCGATTATGGCCGAGTTACAACGAGTATGGCGTCTGCGGCGGCCATATATCGTGTCGTGAGAGCTCGTAATAGGGCAATCGAGATGATATATGGTGGTATGAACAATCCTATCGATGCACGGTTATCTTCACATGTTGCGGACAACTAATCTGGTTCATTGATTGACTTGGATATTGGAGCGGATGGTCGTTTCGCCATCTTTTGTAGCGCTTCGGCCCACCGACTCGGTTACGTTGTGCATGAGGTCTGTTATTGTTGTGGATGGCACGCACTTGAAGGGCGCAATAAGGGTATATTGTTTGTTCTTCATTACGAAGGGCGACAACGAGCAAGTTTTTCCATTGGCTTATGGAATTGGTCCGATCGAGAATGATTTATCATGGACTTGGTTTCGAACACGTGAAGACCGCTTACCAATCCGAATTCGAGACGTTGATTGTGTCGATCGCGCGTCGGTATATCCATCTTTGTGAAAATGTCTTTCGGAGAACGCCCACGGCTTATGCTACTACCATCCGTTGAAAAATCACGCCTTTTGGGAAGCGTCGGTGGCATTGTACCGGAAGCGGCTTATGCATATCGGGAGGCGGAGTTTGACAAAGCAATGAACATGTTAAAGTCCTCGTGCTAAAGATAGACCTACTTGGTGGTGCATATGGCAAGTTGACAGAGGTAGGAGTTGAGAAGTGGGCGAGATCAAAGTGCCACAATGCGCTATACCTTTTGACTTCCAACATTGCCGAGTCCTTCAATGCTCGGTTGTTGTGGGCAAGACGATTGCCCATTTGCTCTATGGTTGAAGCGATTCGTCATATCATAGAAAATGGTTCGATCAAAGACTTGAAGCAAAGAGCATACCCCACCGACCTAACCCCCAAGTCGTTTCGCAAGATACCAGGTGAGCTGGAGAGATCACGCCGGTATACTATAGTGCCCAAAAGTAACGACACATTCAAAGTCAAGGACAGAAACCAAACCTTCAATGTCAATCTCGGGACGGAATCGTACCAATAATATTTTTTTGGTACGATTGAATTAATATTTTTTTGGTACGATTGATTTTCGATTGAATTAATATTTTTTTCGTACCAATAATAAGTTCAATTTGTTTGGTTTGGTTCTTTGAGTTTGGTCTGGTTTTGAATTAAGTCGATTGAATGCACAACACTATACTTATTGTAGCATATTTGAAATAAGGGGTGGTCTCCTATGCACGCATATTGAGACTACCATAATTAATTAATTTATTTATTTATTATTATTATTATTATTAAATTAATTTTAATTAAAATTAATTTTTTTAATGAACTTTAATTATAAATTAATAAGCAATAATTTTGAATTCATATATTTTAATTTTAAATTAATAAACTCTAATTGTGAATTAATAAACCCTAATTGAAAATAATAAACCCTAATTATGAATTAATAAATCATAATTATAAATTAATAAATTCTAATTTTAAATTATAAATTAATAAATTTAATTATAAATTATAAATTTAATTATAAATTAATAGAATCTAATTATCATTACTCACCATAATTAATATATAATTATTTTAACAAAAACAAGGTGAGTTCACGGTGGTGAGCTCACCCAAGTTTTTGTCTTAAAATAATGTGATGTTATGTAATAGAACAACCAGTTTTGGAAGGAACTCATAGATCTTAATTGAGAGTCAGTATTCTATTTCTCGCATTCCTAAACAAACTTGACATGAAATATAGGGAAGGATACTGATAAATTTACATACTATGTATGTACATAATGAGGATTTTTTTGTCATTTTCTAATAAATCTGAATTTGCAGTAATTAATTAATTTATTTGAATCTGTAATTTACATATATAACCTCATCATTAATTTAGGAATAAATATCTACAAATCCTTTAATTTTCGAAAATATAGGAAATTGAAATCCCTTAATTTTCGAAATTATCTACAATTAATCAAAAAAATAATAGAATTTGGCTCAACAAGATTTGAACACGAGACCTATCCTTCAAAATTTTAATATTTTACCATTTTGTCTAACAATGACAATTGCATTAGTTTATTGAACAAATTTGGTTTTGTACTTTCGTATGTATTTGCTCTTATGTTTAATTATTTTGATCTTAAATGAATATCCAATTAATCAACAAAATTAATAAGAAGTTCAATGATATTATTAAATAATTAATTAATCGAAATAAGTACATGCTAGCAATTTTAATTTAAAATATTTGAAGATAAAGATGATTATAATGAAAACAAAAGCTTCATCAATATGGTCATTGTGTAATATTATAATCTTTAATATAAGATGCATAATCTTTAATATAAGATGCATATTGCATATTTTATTAGAAACAAATAAATAATGAGAAAAGATAAGAAAAAATAATGAAAAGATAAAACACAATTAGTTGCAAAAAATGTGTTTTCCTAATTTCTTTAGTTGGAACTATTATCAAGAAGAATAGAATTAGTGTCTTCCACTCCAATACGTAAATCCATATTATGTTCAAATCCATTAAAACTAAAATTAAAGAATAATAAAATTCTTGAATAATGGAAATAAAAAGCGGAAAAAAAATCACAGTTTTCCTTGAAATTAGGCCCACGAATCGATTAGCTTGGAACTATTTTCAAGGAGTAGTGCCTATTATTAAGGAGTGAAATCCATAATTTATTTTCCTTACTAATATGTAGAATATGTAGGAAGGGTAAATTAGTCATAGGTTTAAAATATTATATTTTAAGAGTATTATGTAGATACCTAATATGTAAAAAATCATTATTCATATAGGAATGAGGCGAAATGATTTTTAGCTTCAAAATATGGTAGCAAAATCTCCAAAATTTGAAGTTTTAACTTTCCCATATATAATATTTGATATTTTACTTTAGGGTATATTTAAATGTCAAAATTTTATAAGTGGTCCGTGCTAATAAAATAAAATTAAAAGTAAAACTGAAGTTAAGTACGAAAGATTATTCTACTAACATAAACATTATACATTAAGGCATCTGTGATAATGTTCCTTCAACCGTTGATTGATATATACCACTATGACACTCGTTCACATAATTCAAAGATAGAACCCGCTATTTTTTTCCGGTAGGCATATACATTTTCATTACCCCACTCAATGCTCGGGAACACGAAATGATGCGTTCGCGACATGCACATGTATCGTTAAAGATCGACGTTGTCTTCTTTGTGTGAAGCGACATCGGGAGGCGAGAAGCGCAAACACCATATCACGCGAAAGGCACGAACACCGAGTCTGTTAGCTTCAAACCAACGAAGTTCGCGAAGCGTGTAAATAACATCTTCAAGCCGATCCAATGCATCGTGCGTTCCTCTTGTCGCCGGGGTCTAATAAATAAAATACGGATCGAACATTTCACATATCCCGTCCTCATGGTAATTCGAGCCAAAATGATCGACCTCTGCTAAAACAAGGGATGATGACACGTAAAGAGATTCAATTTTGTAAAGGCACAAACAAAAATATATTTTATAATTAGTCAATGTATAAGGAAGTTACATTCGAAGAAGCCATGATCTATGAGTTTGGCCCACCGCTACTACCACGGATGCCCGATACCAATAAATAGATGGATCCCACGTAGATATACTATGATCTAGCTCTTCTTGCGTTTGAATATTCTCATAAATACGCAGCCACTCTCGACAAATGTACAACTATTCAGCAAGAAATAGAAATTCAATATATATAAAGAATATATACATATTTATTCACATCTATAAGAAATACGAAATATATACTTACAAAGAAATCGGTGTCCAAAATAATAGTGTTCGACTCATTGATCCCATTCAACAAGTCTTGCCCGTTTATTAATCTGGACCTCAGATGCATCATGTACAAATCAAGAGGCTGCAATAAATAATTTATTTTTTAAATAACGATTTCATATATGAAAATAAAAATAGAAATAGAAGTGATACTTACCCCCACGTCAAGATCTGCAGTAGGGTCCTCGATGCGAACAAAATCACTGTAGGTCAGCGTGCATCCACTGGCTCTAATAATCACTGAACCCGTCCCCGCCTCAAGAAAATTGGAATAAGAAGCGTATACACTATCGGGGATAGGACGAGGCACAGGGCTATTCACGTACGGTGACCTCAGTGCAAAGCAATGAACCTTACTCGTTCGCTTCTACGAGTTGGCTAATTTTTGTTAAAGCAACAGAGTTAGAAAAAGTAAACATATCAAATATGATGCAATAATATAAAATAAGATAATTTACCAATGGTCTCGGCATCTCTGGCATGGAATGACGAGCTGGATCCTCGCTGTGTGATGGGCTAATGAATCCAGAGGTAGATCCATACTCCTGTAGAGACTGACGATGAGGTGTATACTCTAGGCGGTGTGCTGAGACGACGGATCGCTAGAGGAGTCTGCTGGGGTACATCTGATGTAGGAGTACGAGTAGAAGGCCCTGGTCCCTGATCGTCACTCCGCATCGCCGGTGGGGTAGTTCCACGACGGGACGGCGTATATGCCTCAGTGCTATGCGAACATCTACATCGACACCCTTCTATCATAGACTCAAACCACGTCTTGAGTCCTCGAATATTCTCTAACCACATCATTGATCGTGTCGTGATCCAACGACGATCCATCCGACTCGACGTCGTGGTGCTCACCGCCGCTAGATGAAGAGGAACGTAGCTGTCTCGACGCTTCCTCGTATCCCGATCGCGCCCCTATATCGATCGGCCCTCGTCCGACGCACGCCTATCCCCACGCATCGATGTCGTGGCTCCTCATGCTCCTCCTCGGGCTCCTCATCAATCTCTTCAACATACGCAGATGCGTGCCCTCGCATCGCATCTGCGGTCGCCGACCAACCCCACATCGAGAAGGCCCCGCCTAGAACGAGGTCGCCCAGGCGGGCGGGGTTGTTCCCCAGCGCACAGATGGGAACGGGTCTCCGTAGTTCACTCCCAGCACCGGATATTGAGATGACGATAATACGGCATGCTCATCTCATAGTCGTCCGGACTAACCCCCACAACGGTTGCCCTCACGATCGAGCGGTCGTGTATCCACGTCAATCATCTTCGTGAACTTCCACCTCATGCATCTAGATACACATCCTCCGGACATACTTTGCAACCGTCGTGCAAGATCCGGATGATCTCTAGTGACCAAATATATAATGCCCATGATGGTCCGTAGAAGTGATATTTGGCCCGATCTTCATATTCCACATAGTGTTGTAGAATTTGATACGCATATGCAGCCCATGGAAATCTGGCAAATACGTCCAGATCGTCAACTAAGACCCAAATCCACGGATCCACAGGTCGTGGCAAGTCGATACCCAAGACGAATGCGTAAAGAACTAAGATGTGGGCCACACGGAGATATAGATGACCGCCAGCATCATCAATCGGACAGTCCGTATCAAAGAATCTCACACCTAGATTCTCTATACTAGTCCTTCCGCTACCAACAAACCTTCGATAAACCTCAACGGATTGCGGATCGTACTCTATCTGTAGGATCGAAAGATGACGCCCCAAAACTCAAACCCGTCACGAGCAAAATCCGAAGAAAAACAAATTGTCCTCCCATTAATAAAAACCATATCGCTCGATCTTCAAAGACTAGGAGGGCCTAATCTGTCGGGATACCATATGGTGCAAACTCATGTTTGACTTGGATCCAGGTTCCCAACCAACAAAGTGACCGAAACATCCTTGCCTAAACCTATACACTAGGTCTTCACCACCTACATCTCTCAATCTCTGTATGACCCTTCTTAAATAATTCGGCTTGAAGTAGGTGCTGATTGTGGATGGACGATTGATGGTCTCGGGCCTTAAGAACTCGATTTCCTATTTATTAAAAAAAAAAATTATGATTAATTAAGAAATATGTCAATTAGTGTGTTCACACATATTGTGAAATTAATTCCAAAATTATATAGAATTGGTGGTGAACTTTTTTGTGTCTTGATTAGCATAGAATTGGAAATTTTTGTTCCCTATGACTAATTTTTTATGGATGGACTTAAGAACTTTACCCATGGAACACATTATCCACTATATATTTTGTTTCTAAGTTCACAAAAATTACAAGGGAAGTAAACTGCATTAGACAACCTTTGTGTGTTAGCATAGCTGTAAGGATTGGAAATTTCTACCTAGAAATTACTTGGTGGATATTTCTACCTAAAAGAAATATATTTGTTGAATTTAGTAATATAAGATTAACTACTTATCAACACTTTACCGCTTATAATTTCAAAGCGTCTTATTAATAAACGAATTCTACCGAAATTTCGGCAGAGTAACGTTTATAATATGATTTGCCAAATCAATCAAAACTCATCCAAATTCATCCCAAACTCCCCAAATCATCATCATATACTTAAATATACATTTAGTAATTTAAAACAAGCTTAAACTTATTCATTTATACTTTAATCGCCTAACGTCCTTCAACTACATATATAAAAATTTTCTAGCATTTTACTATCTAAAATTTCTACCTAAAAGAAATATATTTGTCAATATATCATGCAAAATTCATAATCCTAAATTTAAATAAATGTACTGTACATAAATTTTTGTCAATATAATTATGTATTGTCAATTAACATCAATACATAATTAACAATATATTCTAATTATAATTCACATATATTAATTCACAGCATAGACAACCATACATAATAATTCACAAAACATAGATTCGAATTAATGTCCGAATTCACAAAGTATAGATTTACAAAGCATAATAATTCATGTCCGAATTCATAATTATAATTCGAACTATAATTCACAATATATAGTTAAACGAATATATATTCACACTATATATATAGTTAAACGAATATATAATTCACAATATAATTCACATATTGTTAAACAAATATATAAATATAAATATAATATAAACGAATATATAATATTTCACAATATAAATGAATATATATTTTTGTATAATATAAACAAATATTAATAATATATAAATATAGTTAAACGAATATATATAATTCACAATATATATATAGTTTATATTCTGTCCATGTATGTTTATGATAGTTTTTTTTTATAAATTAGTTAATTGTGAGATAATGATGGTGATATAATTATCTATTAGTTGTCAATGATTTTTTTTTTTTCACTAAAATTTTGTATTTGTTGAATTACTTATTGTTATTTCAAATTTGACAGATCTTAAAATTATAAATGTGCATCACACGAGAGAGTTAACTAATGAATATTTTTTATGTGTTTTCTGTCCTATATTTCACAATATACTTAAACGAATATAAACGAATACACAATATAATTCACAATGTATAATTAAACGAATCATATAATTAAAGGAATGAATTTCACAATATAATTCACAATATATAATTAAATTAAACGAATCATATAAATCATAATAATTATACAACACAAAAAAACAAAAAACAAAAACAAACCTGTGAAGCCATAGTTGGCCGCGGGAGGGGCGTTGGCCGCCGGTAGGAGGGTTGGCCGCGTGGGAGGTTGGTTGGCCGCCGCGTTGGCTGTCGGAGGGGGGTTGGCCGCCGGTAGGAGGGTTGGCCGCGTGGGAGGTTGGTTGGCCGCCGGGAGGAGGGTTGGCCGCGTGGGAGGTTGGCACGGGAGGGTTGGCAGCGTGGGAGGTTGGCCGGGAGGGTTGGCAGCGTGGGAGGTTGGCGGGAGGGTTGACCGTGGGAGGGTTGGCCGCGGTGAGTTGGTTGGCCGTGGGAGGGTTGGCCGCCGGGAGAGGGTTGGCCGTGGGAGGGGAGGTTGGCCGGGGGTTGGCCGCCGGTGAGTTGGCCGTGCGAAGGTTGGTCGGGGGTTGGTCGCCGGTGGGTTGGCCGTGGGCCGGTGATATGAGAGATAGAGAGAGAGGAGGAGGCGAGAGGAGAGAGTGAGAGAGTGTTGTGAGAGAGAGAGCGAGAGAGTGAGATAGAGTGAGAGAGAGAGTTTTATAAATAAATTTGAATTCTGAATCTGGTTGGGGGAAATAATTCGGCACAAATTTTCGTGCAAGAAATAATTTTGACTGGCACAAATTTTTGTGTGCAAAGATTCTCTGATTTGTCTGATTATTTTGACTGCAGCATAGTGAATATATATTAAAATAATGAAATGGGTATACATAGCACTTATTTTTACAAATGGATATTGACAACACACGTTTTTTCAAAACTGGGTAAATAAGCTCCGAACCCATTTGTTTATGTATATGTTTCTATCACATGTAGCATGCCTCGCAATACATGTCTAACCACAGGTTTTATGAAATTAACCAATTTTCAAAATAACTTATTTAGAATAAGATACTAATTAGGAAACGAAAAGTCCAGTCAAGCTAATCTTAAACCTTCCCCACTTTAAATACATCTCACAATTTACCTCGTATCCAAACTTGAAAAAGGGAAGCAAGAACATGGATGGTGCATATTTCACTCACAAAACGCAAAATCACATCACTAAAGCTTATCAATGAGACTATATCATAGGCTTTGACTTGACATGGGAAAAGTGACAGTATTGTCCCCTTTCAAGGGATCTATATTGATTTAAAAAGAAAAAGAGTTATCTAGATAGGTTGCATGTCGATCCAAACAGTTTAAGCTCTCTTTGAGGAAGGAGAGAGGAATTTTCAATTGCGATGAGAAAAGTTTACTCTAAAATTTGTCCAGCTATGATTTGATATCTGCCTAAGCTTTTTTCCACTCTTGAAATATTTTGTCCTATTTTCAAGAAAAAGTAGCTATCTGAAAAAACGAAACTCGGGTATTCGATGAAATTTCGCTTGTAAAAATTCGGCAATCGTCTTTTAAAACGATTTCCCTCAGGTCGATTCGAAAATATTATATGATACTGACTTTTGAATATATTTTTGCTTGAGAAAAGCTTATAAATCTATTATATATTCAACTGAATATTTAAAAGATATATTCATTATCCGGACGACTATCTTGCATAAATTCTCCTCGAAATATTGAAAACACAAAATTGCCACAGAAGTTGGGAAATGCTCGTGTAATTAATGAATCTAATTCCAAGTTATATACTAACATTACAATAAGAAAAATCACAACTTTACCATTTAAATTAGACCTATATGGAATTTTTTAAAAGATAACCAAAATGTGAGGCTAATAGAGGAGTTAATTAATGACAAGTCCCTTTCTAACTATAGTATCCGTTGTTTTGGGAGGTATTCAAACTACAATTGAGTATCCCAAATTTTTAAAGACTTTCAATCATTTTCAAGAAATTCAAGGGGATCTGTATTTGGTCATTTGCATGCATCGAACTCTACCTCTATACTCATCAAAGTGCGAATTTTAGTAGCTCCACTCACTGATTTTAGAATTTTAAATTATTGTTATATTTCTTCTATATGTTAAATATATATACACACACCATAAACCAATATTGGAGAGTAAAATCACATTTGCAAGTCAAATTTAAAACTTATATATATATATATATATATATATATATATATATATATATATATATATATAATGAAAATCAGATTATATCACAAATAGAATCTCGATAAAATGGGACAAATATCGATGTTCATAAAATTTAATGCAATTTAACTTTCAAAAAAAACAGGTAAAATGAAGCGCAATTTAAATGATAAGATATTTCTCTCCAACTAATAATGCGGAGACTCAAATCACCTAGTGTGAATTTGTGCGAATTGTAATTCTAAAAAAAAAATAGGGTTATTAGAGCAAAAGTACAAGGATTTTAATTGGGTCTATTTTGTTTTTCCAACAAACTTTAAAAATTATTATAAATATACGAACTTAACATTATTGTAATTTTTTTCACAAATTGAATGACAGTCAAAATTGAAATTGACATGACAGTCGACTTAGCTCCTCTTCATCAAAACGACGTTGTTTTGTTTAAATAATATATATTAATTGGTGCTTAAATACATAAATTTGGGTTCATTTTGTTTTGTTTTTTTTACTAACTTTAAAATTATCAATAAATACAAGAGCTTAACATTCTTGTGATTTTTCTCACAAATTGAATCACAATCAAAATTAAAATTAACATGGTAATCGATGTGGCGCTATTTCATCAGACATCGTTTTACTTATATAATATATATTAAAAAAAATCTTAAATTCACCTCACACCCTCTCTCCAACCCAAACCTCATCATAAAGTTGGGGTTAGAGAAAGAGAGATGGGGTGCGGGCGGAGTGAGGTTGGGGTTGGAAAGACAAAGGGGGTGTGAGGTGGATTCAAGATTTTTTAATACGTATTGTATAAGTAAAACGACGTCGTTTTGATATAGTAGCACAATATCGAATGTCATGTCAACTTTAATTTTGACTATCGTTCAATTTGGAAAAATTACAATAATGTTAAGTTCATGTATTTTTTAAAGTTCGTGGGAAAAACCAAAATGGACCTAAAGGTCATGTATTTATGCCCGATAAATATATATTGTATAAATAAAATGAAGTCGTTTTGATGAAATGACGCTACATTGACTATCACATCAGCTTCAATTTTAATTGTCATTCAATTTGTGGGAAAAATCACAATAATGTTAAGTTCGTGTATTTATTAATAATTTTTAAAGTTCATTGAAAAATTAAAATATACTTAAAGTTCATGTATTTGGACGCCAATAACCTAATAAAATAGTACTATAAATTTTCTTGAAATGCAATTTAGAATAAGACACCACACGGGGGTGTAACTAAACCAAGCTGCTTGTGAGCTATTTGGGCTCGACCCGAAAAAAGCTCGTTTGAAATTCATTTGTTAGGTAAACGAGTCTAGTTCGAGTTTGAAATCGAACTCAATAACTTTTGAGCTGAGTTCAAAGGGTGCTCGACTCGTTAGGCTCGCAAACATTTTCGAGTTCAAGTCTAACCGAACATGTTCGCGAGCAACTTAATCGTGCCCCAGAAAATCGAGCCATTATTGAAAAAATTAAACATTTTTATGCTCAAGATGATTCGAGCTCGAACTCGTATATGATATAAACAGATAATTAGTGAATCGAGCTTGACTCAAGCCGAATATGATGTAAACGTAATTAGTTAGCCGAGCTCGAGCTCTATTCAAATCTATCGAACCGAACTCGAACCCACTAAAATCTTCACGAGCCAAACTCGAGCCTAATGATATTCTATTCGACTCTTGTACACTCCTGACAACACAATCATATTCTTGTTGAAATACACCCGAAGAAGTATCAAACTTTATTACGTGATCCATGACGAAATTAACTGAATCCCTTTTACACTAATGAAGTATTGGATTTCGTGTGAACGGATGATTGAACTAAGTATCAGTAATTGTATATTATGATAATTTTTTTGGTATATTCGAGTACGAATGCAAGTTGAATTTAATTTTTCTATTCAAGGAAATAGAATTATCATTACCTAAAAACAAAGGAAATATAATTGTCATATGTAGTATATATGGTTAAGATTCAGTGTCACATAATTGGTGTCCCATTTTATGTTTCACTTTCAATTTTATTTTATTTTGTACTTATTTTTTTCTTCAATTCTAGTTTTATATGCTTTAGTTTAATTTTATAATTATTAACTAGGATTTATTCCACCTAATTAGGGTATGTAATTATTTTTTATCATTTATTTTTATTTTTATTAGTTAGTAATTCATTATTAGGATTGATATATTAATATCACTTAAATATGATTCTTAATATTATGATAATTTTTTTATAAAAATATTATTAAAATGATAGATATAATAATGTGATACAATTGTATACATAAAATTGTAGGACATTGGATGTTGTGTGTCCACTGAGCTAGTCATGTATATAACATTTATATGTAAAAATAATATATCCTAATAGGAAAAATAAGTTCAAGTCACACAATATCTTATATGAGTCTGGTTCATGTCGAGTCAAAACAAGTAATCATCTTTACGATTGGGCAATTAAAATTATTTATACCAGAAATGCTTATTATATTTAAAACAAGAAATGGAATACCCTTCAAAAATAAAAATAAAAATAAGAAATGGAATAAATGCAGTGGTGATCTAGTAAAATCCAACTAACATATTGGAATATTTCACTCTTCAAACGCTCTTGAACGTGATTACATGATGAGCTCACAAATTTCCTCGAACAAAGAAGTTGAGATCGCATCACATGGACCGAATGCACCGCTACTACATCACAATAATAATAATAATAATAATAATAATAATAATAATATGAAGAAGATGATGATGATGATGATGATGAAGAAGAAGACGTATTTAAATAAAAATCTGAAAATTACAAAGAGGTTAGATGGAAGCATGCGACGTACGTAATCGAGACAACGGCCAGGAAACATCCAAGAAGGCGAGAAGCATCAGACAATGCTGATGACGTATTAGAAAAATAAAATAAAAATTTGATTACATATATAAAAGATACTTGACGAGGGATATTCTCAAAATTTTAACGGTATTTACTTGATTGAAACTACCAGTTCGCATAAAACAAGATAGCAGGTGGATATATATATATATATATATATATATATATATATATATATATGAGATGGACGTAGGAATGAATAATTTGTAGGAAATAGAATGAATCCTGGCCTGATTCGTTGGATCAATGGTTGAGATTTAATTTCGATTGTCTACAGTTTTGTGTTTGTGTGTGTTATGCGGATTATTGTGCAACACTGTAACCCTTCTTGTCTTCTACATCGCAATGAAAGATGTCTTAAACTAATATATTGAGATATGTGCTAAAAGATGAAATATGCTAAACTAATATGTGCAACACTGTAATTATGATTGTCACACAATATGAAAGATATGCTGACTTACATATCTATTCCTATTTCTTACACTTATTTTCATTCTCACAGAACCATCCTATATATATATATATATATATATATATATATATATAGGGGAGGTTAACGTGAGAACCATTTTATTATGAGCGTGAGAACCAAAAGCGATGAATTCATTGTGAAAGTTGATGAATCGTGGGAAAATTATCAATCCAAAAATAGAATTTTAAGCCTCATGGGATTGAACCCGGTGAAAAATTCAATTTCAATTCATTAACTTTCTCAACGGATTCATCAACTTTCATAACGAATTCATTTGGTTCTTAGTTTTAGGATAAGAATGGTTCTTATTTGAACCAAACTCTATATATATATATGTGTGTGTGTGTGTGTGTGTTACGTGTGTATATATTAAATAATATAGTAGTGTTATTTAGATATATACGTCCAAACATAATACCTTTATATTTTAATTAAATCGGTTTATATGAATCGTAATTAATTGAATCATTTTTTTTTAATTTATGATTTTAATGTTTGGACTAGTTAATCCTTTAGGTATTTTATATAAAAAGTATATGTAAAATCTATATAAAGGAATTAATCAATTAATAGATATCAAATCATTTATCAAAATCATCAAACAAATTAGAATATTTTAGTGTACAAATCAGAATCATAATACCTGGCATTAATGAGGGATTATTCATTCGTAAATTACGTGTTAGTTGTAAAAATCAAAGTAACCTGCATGCTTAAGAGATATTTCAAGACAGTTACGGGCAATTACACATTTATTACCATAGTCTACTGGTTAATCACAAAGATTAACAATTTGGACTTGTGAGTGTGAGGTGACCCTTGCTTCATTTTGTATTTCATTATTTTTAATTAATATGTTGATTTAATAATAGAGTAATTAATATTTGAATCTAAAAATTTTAAATTCATTTTCACCGTCACTTTGTATTTAAAATTATATGTTAATTCAAGAAAAACATTATCGTTAACTTTTTCAATATATGTTACGCAAATCATTAAAATCGATTTGGCCTTGTCTATTTTTCGTGAAACTCACTTTTCAGTCAACCCTATATTATTAATTCTTATAGGTTTATATGGCTCCAGAAATTTGGTGAATAACAAGTGATATATTGATAATTTCAAATATTATTATTTCTAAACAAAAAAATGTTTTAATTATTGATTAGCTAGGGTGGGCGTACTTGATTATTATTGAGGTGTTTGTTTTATTAATTCTTCTTAGTTGTATAATTATTGCTTAATTATTAATATGTAAATTATTAGAATATAACTATTATTCACTAACTTCCAGATTCTCCACGAATTAAAAAAAAATATTGAGTTAACAAAATGAAAACAAAAGTAATTTATTATAGAAAGTGTTCAAAAAATATTGAGTTAACAAAATGAAAACAAAAGTAATTTATGTGTTCAATTTGATATTTGCCCAATTAACTTTTACACCCAAAAATCAGATTTTTGTTGATAATTTTATGGCCATCTCATAACTATTTGTCTGACATGGCTGCGTGGCATCCTTTGACTCACGTGTGATATATCCCTCTTGCTGCTCCTACAATTTCACTAAATTATGAAAAACATCCTCCTTTAACCATTGTTACACTCCCATTTTTAACAATAATAATATATTCCCTTTCACCCGCAAAATGTTACTCTTTTGAACATTCCTCTCCCTTATCGAATATATATACAACTTAGACTTCCAACAAGACCACACTAAAATAATTAGACACAATATCTAAATCAACAAATTTTCTAGCACAAAAATAGAAATGAAGGAGAAAGCATCTGATGCCACTATTTTCCAATCCTTGAGCACTGATTTCTCTTCAGATAATTTCTCTTTGATTTCATCGGAATCATCGCTCCCCTTCAACGAGAACGATTCCGAGGAAATGCTCCTATACGACGTCGTCGAGGAAGGGCGGCGCCACCTGCAACTGCAAGCCAAGGAGAGTGACGAGGTGAACTCGACGAGGGCGGCGAAAGAGAGGGCGTACCGCGGCGTGAGGCGGCGGCCGTGGGGGAAGTTCGCGGCGGAGATAAGGGACTCGACGCGGAACGGGGTGAGGGTGTGGCTGGGGACGTTCGAGACGGCGGAGGCGGCGGCGATGGCGTACGACCAGGCGGCGTTCGCGATGCGGGGGCAGGCGGCGGTGCTCAACTTCCCGGTGGAGAGGGTGCGGGAGTCGCTGCGGGAGATGAGGTGGTGTGTGGAGGGGGGGAGGGGGGGTTGCTCGCCGGTGATGGCGTTGAAGAGGAAGCACTCGATGCGGCGGCGCGGCGGGAAGAAAAGGGAGGTGGTGAAGGTGGTGGAGAATGTGGTGGTGTTTGAGGATTTGGGTGCTGACTATTTGGAGGAGCTTTTGATGACGAGTAGTTCGAGTGTAGAAGCTACTTCTTCGTGAAATTCAAAAGCTACTACTTTTTTTCTATTTTCCTACTCATATTTTGTCCATATCCATAGTATCTCAGGGGCCACTTTTCTTTTTCTTTTGTTTTTGGTTACCACTAATTTTCTTTTTGTTAGGAGTCTTTTTTTTTTGTCTTTTTTTTGGGGATGAAATCTTGATCTTATTTAGCATGTGGGAGATTTAGTGTTTTTTGCATGGGAGTCTTATGAAGCTGGATAATATCTTAAAGATAGAATATGAAAACGTGATTCATATAAGTTGAAGCCATATTTCTTTAGTTTTGATACAAATGAGAATTCGCGCCTTTTGATGAGGATCGTAACTTTAATAAGTTTACTATATTTGAGGGTCAACATGCCATTCTATCTTTATATATGGATGATGGAAATGGTATAACGGCAAATATTAATTTCACTAAAAAAAATTAGACGGAAACTACACCATTGTTAAGTTTCCGAAAAGGTAAAACACTTTTTAAATATTATGCCTCTCGTTCCATGTCTACCAAAACATTTAATGACCACATAATAATATTCAATTCTGAGTTGGCCAATTAATTAACCACACTCAAGTCTATTATTCTAGGAAATAGACAGCGTCATAGGCTATAATTAATAACCAAGATATGATTTTATAATCTATAGGTGGGGACAGATTTTTACTAGTTAATTAATTAGCAAAAGCATACTTTAGCGTCTAAATCATGACGTTTAATTTGCTGTAGAAATTTCAGCAGATAGACTATTACGGGAAATCAATTAATTAGGGGTTATTACAGCCTTAGCATAAAGTTCGAGTAGGTCATAGGTACATTTAATTTGGTTGTCTGTGTTCAATTCAATTTGAATTTCCAACACTTATATGGTTGTCAACATCCTCTCTAGATTTTAGTTTATTTCTTGTGGCTGGGAAGTAATCACCAAAATAATTTTAGAAAAAAATGCTCAGTATATTTTCTAACAGCAATTAGAAGATAGTACCATTATTTTAAAAGATTTTTTGTTGTTGAGGATGAGCATAAATGTTCACTTCGCCAGTATCCTTCCCTTAATTAAACATTTAGGAGATTCTGATATAACCAAAAGATTTCTCTGAAAATGAATTTCTAAAGAAATTTGTGATCGCAAATGATTTTAGTATAAAGAAAACTATTGTTTTGTTATTCAATTTTTTGAGAAGAACAATATTATAAAAAAAATATTTAATTATGATTTTAATTATAAACTAATTAATCTTTTTAAACGTAATTTAATAATATTATTGATCTTCAAAATGCTCGAATGCACTGACAAATTCGTAAATAATTGTAAATGGGCTCGAATATGGGCCTAACCTCAATATTAGACCCGATGTAAGTATCTGTTATGGGCCTACCATGATAAGTAGGCCGACTTCCGCAGTAATCTTTTCTAGTTATACATTTCACCAAATTTAGTTATGCTGAAACAGAAAAATATTCCAGACCTTTTGATAACTTCATATTTATGGTTACGAATGTTTGTAGTTATTAGTAAACATTTTTTTGGGATCAAAAACACAAAAATAAAATAAGACGAACAAAGACGCACAAGCCAAACTTGAGCATTTCTGAGGGGATACTGTTGGAAAAACGTACAAAATAGTACAACTTGCCGGGCGTGTTACAACTTAAAACAGAAATGTAGAAGGAGATCAAACTAACAATGAACTAAATTGTATTGTAAAAACAAATGAAACAAAAAACCGTAGAAAGTTGCTGAGTCGAGGAGGCCTCTTTCCGCAAGACGAGATACGCCCCGATAGTGCTCTTGGTTCTGGCGTATCGTGTTAGGATTCGTTTTTGACAACATCTAATGGGCAGCGGAATAATACTATCAAGAACAGATCTAGATCTATAATTAAAGCATGCGATGAGCTCTAGAACACGAAGATCGAAGACTTACGTGTTTATTACGCTTCCAGGTAGTAGTAAAGCTTCCAAGGAATCATTCGAGAGCGTTTCCACAACTATGGTATCCACGTGTCTTTAATCAGGTGCAGGAACAATTCCTCGATATACAAAATCAACGAGACGCCAAAAATCTCCTATCGAGTTTGCGACGTCTTTCTCAAAAGTGTTTTTCAGATGTTGGTCTAACGTTAATCTCAAAGATTAACTACCATTATAAAACAAAACCACCCACTACCTAGTTTGTGGGCTTTGAAGCAATTAATCAATGTCTAACAATTAATTAATTAGGCCCAACTTAATGTCTAGTCCATTAAGCTTTCAATCTCCCACTGACTAGCATTAGACAACATACCGTGCACTATGCATATACCGCGGGCGATTAACAATACACTTGATAGTGTGACCCAATAGGCCCCATTACCGACGATGATCTAATCAAAGTCTGCACAAAACTCTTGGATCTGCGTTAGCAAATGAACTCGATATATGACGGACGTTACGTGGAAAACAATAAACAAACCTTTACATGAAGTTTATGTAATATCCTTTCATTCATGACACACTCGATTGAGCCTAAGATTTTGCTACGTGTACATCCCAATAGCTCAATCATTTTCTCATCTTTATTATAAGACCCATATGATCATATTCAATTACTTTAATTGAATATATCTCTACATGGCGAATGACTTTATGGTCGAATAATATAGAGAAAATAAGTGCTCACCGAAAATCTAATCGAAGAATGAATCCCATTCTTGGCTCAACTACCATTTTCATTTGTCTCATGATGCACCCAATCCAAGCCGTGTCTTGCCACTGCAAGCGTTGCCTTGGTCAAAGTACAAAGACTCAATAAATAAAATGTAATGACCTCAAGTCTAAGGACTATTACATACTCCACACACTAAGAAATCGTAGACATCAAACAAACGATTTAATAGTTGGGTATACCAATACTCTCCAAAGTATTCATGTGTCCATCACGGATATCAAATATCTCGTAGTTGCGAGAACCACTACATTCTCTAAGAATATGATGCGCACCACATGCTAACCTATAACATATCATCAATATCTCATTCTTGATGATCATTGGTTGGGCTATTTTAGAATTATACTATATCATTAATGTCTCACAGCAAAAAATGACAGTGATAATTCAAGGGAACAAATAAGAGAATAACGACAAACATCAAAATAATTATTCCATTAAATGTACAAAACCCATAGATAAAACATTATCTTCGATTGTGATCAAAAGTAAGTATGTCTCAACAAAGGAGTTTCTAAAACATACAAACTTTAAACTCCCACCGAATCAAAGCCAACATTCCTCATGTCAACACACAAGCTCTCACAGACTTGGTAAAAGGGTCACTAAGATATCGCTGGGTACTCTTTCTAATTTTACATTGCTCATTTCTATTATTTCTCTAATCGATGATATCGCTTGGAACATGTTTGTTTCTTTTGAAGCTCGCATCGTTGTACCCAACACCGATAGCTCGCTACTCACCATAGACTAAGAAATATTTTTAGTCCTTCTAAGGTACTTAAGAATAGTCTTAACAGATTTCCAATGCTCATCTCCGGATTTTGTCGAATCGCCCGTCATGCTAAGCTCATAGGCCACATCGGCCTAGTGCATATCATGGCATACATGATTGATCCTATAACCAAGTATATGGGATCCTTTTCATGCAAGCAAGCAACTTTGTCATCGAAGGACAATCCTTCTTAGACAACTTGATGCCATGTCACATAGGAAGAAATCCTTTCTTAGAATTTTCCATTGAGAAATGCCGTAGCAATTTGTCTATGTAAGTGGATTGTGACAGCCCCAACTATCTATTAGGTCTATCCCGATAGATCTTGATCCCAAGGATGTAGGAGGCCTCACCAAGATCCTTCATCATAAAGGATTTAGATAGTCAGTCTTTCACGGATTGCATCATGGATCGGTCGCTCCGCATAATCAGAATGTCATCGACATATATTACAAGGTAGACAACGTTTCCATTCTCGCGCTTACTATAAACGCAATAGTCCTTTTTGCTTCTGACAAAATCAAACAATTTGATAGCTCTGTCAAAACAAATATTCCAACTCCTCGATGCTTGCTTAAGTCCATAAATGGACTTCTTTAGCCTACATACTTCATTCGGCCTCTCTTTGGATACAAAACCTTCAGGCTGAGTCATGTAGACATCACCTTCTAGTTCTCCATTGAGAAACGCGGTTTTGACATCCATTTGCCAAATATCAAAATTGTAATATGCAGCTATTGCAAGTAAGATCCTAATGGACTTGATTTTGGCAACCGACGAAAAGGTCTCATCATAGTCAATGCCTTCACGTTGACTATAACCCTTGCCACCAACCTAGCATTGTAGGTTTCAGATCTTACCATCCGCATCTCTCTTCCTTTGAAGATCCATTTGTACCTACGGGTAAACCCCATCCGTAAGTCATCAACTAGTTCCTGACTAGATTGAAATACATCGAGTCCATTTCAGATATTAAGGCTTCTAGCCACATCTTTGAATTGGTGCCAAACACCGCTTCATTATAGGTCTTAGGTTCATCATCATCCGATTCGACTTCATCATCTTGGTTCTCAACCATTAGATTCAATCTTTCGGGTGTACGACGAGTCCTCTGAGGCCTATTGAGTTTGGTTGTTTACGCAGGTTCATGCTGTTCATTCTGAACGTGAGTAGGTTCCTCCGTGTTGATCTGATCAACATTTTGGATATTCTCAAGAATTCCATCATGATTTTCTTGAGGTGGAGGTGACACAACTATTGTGTCATTTTGTACTTGATGAATCTCATTGTCTTCTTGAGATGGTTGTGACCCTCTAAGAGTCATTTCCCCTCCCAATAGATCATCAAATACTCCCACTGAATTCTTGTTTACATCATTAAACAATCATTCGTCCTCTGTGTTGTTTTGTGGTTCTTGAATTGCTTCAAGATCTACCGATGTATGATCTTGTTCCTTGGAGATGTAAACATCTTCAAGAAACGTCACATTCCGAGATATGATCACCTTGTGATCTCTCGGTAAATAAAATTCATATCCTTTTGTTTCCTTTAGATATTCCACAAAATAACATTTCTCACTTTTTGATTCCAACTTATCAGTCTGCATCTTTCTAACAAAAGCAGGACAACCCCAGGTCCGCATATGTTTAAGACTTGCTATTTTACCACACCATAACTCATATGGTGTTTTCTCGACTGATTTAGATGGAACCCTATTCAGAATATAAACGGCAGTTAGTAAGGTATGGCCCCATAGGAATAAAGGGAGACTAGCGAAACTCATCATGGATCGAACCATATCTAATAAAGTTCAATTTCTTCTCTGATACACCATTCATTTGTGGTGTTCCGGAGGTGTCGATCGATCGATTCCATGTGATTTCAAGTAATCAAGAAACTCTCGGCTTAAGTATTCCCTCCTCGATCCGATCAAGATTCTTAATACTTTTATCAAGTTGTTTCTCGACTTCTAACTTAAACTCTTTAAATTTATCAAGAGCCTCTGATTTGTGTTTTATCAAATATACATATCCATATCTTGAAAAATCATCGATGAAAGTTATGAAAGCACGAATATTCACCTCTTGCTTGAGTTGAAATGGTCCACACACATCCGAGTGGATTAACTCTAGCAATTCTTTGGCTCGTAACCATTTCCCGTAAAATGGTTTATTAGTCATCTTTCCTTTGAGACAAGATTCACAAGTACCATATGATTCACAATCAAATGGTGTGAGATAATCCAATTTTCTCGCCTTGCTATCATTTTCTCATTGATATGACCAAGTCTACAATGCCAAAGATAAGTAGCATTATTCAGACATTTAGCTTAGGTCGTTTGTTTTGCACATTGAGAATATCTCGCTCACATTTAAGCATATATAAACCATTCGAAAGAAAGGCATTTCCATAAAACACTCCATTAAGCTTAAAAAGTACAACGATTGCTTCCAAAATGGAAGGAAAACCTTCTATGTCCAACATAGGAATGTAAATAATATTCTTTGAAATAGCCGAACGAAATAACAATCATGTAAATCTAGTCTATAACCCTAAGGAAGATCCAATCTATAAGTCCCCACGCTGCTCGGCAACAACTCTCGCTCCATTTCCAACGCGTAGGTCAACCTCCCGTGATTCACCTTCCCGTCACTAAGCCCTCCACATTATTACAAATGTGTGAGCCACACCAAGATCTAATACCCAAGAATGTGAATTATTTATGACATATTTATCTCAACGACAAATATACCGAGCTATCACCCATTACACCTGTGCCTTAAATTTTGGGCGATCTCTCTTCCGGCCCCTTCTCATGAAGCGTGCTCTCGAGAGATCTCGAGTATCTCATACTCCAAGGCTTGTGCCTCGAGGCAAACAAACTCTCCAAGTGTGAATCATTTCATAGGGTAGCATGCATTCATGTTGCTTTGGAGTTCTAAACTCATAGAAGTCAACATAATGCTCGAGCCGACATAAGATCCTCAACGTGTTTTATGAGCAACCCACCAAACGAGGCATACTCAGAGAGCACTCATCGTGATGATATTGATTGTTTGTCCAAGACATACTCAATCTTATCCGCCTTAATACCAAACGCAGTAACGTAGCTAATCCGTGATAGTTTGACCCACCAACAAATTTGTTTCCATCAAACACTTATACAACATAGTCAACATCAGAATCGAACGAAAATTTACGTAAATTAGAACAAAATTAGAACAAAGTAACCACGGATCACAATCGATCACTAATCAAACAAAGGTTTATCAGATTGATTAGCTCCCACTAATTTTAACATATATTGCACCCCAATGCAAAATACGATTTATAACAAATATAAATCTTAGTAGTCCAAGATCCAAGTCAATATTATTACGACCGCTTTGTCGATGATTGTAAATAATATCACCAAGAGGCCTCAAAGCCAATTGCCTCTGGTTTGCATCGATTAAGTCTCAGATTGCGGCCTCATGCGGTCGATGACCACAATAATGACACTTGGTCGGTTTTGAATCCGAATGCAACAAAAGTCCTCAATTCTTGGTTTATTAATCTAATTAATATGTGTCCACTAATTATTTTAATCGCTTTTTGTTTCAAAATAATTAAGCAAGTCAACCCCATCACACAATGCTAACCATACATCTATGAGTGAGCCTCGCCTGTAGATTTGGGAGTAAACACGGGTGTAAAACTCTTGGTCGAAAAGGTTATCGACTCAAACAATTATGATGGACTACACGCTTTGTTTCAAAACAAGACTTGTATTTTAGTGGGATAAACATGTGATACTAATTGTTTATTTAATATCCAATATTAAATTCAAAACAACCTTGGATGCCGCCTACCCAGGCATAAAATGCGGAACACATATATAGGGCGCCGCCTGCCCAAACATAGTAACACGGACTACAAGTATTGGGCGCCGCCTACCCAAATCATAAAAGCGGTCTCTAACTACTATAGTTAAAATAAGCATAAAATCAAATAGCATGCTTATCACGAGAAAACATCAATAGGCTCAACGAATAAATTCATTAATCTAATTAATAATTTAATTCTCTAATTAAAAGTGGATTTATACGTTTATATTAATTCCAAATCAATATAAATATTCATTTAACATTATTATTTCTAAAATAATAATCTAATAAGATATATTAATCTAATTAATAAATCAATTCTCTAATTTATGAACATTAGTAAATCATATTAATTCTAAATTAATATAAAATCAAACTTTATACTATTATTCCAAGAATAATAATAAAGTTAAAATTTATTAATCTAATTAATAAATTAATGTCCAAAATAGTGATTTGATTTATTAATTCTAAATTAATAAAATTAATCCATGTACCAATTATATTAATTCTAAATTAATATAAAATCAAACTTTATATTATTATTTCAAAAATAATAATAAAGTTAAAATTTATTAATCTAATTAATAAATTAATTTCTAAATTGTGATTAAATTTATTAATTCTAAATTAATAAATTAAATCCATGTACATAATTAGATTGTATTAATTCTAAATTAATACAAAATCGAAATTAATGTTATTATTTCAAAATTAACAACATTAAAACAAAATTTATTAATCCAATTAATAAATCAAAATTGTGTAATTGGAAATATAATTTTATTAATTCTAAATTAATCTAATGTTTTTTTAATAGAGTCAGACAAATTGATTGGTCGCCACACAAAAAGGGCGAAAAAACACTTGATTCATGGCCCAGATGTCGTGCTCAAGGCCCAGCCACGACGCGGCCCAGAAGCTCATGCTCGCGACCCAAATGCCCGACCCGGATGGCCAAACGACGCGGCACGTGGTGGCCCAGCCCCGGCCCACGCGAAAATGGCCCACCCGCCTAAGCGCTAGGTTTTCACGCAAACCGCCCGCCGCCACCCTTCTACCTTCGCCACGGCGACGCGACCCGGCCGCGAGGAAGCCCACATGAGCGATTTCCGACGCCGACGCCCAGCCTCCCGCGACGTCGGTGTTAGGGTTGACAGCGACTTCTCCGCCGCCGCGATTCCGGTGCCATCTTGCGTGTTCGTCCTCGCCAAAGACGCTGAAAGCTCAACAAGAACGAGAGGACCATACGAACGCCCGGCGCTTGGCGCTGACGACGGACGTCTCACGCTTGCTTTCGCCGATGGATGCCGGTCACGACGGACCCACCACATGACGACGTCCTTCCCGCTGTTGTTGTTCTTCCAACGCCGTGATTCCGGCGAGGGCGACGACTCCGAGTCGGCGGTGAACGGCGATTCCAGTTTCCAAAACAAGAAAATTTCCAAAATTTCAGATTTCTTTTCCCAGAAATTTGTTTTTCGATTTTTCAAAAAATCAAAATTAATTTTTGATTTCAAAAATCAGATTACAATTTCCAATTACACAAAAAATAATTTCTGATTTCAAAAATCAGATTTTCAAAATTCCTAATTTTCAAAATCCACAATTAAATTAGTATACGAATTAATTAATCATATATCGAGCCCCGGGCTCTGATACCACTGTTAGGATTCGTTCTTGACAACATCTAATGCGCAGCGGAATAATACTATCAAGAACAGATCTAGATCTATAATTAAAGCATTATATGAGCCCTAGAACACGAAGATCGAAGACTTACGTGTTTATTACGCTTCCAGGTAGTAGTAAAGCTTCCAAGGAATCCTTCGAGAGCGTTTCCACAACTATGGTATCCACGTGTCTTTAATCAGGTGCAGGATCAATTCCTCGATATACAAAATCAACGAGAGACGCCAAGAATCTCCTATTGAGTTTGCAGTACGTCTTTCTCAAAAGTGTTTTCAGATATCTTTGGTCTAACGTTAATCTCAAAGATTAACTACCATTATAAAACAAAACCACCCAAGACCTAGTTTGTGGGCTTTAGGCTTAATTAATCAATGTCTAACAATTAATTAATTAGGCACAACTTAATGTCTAGTCCATTAAGCTTTCATATCGTCCCCAAAGATAAAACGGCAGCGTCTCGTGGGTGGCAGCACTGCAGACCAACGAGCTCCGACGAACTCGACGGAGGCGAGGACAAAGCTTCGACACGAAGTATGTATGCTGGGAGTGCTCTTAGGAATGCTGGAATGCAGATGTGCAGTAGTTGGCTTATGCTGGGGAGACATGTCCTATTTATAGGCGTCGTCCCCCTCATGGGGAGCATGCTAGAGTCAACACCCGCATTGATGTCGGATGTTACGAAGTTATGTCCCCCATTGAGTGCAGAGGGGTTACGCGGCGGTTTCTGGAGACAACGTGCCCACGTTTCCCGCAGAGCCATCATGTCGTAACGCTAAGCGGCGCTGACGACGAACGGACAACGCGTGCATCCGTGTTCATTGGACGTATCCGGACGTCTCTTCAAGTGCACAGCAGGCCCAACGGATTGGGTTTACACGAGTTGGGCCTTGGACCAACTCCATCGCACAGCAGGCCCAACGGATTGGGCTACACGAGTTGGGCCTTGGACCACCTCTATCTTTGAGCTCAATCAAACATTGATCCAAAATATAGGGGCAATGGGCCACGGAACCAGGCCCACGAAACAAGCCCACAAACAAGCCCAAAATCCACGATCCACGGAACCGGGCCGGGCCGAGCCGAACCTGAGCCCAAGCCCGAGCTCGAACCCCGAACTCGACCGGCCGGCCCGACTCGACACAGACCGGCGCGATGTGGGCTTTTACAACCCATCACTTGTGCACACAATTATACTAAGTGTTCAATGAACCACTTATATAGACAATTAATGTATGTACATTAATCAATGTGGGATAAGGATTAATTAATCCATGCTTATCCCCTTAAGCACATAACTTCATGTTTAAGTGACCAACTTTGATCCATTATTTTCACTCACCGGAAATCGGATTTGAGAATGTAATACACCACGATCATCTACTCGAAACGTAGATCGATCCTATGCCGCTTAATTTCACAAAATTAAACGTTACGTTACTCAAAATCTTGGTCAAAGTAGCTTCGGTAACTCGACCACATATATATATATATATATATATGCACGCGATTTCAACAATCCCCACATGAGTGGAAATAGCCATATGCATGTATGCAAACATTTCGATCCTCAAGAGATGTTAAAATATTTGGACAGGTGGTTTATGGCCTGAACCTTCCATAGTTAGTACCATCGAGTACATGCACGGATTAGTGGACACGATGCCTTGAACTATTTCCCCACAACGTGGACTTAGACAATGGTATTAACACTTTAACACCTCAACCTCATCCGTTCTCACGTTTGATTCCATTTTGGCCATGGACATCCACTTTGGATTCATAAGTGTTTTGTTTGAAGTGGCCCCACTTCGCACTTATATAGGTGATTCTTTATCGAGTATCTTGCCATACTCAACCTCCTCGAGGTATCTTAGGAATCATTAAGAATCAATGACTCAACCTCACCACTAGGCAAGTTTTTCAACACTCGTTTGCTTTCTAGGGAACAAACTAACTTGAGTGTTTACACACGAACTCCTATAGCTTAGTTCTCCCGTTGAACCAAGTTCTTGGGATCTTCATCATCATGGTTGGGTTACCACTATGATTGTTCTTAAGATGTGGATTTTAATCCCATTCCTCTAGCAACTTGATCATTTGATCCCTGCTCAACCCTTTGGTTAATCGATCGCCAGATTATCTATCGACTGACATAGTCAATTGATATAACCCCACTGAGATCAAATGCCTCACGGATTATGTCGCCGATGATATATCGAGACTTACCATTATACAAACCACTTTTCACCCTTCCAATAGCCTTGGGCTATCACGGTGAATCATCACCGGTGGCACGTGTTTAGACCAACATGGAATATCTTCCAAAAATTACGAGCCACTCGGCTTCCTCACCGACTTTATCCAAAGCTATGAATTTCGATTCCATGGTGGATCGGGCTATACACGCCCTGTTTCGTGGATCTCCAAGAAACAGCACCTCCCAATCGTGAACACGCACCCACTTGTAGAAAGTGAATCTTTCGTGTCAGATATCCAATTGGCATCACAGTACCCTTCAAGTACCGGGGGATATCTCGTGAAATGCAGCCCATGATTTTGAGTATACTTCAAGTACCTCAAAACTCTCACTAGAGCCTTCCAATGCTCCTTGCTTGGATTGCTCGTGTAACGACTCAATTTATTCACGACGCAAGCTATGTCGTCGGGTGCAATTTGTAAGATACATCAACACCGATGACCTTAGCATATTCTTCTCGCCCAACAAAGCTCACCCTCGTTCTTACTCAAGTGAACATTGAGCTCCAATGGGGTCTTAGTAGGTAAACTATCAAACGCGTTGAATTTCTTAAACACTTTCTCGACGTAGTGAGATTGTGTCAAGACAATTCCGTCTGATCTTCTTAGAATCTTGATTCCAAGAATCACATTAGCTAATCCCATGTCCTTCATGTCAAAATTTCTATTTAACATGCGCTTTGTGTCATTAATGACTTGAGTATTGCTACCCATGATCAACATGTCATCTACATACGCACACACTATAACATAACCATTATCGTTGTTCTTAACATAGACATATTTGTCACACTCGTTGATCTTGAAACCATTTGCCAACATTACATTGTCAAATTTCAGTGCCATTGCAACTTGGCGCTTGTTTCAAACCATATAGAGACTTCACGAGTTTGCATACCTCGCCTCTCGACTGTGTACAACAAACCCTTCGGTTGTTTCTATATATACCTCATCCTCGAGGTCACAATTCAAAACGCATCTTAACGTCCATTTGATGAATCTCAAGATTGTGCAAAGCGAATTGCGAGAAGCACCCTAATAGACGTAATCCTCATCACAGTGAATAGGTATCAAGAAATCGTACCTCTCTTTGTTTAAACCCTTTGACAACCAAACGGACCTTATACTTTTCAATTGATCCATCCGCAGACTTTCTTTTAAGGATCCACTTGCATCCTAAGGGCTTACAACCTTCTCGCAAATCAACCAAAGACCCAAGTGTGGTTTTGCGAATGGAATCAATCTCGCTTTGAATGACCTCTCGCCCGAGTATCCCGTCTGGCCGAGCATAGGCTACTTTGATCGAAGTTGGTTCTTCGTCAACATGAACGCAATATAGTCGTGACCAAAATCCTTTGGCGCTCGACTCATCGCCTCGTCTCGGTTCGACCCTCTCGGATCGCACCTCGATCGCTTATGCGATATCGGTTCTTCCTCCAAAGGTTTAGAACTCAAGTTTCACCATCAACTCTATTGCTAGAGTGGCTTCACTTTTATCCTTGTCTTTATACAGGATAAACACTTTCAAAGAATATAGCATTCCTTGATTCAATCGTCGTCCCCACGGTCATATCCGGTACTCTCGACTGTGGATCGAAAACGATAGGCACCGCTGCTTAGTGCATACCCAATAAAGATACAATCGATCGCTTTAGGTCCAATTGTAACTTGTTTAGGAAGAGCACCTCAACCTTCGCCAAACACCCCACACTTTGAGATATTTGTACGATGGCTTTCTTCCTTTCCACAACTCGTGAGGAGTGACATCCTTACTCTTCGGTGGAATTTTATTCAAGATGTAGTTGGTGTTAAAACAGCTTCCCCCACAAGTTTCGGGCAACCTCGAACTAATCAACAAAGCATTCATCATCTCCTTAAGTGTTCGATTTTACGTTCAAGAACGCTTATTAGATCGAGGTGAATAAGGAGTCGTCGCTTGATGTATTATACCACTTTCGTTGCATAATGCCTCAAACGGAGCTACATATTCTCCCTCTATCACTTCAAACAGTCTTAATTCGACAACTTAGTTGATTCTCGGCCGTTCTTCAAGTTTTAAAAGCTTCAATAGCCTCGTCTTTACTTCTTAGAAGGTAAAGATAACAATATCTTGTACAATTATCAATAAACGTGATGAAGTACTTTTACCACCTCTAGTTTGTACAAACTTTAAATCACATACATCGGTGTGAATAAGTTCTAGAGGCTTAGTGTCTGCTCTACCGAATGAAACGGTAACTTAGCCTATTTGGCTTCCACACAAACCTCACATTTCGTTTGTGTATTTACTTCATTTAACTTTAGTAAATCAAAATTTACTAATCTTTTTATTGCATTTAGATTAACATGTCCTAATCTACAATGCCATAAATCAGAGCACTCAGTCAAGTAAGAGGAAGTAGATGCATTTTCATTAATAGCAATATTGGGTACACGGCGCACAGCCATTACATTCAATTTGAAAAGACCCCCAGTAAGATAACCCCTACCAAGGAACTTCCCAAACTTAGTCAAGACAAACTTGTTGTTGGATTTGTATACTGAAAGCAGTTTTGGTTGAGCTTGTATACAATGTTTCCTGTTACCACTATTACAATCTCCTATCCGAATTCAATACTTGATTGCATATATCCGCTTCCCTTATCTCATATATAAGTTAGATCATACAGTGTGTAGAAGATCACAGAAGTCTGTATGATTGGTCAAGCTTAATGAGATATAAAAAGAATCACAGCTGAGACAACTTGAGGACGAGTTGTTGGTATAGGCTGCGGTATAGATGAGAAGTGACTTGACTTGGTTGCTTGTCTATGCTGGTACGTCTCTGACGTATTGATGGATCACAGTGAGATGAGTTCTTCTATCTGACCGTCGTGAAGAACCTAGATCTCGGTGACTTACGATGATCTAAACCTCGATAAGGTATTAGGTGAGTATGAGTTCTTGACCATCACTTTGACTTGTTTTGGGTGAGGTTATATGTTCTAACCCAATATTCTCCGATCTTGGGTGGTGGCAAGGCTTGTATGTCATGCTAGTTATCTCAGATCGAGTCACCGTATCCGTTTAGGATGATGACGCCCCTTAAGGAGCTCAAAGGTTTATTGTACTAAACCCCGCAGTCGAGTTAGCTCAAGTACAATAATAAGGTTGAGTGATACTACTTAAGGAATTAAAGATATTAATTATTTTAAGCAATCAAAATGCTCTAAATAATTAATGGACGTGCGATATCTTAAATACGGGATTTTAATGTCTAAGTGCAAGCCCGACTCACGTTCGGTAATAAAGGGTAAGTCAAGATTTATTCTCTAGTGGCATGAATGAATGTTTATAAATTAATTTATGTTCTGGGCTGAACATAAGATAATTAATTTATTTGAGGCCCATCTTTATTCATTGCATTTGATCCCTGGGCTGGCCCATCCAGGCCCGAAGCTTAGGAAGAAAATCGGCGCCCCTATGTCCCTTTATGGTAATGGTTTGATCCTCTTTATCCATAAGGATATTATTATATTTATGGGATATGCATGGATCCTTTCCTATTAGGATTATGGTAATGCATTATAAATATAAGGTAAGAGATAAGATCAAGGCTAATCTTTAATTATCCTACACCATAATTTTTGAGAATCCCATAGAGCTTGGGAGTGAATTTCGAAAATCATAGAGAGAAGGAGGGAGATTTTCTGTAGCATTCTCCATAGATCGTCCTCACTCGACGTTGGAGATTGGGCAACCGGGATACAGTCCAGAAGATCAAAGCACGAGTCTCGATCCGTTCATCCTGATCCACCTCGACAGATTCAAAGGTAAACACGAGAAAACCCCTACTTGTTGCAATTAATTATATAGGTGCATGCTAGGTATATAATCAATGTATGGTGAATTAAACATCCAAGATAGATCATCGGGAGATGGTTAAAATCGATTTCTACAATTGGTATCGAGCCGGGATCGTAATCTTGGCTCTGTTGGATTAATTCACGTTTGATTATTACGTGCGCTATTAATTAATTGTTGGATCTGTCGTTCATCGTGGCTCGTTTTATTTTTTGTCGGATTTTGTTTTTCACCACGAGAAAATCCGTGGTTAGATTAGATTTTTCCCTGTAAATCTTATCTGTAAAAGAAGAACGAAGATGAAAGCACGAAGAACGAGACGACGGGAGCACGCCGGAGAAACCGGACGCACGGCGCGAAGGGCGCACGGGCGACGGCACGCGAGGCATGCTCGGCGCCGCAGACGCCCCCGCCAGCGCGAAGTTTCTCGATAGCTCGGCAGTCGGCATCGGCAGCGAGCGGGCGACGCGGGGCACGGCTCGGCAGCGAGCGGTGCGGGCGCGCTTACGCGCGGATGCCTCGGCACCGCTTCGGCGCTGAAGCGCACGTGCCGTGGCGCTCGTCGCGTTCACGGTGCCTTTGCGTCCGCTGAGGACGCACGCGTTTGTCGCGCGAGATTCCCGCGCGGCGACAGGCGGCGCTTGTCGCGCGAGATCCCCGACGCCATGATCGAACTCGCGGTCGCGAGGTCGACCGCGGCGCGAAGCCGAGCGGCGGCGGGCACGAGCGCGAGCATGGCCGCGACACGCGTGCTCGACGGGTCGCGATCATCTTCGCGACCGCGAGTCAGCCCGCGAGGAGCACGCGAGGCGCGCGCGAGAGTGGGCGGCGGCATGTCGGGCGCGCGCATGGGTCGTGCCAGCGCTGCCCACCCCATTTTGGGCCAACCCGCCCGCACTTCCAACCCGAATCGATTTTCGGCCGAATCTAATTTTGACGAATCCGGTCCGTGCCCGTGCACGCGAGGCCCGTTTTTTGAAGTTAATGAAGATCTGTACTTTGTAATTCTATGTAATAGATTAGGCAAGAAAGTGCAGGTTCCACAAGTGGGCCACGATGAACGTTTTATTTTATTTTTAATCGTTCATAGCATGTCGTGGATGTTTAAATTATGCATAAGCATGCTATGTATGTTTAAATTACGTAGACAAACATATTATATGTTTTCGTGATTGGATGCGCATAGTAAGCATGCTAGGTTTATCGCGTTTTCAAGCATATTTTAGAATTCTGCGAGCATGTTTTACATGTTGAGTTCTATAGAAAAGCATGCTAGGATTACGTGATCTGCATGGACAAACCTTTTGAACAAAAAGACTAAATAAACAACCCGATAAATTAATTTTTAAAATTAAAATGTCAAGACCTCCACTTTTGATCTCTAAACAAAGTGAGACGCATGTGAGTAAACGCCCACACGCGTGGCTTGCTTGCATTGTTTATAATAAGTTTGTTAGATGAGATTTCTAAATAAATCATTTTAAATCTATCGAGAAGTGGGAGTTTCATGTAAACGCCCACACGCTGTGGCTTGCATGTGCGATTTTCATAAGTTCTCTAGAGATGGATATAAAATGAGATAACAAAAGAATTTGGATTGGAAGCGGTATGGTCCTAGTGAGTATGCCAATTCTAAGAATTCATTTTCACGTTAAAATTGTGGTCATTGCTTAGACATCACCTCGACATAACTTCCCGCCAAGTCCTTCTTGTGATAGTGATGTGATCTAGTAAGGTCCAATAATTTATTTCATTTGTCATAAGGATAAGTTGACATGGATTAAAATTAAACGACTAAAAGGTATATTTTAGTCTGGTCGAGGGGTTCATGTGTAAACGTCCACACGCGTGGCTTGCATGTGGAATTCCTTGGGCGATTGGAGGTTTCAATTCAAAAGGTTACAATATTATTGTTACGAATTATGTGCGATCGTATGCTTATGTGTTTACATTATCTTTTCAGATATGTCTCTTACACCGATTATCAATATGCTCGCACAAAATCCCTTATCCGGTCCGAATTTTATCGAGTGGAAACGAAACATGGAATATATTCTTATCGCTGAAGAACACATGTTTGTTCTCACTACTCCTAAACCCGATGCCCCATCGACGATCGACTAATAAAGCGAGAGTCAAGCGGACTTTGGCATAAGTAGAACAATATGGCCAAGTGCTATATGATGACTACTATGTCCAAAGGCTTGCAAACTGAGATCGATCGATGGTAGACGCGACTGAAAGATGGTTAAGTCTCGAGATTAAGTTTGGGAAATCGGATCGGACAGTCCGCTTGCACACAATGAGAGAAATCTTGGCGTGTAAGATGGAAGAAGGAAGTTCGGTCCATGAACATGTCTCCCACACGACTCATCTCATGGATAGTCTTGATCGGTTGGGAGGAGGTATTGACGGCGGCCAAGGTCGATATCATCCTCAACACACCGCCCAAGTCTTTGAGAATTTTCGTGAACGCGATCATGAGCAAGACCGAGTATACACTTAGTCAGTTGCTTAATGATCTCGTGGCGCGGAAGGAGTCATGGGTAAAGGAGCACATGCTCTTGCTAGCACATCTAGGAGCCCAAATTTTTCGTTGCAAAATGGAAAAAGAAAAAGGGGCACCAAAGGTGGTAGAGACAAGGAAATAGTGGGAGTAATGGGAACAAGAACATGCTCACACCGGAGGCTTAAAGAAGCCAAAGGAGAGGGCAAGTGCTTCAAGTCTTGGCAAGATCGGGCATTGGAAGGCCAAGTGCCCTATGCTCAAGGCTCAAGTACGCCATTTGCTTTAGTTACTTAAACATGTTTAGCAACTTGTTCTACCCATTCTTGGGTAGTAGACACGGGTGCGACTGATCATGTTTGTTACACCTTGCAGGGGTTCCTGCGGATAAGGGAGCTACATGATGGCGAGATAACGATCTCCATGGGCAACGCGGTGAAAGTCGAGGCCGTTGCAGTCGGAGATGTTACTTTATGTTTTGATAGAACAATTTTAGTATTGAAAGATGTTTTATATGTGCCGGATTTTCAGCGGAACCTTGTTTCTGTTTCGAAATTGTTTATTCATGGATATTCTGTTATTTTTGATAGTGGTGTTTCTATCATAAGAAATGATGAAGTTATCTGTGTTGGCACATTATATAATTCGCTTTATACTATTTCTGCTAAACATAATACCTATAACTATGTTGCATCATCTACAAATCTTAAAAAGAGAAAGTTTTCTTCGCAAGATGACACCACATTTCTCTGGCATCTTAGATTAGGTCACATCAATCTAAATAGGATCCAAAGACTGGCTAAGAATGGAGCGTTGGGTAATCTAACAGTTACTCCGTTCGATGCGTGAATCTGTATAGAAGGTAAGATGTCGACTGCACCTTCAAAGTGAAGGGTTATAGAGCCAAAGAAGTGTTAGAGCTAGTCCATTCGATCCGTGGACCTATGTCCACACAAGCTCGTGGAGGGTACGAGTATTTTTTCACTTTCATTGACGACACTCAAGTGCGGATACATATACCGCTTCACCGCGAAGTCCGAATGCTTTGAGAAATTCAAAGAGTTTAAGGCGGAAGTGGAGACGAAGCTTGGTAAAAGTATCAAGTCGCTGCGGATCCGATAGTGGTGGCGAATACCTCAAGAACGAGTTTATGGACTATTTGGTGCGGTTTGGGATTACCTCCCAAAGACACTACACCGAGCACACCACAACAAAATGGTGTGTCAGAGCGAAGAAATAGGACTCTTTTAGAAATGGTTAGATCGATGATGAGTTATGCAACATTGCCTATTTCATTCTGGGGGTATGCCTTAGAAACGACGGCATACTTGCTAAATCTAGTACCATCCAAGTCAGTCGAAAAGACCCATTTCGAGTTGTGGTTTGGGCGAAGCCTCAGTTTCCACCACATAAGGATATGGGGCAGTCCAGCACATGTGCTGAACAAGAAGGCTGACAAGTTGGAGGCTAGATCCGATGCAAGGCTGTTTATTGGCTATCCTAGAGGAACGAAAGGTGGTTTATTCTATAGTCCTAAGGATCAGAAGGTCATTATTAGCACTAATGCCCGATTCTTAGAAGATGATTATATGAAAAATCATAAATCCAAAGTTGAAATCATTCTTCAAGAATTAGAAGATGATCGTATTCCACCACCGATTAAGCCAAAGGTAGGAGATGTCGTGTCTAGTGGGAGGGATCGACACCAGATACTTCAAGAAATTGAAGTGGGTCGAGTTCCATTGGAGATACCGGCCGTACAAGTGGCTCCTATCCAGCAAGTTGTGCAAGATAGAGAACCACAAGTTACTGCATCCACCTTTGCCATTGTGCCAGTAGCGCCTCGTCGTAGTGGGAGGGTTGTTCATCAACCCGAGTGATTTATGTTCGTGGGTGAATCTTCGGATTTAGTCCTAGGAAACGAGCATGCAATAATCGACCCATGGACATATAGTGAGGCGATACAAGACATTGATGCAAGATCATGGCACACCGCTATGGACTTAGAAATTGAGTCCATAACAGCTATGGATGTATACGAAAAGACACCTCTACCAGATGGCAAGGAAGCCATAGGTACTAAGTGGGTATACAAGAGGAAGAGAGATTCAGATGGAGAGGTTTCGGCTTTTAAAGCCAAGCTTGTGGCGAAAGGGTACACTCAGATTGAGGGCATCGATTTCGATGAGACCTTTTCTCCTGTAGCAATGCTCAAGTCCATCATAATTCTTCTGGCCATAGCAGCCCACTTAAACCTTGAGGTTTGACAAATGGATGTGAAAACCACTTTTCTGAAAGGTTACCTTAAAGAAGGTAGAGACATCTATATGCAGCAACCCAAAGGTTATGTGGTGAAGGGTGAAGAGCATCTAGTATGAAAGCTTAAGAATTCCATTTATGGACTTAGGCAAGCTTCACGATCCTGGAACTTAAGCTTTGACGAGGTGGTAAAGTCCTATGGATTTACCCAGTTGCCTAGCGAAAGTTGTGTGTATCGTTTAGATGTCAACGGTGACGTGGTATTTCTTGCACTTTACGAGATGACATCCTTCTACTGGCAACAATGTGAAGTTGTTATCGACGAAAGAGTTGGTTATCCGATCGGTTTCAAATGAAAGACTTAGGAGATGCAGTACATTCTTGGGATCAAGGTTTACCGAGATCGCAAGAGGAAAATGTTGAGCTTATCTCAGCGCCTTACATCGATACCGTGATTACTGCTTTAGTATGCGGACCGCCAAGAAAGGATTGCTACCTTCGGACATGGCGTTCCTTTATCTAAGGAGCAATCACCTATGATCGCAAAGAAGATAGAGGAAATGAGACAAGTTCCTTATGCTTCCGCCGTAGGAAGTCTCATGTACGCAATGCTATGTACGAGGCCGATATCCGCTATGCGGTAGCATAGTAGCTAGATATCGCCTAACCTCGGACAAGCTCATTGGATCTGCGGTGAAGCATATACTCAAGTACCGAAAAGGACTTGAGATTATAGGCTAATTTACCATGCGAGATAGTCTAATGCCTTTGGGTTATCTGACTGGATTTCCAAGTCGACCGTGATGAGAAAAAGTCTACCTCGTGCTATGTGTTTACCTTGGGAGGTGGAGCCGATATCTGGAGTGCAAAGCGGCGATGCATTGCGGACTCTACCATGGAAGCGAACACGAGCCGCCTGGGAGGTGCTAATGAGGTCAGATGGTTCAAGAACTACCTCATGGATCTAGGTGTGGTACCGGTTTGCCCAAGAGTATCATAGTTTATCGTGATAACTCGGTGCGAGTGGCAAACTCGAAGGAACCACGGACCCACAAGGTGACCAAACACATAGAGAGAAAGTACCATGTCATACGAGAAATCGTGAGACGAGGGGACGTGCTGATTGAAAAGATTGATACGACGGATAACCTAGCGGATCCATTCACAAAGAGCCTGCCGCAAAAAGTCTATGACGGACACGTTAGAGGACTTGGATTGCGCATGATGGCACCCACTTAGAAAGGAAACTTTTGTATAAGTGGGAGAAGCAAAGTGATGGTTTTGTTTGTAATAGCTAGTAGAGAGACACATTGTATACTAAAAGTTTGCTTTAGTATAAGTGGGAGATTGTTGGATTTGTATACTGAAAGCAGTTTTGGTTGAGCTTGTATACAATGTTTCCTGTTACCACTATTACAATCTCCTATCTGAATTGAATACTTGATTGCATATATCTGTGTCCCCTTGTCTCATATATAAGTTAGATCATGCAGTGTGTAGAAGATCACAGAAGTCTGTATGATTGGTCAAGCTTAATGAGATATAAAAAGAATCACAGCTGAGACAACTTGAGGACGAGTTGTCGGTATAGGCTGCGATATAGATGAGAAGTGACTTGACTTGGTTGCTTGTCTATGCTGGTACGTCTCTGACGTATTGATGGATCACAGTGAGATGAGTTCTTCTATCTGACCGTCGTGAAGAACCTAGATCTCGGTGACTTACGATGATCTAAACCTCGATAAGGTATTAGGTGAGTATGAGTTGCTGACCATCACTTTGACTTGTTATGGGTGAGGGTTATATGTTCTAACCCAATATTCTCCGTATCTTGGGTGGTGGCAGTGCTTGTATGTCATGCTAGTTATCTTTATCGAGTCACCGTATCCGTTTAGGATGATGACGTCCCCTTAAGGAGCTCAAAAGGTTTATTGTACTAAACCCTACAGGTTGGGTTAGCTCAAGTACAATAATAAGGTTGAGTGATATTACTTAAGGAATTAAAGATATTAATTATTTTAAGCAGTCAGAATGCTCTAAATAATTAATGGACATGCGATATCTTAAATACGGAGATTCGTAATGTCTAAGTGCAAGCCCGACTCACCTTCGGTAATAAATGGATAAGTCAACATTTATTCTCTAGTGGCATGAATAAATGTTTATAAATTAATTTATGTTATGGGCTGAACATAAGATAATTAATTTATTTGAGGCCCATCTTTATTCCTTGCATTTGATCCCTGGGCTGGCCCATCCAGGCCCGAAGCTTAGGAAGAAAATCGGCGCCCCTATGTCCCTCTATGGTAATTATTTGATCCTCTTTATCCATAAAGATATTATTATATTTATGGGATATGCATGGATCCTTTCCTAATGGGATTATGATAATGCATTATAAATATAAGGTAAGAGATAAGATCAAGGCTAATCTTTAATTATCCTACACCATAATTTTCGAGAATCCCATAGAGCTTGGGAGTGAATTTCGAAAATCATAGAGAGAAGGAGGGAGATTTTCTGTAGCATTCTCCATAGATCATCCTCACTCGACGTTGGAGATTGGGCAACCGGGATACAGTCCAGAAGATCAAAGCACAAGTCTCGATCCGTTCATCCCGATCCACCTCGACAGATTCAAAGGTAAACACGAGAAAACCCCTACGTGTTGCAATTAATTATATAGGTGCATGCTAGGTATATAATCAATGTATGGTGAATTAAACATCCAAGATAGATCCTCGGGAGAGGGTTAATATCAGATTTCCCTACACTTGTCCGACTCAAAAACTAGTCTAAACCCCTTGTTAACTAGAATTGAGCCCGACACCAAATTCTTGCGGATGTCCGGGACATGCAGCACATCCTTCAACGTGATCTCAATGCCGGACGACATCTTAAGCACCACATCACCAACTCCGGCAACCTCGAACGAAGCTTGGTTCCCCATGTTGAGCTTCCTCCCCTCAACAGGCTTGTAGGTAGAGAAACACATCTTTCGGCGTACGACATGCGCAGCTGCGCCAAGATGTCGATGAACCATCCACCTTGATTCTCGACGTGGTTGACTTCTTGGTCACCACACAACCAAGTCATCCTTGTCCCATTTGTCAAGTCCTTCTCGACAACGATGTAACTTGTTTAGCTTCTTCTTTGTCGACGATAGTCCTTACGTGTGGCCATGCTTGCCACAATTGTAGCGACCCCGTCAAACTTACGGGCAACCACCTTCCTTTGCCTTTGTCTTTGATATGGGGACGAACACGCTTGTTGGAGGGACCGCCTCTCCAACAGGTTGTTTCTAGCATCGATCGCCTTCGCTTTTAAGTCTTGCTTCTTCACGCCGACTCGATGCGCAGTTTGACGATCAAGTCTTCAAGTGTCATATCCTTTCGCTTGTGCTTAAGGTAGACCTCAAGTCTCTCCACCCAGGGGTAGCTTCTCAATCATTGTAGCGATGACAAAGCCGTCTCAAACAAGGTGCCTTCGGCTTGAACCTCGTGTACAATGAGTTGAAACTCTTGCACTTGGTCCATGATCGGTCGGAATCGACCATCTTGTAGTCCAAATATTCGCTACAATGAACTTCTTAGTACCTGCATCATCACTACGATACTTCTTTTCTAGCGCATCCCACATACATTTGGATGTCGTTACAACAGCATATACACTATACAAGCTATCTTCTAAACTACCAAGTATGAAGTTTTTACAAAGATAGTCGCCAGTGCGCCAATTATCATATGCTGCTCGGACGTGAAAGTCCATCACTTCAGCCCCCGGAACGGCGGGCTCATCTTCCACCAAGAAGTTGGCGAAGCCCAACGTCGTGAGGTAGAACAACATCTTTTGCTGCCATCTCTTGAAGTCGGATCCTCCAAACTTCGGCGGCTTCTCGACGGGCGGCATCATCCTCGCGGTATGAACAGGCGCCGAGATCGATCCAAAACCGGATCCACCAACACCACTTGAAGTGTGCTGGAACATGGAACTCGAATGAGAACCACCAGTGTTAGATCCCATGGATCCAACAATGACCCATCGAAAAGTGCGATCGTCGAACCATCGGAACCACTAAAGTGATACGATCCTCGCTGGTACGAAGGATCTATCAAAGACGTGAACGGAAGAACGAACAAGATGGAATATCCCAAAACCTCGAATCTAACCTCAAGTGATATAGGTCAAGATTTCGCCTATACCCCAACTAGATAGTCGACGCAAAGAACTCGGGGACGATGAATGACACACCTAACGAGGGTGGATGTCTCGTCGACATCGTCGATAATTGAATTTCTTGGCAAACACAAGAAAATTCAAGAGCTAATGAAGAGAGAATAAAACTCACATATATTCGTAAATCAAAAGTCAATATTTTCAGATGCTTACATGCCTTTATATAGGTGAAAAATGAACTCTAATCCTTATCAAAGAAGGACTCCTAATCAAAGTAGAACTCTAATTTACAAAAGAAGTTTTAATAGACTAGAACTCTAGATAATCAAACCTAAAAATACTACGAAAATCTTGATACAAAAACGTGGCCCATATGCCACATAATAATTAAATTCACAAAACTTGGGCTGCATCAAAAAGTGGAACCAATTGTTGAACCACTAAATGTGGAATCAACAGTCGACCCAAATGGTCCAATGGTTGACCCCAAAGGCATCAAACCAAACATGGCCGTAGCCATTGTGCCGGAATTGGCAGCAGCAGCAGAGGCAGCGGCAGAGGCGGCGGCTACAACAAGCGGAGGCGAGTCGGTGTATGTGTACGGTCGACATCTCCAAGCAAAGCTATTTAGTTACGAAAGTTTTAAGTCAATTTTAAGGTCTCAACTCCTTCGTGGCAAGTATTATCTCGTCTTGCGATTGTTGGAAAAACGTACAAAATAGTACAACTTGTCGGGCGTGTTACAACTTGAAACAGAGATGTAGAAGGAGATCAAACTTACAATGAACTAAACTGTATTGTAAAAACAAATGAAACAAAAAACCGTAGAAAGTTGCCGAGTCGAGGAGGCCTCTTTCCGCAAGACGAGATACGCCCCGGTAGTGCTCTCGGTTCTGGCGTATCGTCCCCAAAGATAAAACGGCAGCGTCTCGTGGGTGGCAGCACCGCAGACCAACGAGCTCCGACGAACTCGAAGGAGGCGAGGACAGAGCTTCGACACGAAGTATGTATGTTGGGAGTGCTCTTAGGAATGCTGGAATGCAGATGTGCAGTAGTTGGCTTATGCTGGGGAGACATGTCCTATTTATAGGCGTCGTCCCCCTCATGGGGTGCATGCTGGAGTCAACACCCGCATTGTTGTCGGGTGTTACGAAGTTATGTCCCCCATTGAGTGCAGAGGGGTTACATGGCGGTTTCTGGAGACAACGTGCCCACGTTTCCCGCAGAGCCATCATGTCGGAACGTTACCGATAGTTACGATGAATCTGGACAACGCGTGCGTCCAGGGTCATTGGACGTATCCGGACGTCTCTTCAAGTGCACAGCAGGCCCAACGGATTGGGCTTACACGAGTTGGGCCTCAAACCAACTCCATCGCACAGCAGGCCCAACGGATTGGGCTACACGAGTTGGGCCTCGGACCAACTCTATCTTTGGGCTCGATCAAACATTGATCCAAAATATAGGGGCAATGGGCCACGGAACCAGGCCCACGAAACAAGCCCACAAACAAGCCCAAAATCCACGATCCACGAAACCGGGCCGGGCGGGCCTGGGCCCGGGCCCGGCGGCGCGCGTGTGGGCTTTTACAACCCATCACTTGTGCACACAATTATACTAAGTGTTCAATGAACCACTTATATAGACAATTAATGTATGTACATTAATCAATATGGGATAAGGATTAATTAATCCATGCTTATCCCCTTAAGTACATAACTTCATGTTTAAGTGACCAACTTTGATCCACTATTTCTCACTCACCGGAAATCGGATTTGAGAATGTAAATACACCACGATCATCTACTCGAAACGTAGATCGATCCTATGCCGTTTAATTTCACAAAATTAAATGTTACGTCACTCAAAATCTTGGTCAAAATAGCTTCCTGGTAACTTGATCACATATATAATATTATATATATATGCATGCGATTTCAACAGATACAGCATTGGACCAAGGGTCCAAAGGCGGGGGCGAGGCAAAAGGAAGCATACGGTGTATGGGGTCCAAACGGACCTAAGGAAATGCATGGCCGAAGCCTTAACAACACACGCAAACAAAAGGTAGGAAAAGGGAATAATCGCCCTCACGAGCCTAGCTTAGTTGGTTAAGAGCTAGCAGATTTAGAATAATGATCAATGATCGAATCATAGTAGCCGCTGTGGGAGTTTAACCCTCTTTAGGATGGCTCCTTGTGGATATTAGGTAAAATCCTCCTAACTTTTTAACCAGCGAGTTACCATAATTTACCTCATCACATTTTCATGGACTAGACTATGGGGACTCCTAATGGAAGAGCTTCCCCTTTTTGGAATAAGGAAAAGAGAACAACTAACGAGGGGTTGGAGGAGGGGGCTAGCCTAAGGTAATCACAAAGTGCGAAACAACATTCTCAATAGGAAAGAGAAGAGTATAAGCTGGAAAACACATCACTTTGAATATCCTTTAAAATTCTTATGATATCAAAAGGCTCATCTTCAAAAAATAAGTTTGTTACGAGCATACAAATGTGATTGACCGTGGCTGCCAATGCCAGGAGCTTCACCTTCTGGATGATGGCCTTCCCACGTTTCTTCTCACGCTTCATGTGTTTAACAAAACTAAGATAAGTCATCCGCCTCTCAAATGCAACTGTCTCTTAACTTTTTTTTTCACACCGCTTACACACAAAAAATAAATGCTCATGAGTTTCCATATGCATATTACAAATTAAACATATGGTAGTTCATTTCCTTTTTTACAACATGTTTAATGTATAAGTGACATAATATGAAATTAAATGCTATCGCATCGAATTATCACGTGTAACAAGCTTACCCATTTAATCATTAACAACGCAATAGCGTTTATTTCCTTGAAATAGTGGCATGCAAAGTACAATCAAATCATAAAATTAACCAACATTAAAAAATAAAATAATTTTAGATCATATGTGGCCTGTGGATATCACTTTATATAATTCGATTAGGCAGTGATTGATAATCCATACACCGTGCTATATTTGAGCGCAAAAGGCTTTTATTTATTTATTTATTTATTTTGACAAATTAGTTTTGAGCAAATATAACTTGTATTTTATGATTTGAATGAGCCGGATATTTAGCAAAACGGCAAAACTGTCAAATCCTTAAAGATGGAGAAACCTATAACACACACTACTCGATTGTGCATTTTAGTAACTGGTAATTCACCCGTGCCATATATGTCCTTCAATATTTTTAATATTCTTTATTGACAATAAATTCATCATTTGTGAATTATAATTATACATAAAAATTTATCTGACATCCATTTAGAAATTGATGATGATATTTTTATTTAAGAATTTGGTATATGAAGACTTTTATGGAAAAATACACAATTTTAGCTTAATAATTAATAATACCTCAATAAAGCCTAATGAATTGAATTTTATGATAATTTTAGCATGTAATTGATTTTTTGACGTCAAAAAGCATAGTCATAAAATTCAATTCATTAGGCTTGATTGAGGTATTATTAATTTATTAGGCTAAAATTATCACAAAGTCAATTTATTAGGTAAAAATTATGTATTTTCTCATTTTTATTGTACAATATTTTATTAGCAAAATATGACAATTGTATATGTAGATACGTTATGGTTCAACTTACCATAGTTTGTGATATATTGGTAATAAATAAATGATATGAGTCTCATACATCAACAAAAGATATTTTTATGGGGAACAACATATATATTGTCCAATATAACATCATGGTTTAAGCTGACATATGACGAGAGTCCAGTCTGTTGACAAAAGACATAGCAGTCTCGACTGGCCCAATCTGAAGTCAATACTGATAAAACACGAAATCAACTCAAATGAAGAAACACTGAAGATATTAATCCTTGAGTGTTGGACTCGTCACGTATGCTAGCGTATCGATAGAAGACCTGTCTTATGAGAAGACCTTTTTAGAGTTGCAGAACTACATTGTACTATGATGCATACCTCTGCTAGCGACCTACGATGATTCTCAATGGGGAGAATTCAAATGACAAATAGAAGGATTTGATTGATTCATCCAATGACACTATTCTATATTTTTTCTATAAATACGCGTAGAATCCATCCTTTGAAAATAATCGAAACGGTACTCAATTGAAATCTCAAAGCATTCAAGCTTAAACTCAAGTTAATCAAACAACCATTTCGCAGAAGGAAGTTAACATTGCTATCAGTATACAGATTTCGAGATTCCTTAAGTCTAAGATATTAATCTTGTATATCTTAAACCTAGACATACTGAGTTTGACGCTCGTGTCAACTCAGATCCATAGTTGGAAACCCCTCTACTAAACCCCCAAAAGTTGAGTAGAAGTTTGGACAAGTAGGGAACAAAATATTAGTTGCTAAAAGTTTGGTCATCTAGCACCCGTAAGCTAGAGGTTAAGTCGACTGTATCCGAAAGCAGTTTGGTTTTCTAGCATCAGCAAGCGTAAGAGGAACACAGATTTAGGCGGGATACTGTAAGGTGACTTCGGTATCTAGGTGTTGTAACGGATTAGGATTATTGAGCAATTAAGAAACAGAAAACGTACAGAAAACACAGATTTACGTACATTGTATATTTTTGCACATTAATTTTGTTCTACTACATGATAGTCATAAGTGGTATAATTTTTTTGAAGAAAAAGTGAAATATATTGAAAGATATTCTTCATTATTATAAATAGATAGATATACAAATAACCATCTTGCGACCAGTTTGTATTCTCGTCGGTTCACAATATGGAATTCCAAACAAACTAATAGCATTTAACAATTTAGTAATTAGAATCATTCAATAATTTGATCTCCTATTGTATTTTGTATTATAATATTTATAAAGTGAGAATTGCAGATAAAAAAATATCATGCCAAAGCATAGGATCTTACAAATCCGTAGCTTCAAGAGAAAAGAGTAGAGAAGAGAGAAAGAGAGTAAGAGACGGTTAGGGCTCCCAAGATAATGATGGAAATATAAAACAATAAATAATGCACACTTATTGTTTTACACAAAGAATTTTTGTATTATAATATGTATTGTAACATAATTATTAATTCTACATTAAAATCAAATTATGTGTAAATAAGATATACAATATAAATTAGATAACAAGTAAATTAATTTACAAAGCAACAACAATAATATGATTGAAAAATATAACTAAAGATAACACAACATCAAATAGTGAAAAGTCAGATAAATAGAGTCAAGCATTGATAAGATACGGCCCAACTACTAGGCCCAAGCATCAGGTCCAATATAAATGGGTCCCGACACTAAGCTCGACCTAGGCAAGTTCGGCACAAGAAGACTCCTAAACCAACTACAACTCAAATCACAAGTGGAGACGTAGAAGATTCGGATATATCCAAAAGAATCCTATTAAGAGAAGATCTCATATTAGAGTCATCTCAAAATAATGGTGTATAAATAGAGGCTAGATTAGACGGAAAATGATCATCTACACTCTTTGTAATCGCTTCTTACACACTCAAATACACATACACTCTCTTGCTCCGTAGACGTAGATCTATTTTAAAGATCGAACCACGTTAACTCCTCGTGTTCTTTATTGCATTTATTACCTTACGAAAACCAGATCGATCACTGGCGCCGTCTGTGGGAAACGAAATTTTGTGTTTTCGCTCTTTTTCATGGGTAACAATCAGAACAACGATGAATAAAAGAAGCATTACATCCAGGGCTGCTACCGGCAACAATAACGGCGACAGGACGCGCCGAACTCGGCTTGAGAAAAGCCCGATAAGAGATGCGACTCCCGAAGGACACATTCAAAGTCTCGATGAGCGAGGCAACCCTATCCTGCGTGAAGAAGAAGAGTACCGTAGCGAAGGAGGTCGCAACAGCAACCGAGAAGAATCCCTAGCACCACAGTTGAACCTTAACGAGGCGGTTAAAGGGTTCCTCGAAAAAAATAAGGAAAGCTTCCTCCAGTACCTCAGCCGAGAGCAAGGTCGGCATTATTATGAAAAAAAGGACGCCGAAGCCTCATCAAAGCACGAGGCGGCACAACGAGGTGAATCCTCCAGCCTCCGGATGATAAGCGTTCGTGCTGCGGGTAATACCTCTACACGGGTTGGTTTCCAAACCGACCATGCAAGGGAAGAGCAGCGTGGGGCAGGACGTCGTGATCAGGGCGAGGTCGATCCCCACAATTATAACGAGTCCGGCCGACAACCTGAGCCTCGTTCTCCGGGAGACGGGTTCGACGGATATGGAGGATCATTACCCTTTCTCCAATGAGATACTCGACACTCCTCTCCCGGACAAGTACCGGGTGCCAAGTATAGCCCCCTATGACAGACTACGAGATCCACAAAACTTCCTCCCTCAGTTCTAGTACAACATGATCAATCAACGTCTCAACACCATCCACATGTGCAAGCTGTTCCCGGAGCTACTGATCGACAACGTCCGCCGGTGGTTCGACAGTTTACCTCCCGGCAGTATTGGATCTTACCGAGATCTAATGGAAGCCTTTCATTGAAGGTTCTTCCAAAAGGTCGAGTCCAAAACTACGTCGGCACATCTCCTCACCGTGAGGCAAGGCCGAGGCGAGTCCATCAGCGACTTCATGACCAGGTTCAACAAGGAGAGCCTAAAAGTCGAGGACGTAAACGATCTCCTCATTATCTCGGCTTTCCAAAATGGTATCTTGCCGGGGTCCCTGTCTGAGGAGATCATCAAGCACGAACCCAGATTTGCGCCGAGTGTGGCGATAGCGGATCGGTTCGCCAAAGCGACGGTCGGCGAAGAAAGCGCGGCGCGAAAGGTGGAGCCCTCGACAAGAGGAGGAAGAGGATGGTCGAGGAGGCCGAAGCCAAGGCCGACGGAGTGCCTTGGAAAGGATACAACGTGGCCCGATAGAGTCTAGGCCCGGGCCATTTCATAACCCGGAGCGACCTCAGTATACACCCTTGATAAAGTCGAGGGCGGAGATCTACGAGCTCCACATGGACATGTTCGAGAAACCTCGGCCCATGCTAGGGGGATCGAAACGACGATCCAAAGATAAGTATTGCTCCTTCCATGAAGATCATGGACACGACACGGAGGAATGCAGGGACCTCATGGCAGACATCGAGAAGTTGGTGCATGACGGGGTTCTTAAAAAGTACCAAGGTAATGGCCGGCTGGTCAAGATGAGGCCCTCACCAAGTCGAAAAGCGAAGCAAGAGAAGAACAGGGAAAACTGCGCCCCTCACAAGAAAGCAAGGCACGACACTGACGAAGAAGGTGATGACGAGCCTCAGTACGATGGGGTTATATCCACCATCACGGGGCTCCTCCGCGGTACTACAAGGTCCTCCCTAAAAGTCGAGGCCTGAGGTCCCCGAACCAATGAACTCAGTAAACAAGAGGTTCAAAAGGGGCGAGACAATCACTTTTTCCGAGGAAGATCCCGTACCAGCCGTAGTACCTCACCAGGACGCACTGGTAATCCAAGCAGTGGTCGCCAACAAGTTAGTCCCGCAAGGCGTATCGCCGATAGCGGAAGGTCGGTGAGCATCCTCTTCAAGGAGTGCTTCGACAAATTACGGATTGAGGAGGCCCGCCTTAAACCAAAGACCACCGCCAGCCTGTAGCTTCAGACAAGAAAAGACACGCCCGGAGGGGATCATTGAACTGCCTGTCACGGTGGGGAAAGCGCCGACGAGCTCCACCAAAGTGACACAATTCTTCGTGGTAAACGCCCACTCACCATATAACATCATACTAGGGCGAGACTGGTTGAATGTGGTAAGGGCGGTGTGTTCAACGTATCCCTGACTATGAAGATTCACACAAGAGGAGGAATAGCTGTGATCCGAGGAGATCAGAAAAAAGTCAAAGAATGCATGCAGGTCGCCTTAAGAGGTGCCGAGACTTCGACCTAGCACCCACATGCATAGCAATAAAGAAGCCCAAGGAGTTGGAACTAGAAAGGACGTCGTCAATTCTCGACAACTCGGTAGAGAAGTCGCATATATGAAGACGATCCTCAAGGTCGCCAAATTGGTTCCACCAAGTACCTCAACTAAGAAAACAGATCATCCAACCCTAAGGGAATTCGAGACGTCTTTGCTCGGTCACCCTCGACATGGCCGGGTCTCACCAAGTATCATTACTCACGCCTCAACATTAACCTGCGTCAAACCGTTCGGCAAAATAGCGGATATTTGCGGCGAAACGAATCAGTCGTATATGACGAAGTGCATCAACTCTCGATAGCGGGTATATTGTTCAAGTCAAGTATCCGACCTGGATAGCCAACCTGGTGATGGTCAAGAAAGGAGGAGGGGGATGGTGAATGTGTATCGATTACACCGATCTCAATAAACATTGCCCTAAGGACTACTACCTCCTTCCCAACATCGACAAGAAAGTTGACGCTTTGGTCAGATACGAAGTCTTCAGCTTCCTGGATCTATACAAGGGGTATCACCAAGTCTTGATGAGTGATGAGGATACATCCAAAATAGCCTTCATCACAGACTTCGGCGTCTTTGCATATAAGAAGATGTCATTCGGACTCAAGAATGGTGGACAAGATATTTCAGCCCTACATCGGTCAAAATATGGAGGTGTATGTAGATGACATCGTCGTCAAGAGTAAGGAGAAAGCCACATGTGTTGCCGACCTCCGGATCGTCCTCGGCTTACTTCGTAAAGTAAACCTAAAGCTAAACCCCAAAAGTGTACATTCGCAGTTCGGTCTGGAAAATTTCTAGGGTGCTGGGTTTCACGAGAAGGATTAAAAGCCAATCCGTCCAAGGTTCAAACCGTTTTGGAGATGAAGGTACCGAAGACAATCCACGACGTGCATAAGTTGACGGGCTGCATAGCTGCGCTGAGCCGTTTTCTTTCGAAAGCCGCGGATAAGCAACTCCCCTTTTTCAACATTCTCAAAAAGGCTCCAGAGTTCCATTGGGATGATAAACACAAGTTGGCATTTGAAGATCTCAAAAGCTGCCTCGCCAAACTACCCACTTTATCTGTCCCGAGAGAAGGAGAAGTCCTCCCTCTATACCTCGCAGCTTCGGATGAAACCATAAGTGCCGTTTTAGTACGAGAGGATGGACATCGTCAGCTCCCTGTATATTTCATCAGCCGAGCACTCAAAGGGCCAGAAACGAAATATCAACATTTGGAGAAGCTCGCTTTGGCATTAGTGAATGCGGCAAGGAGACTACGTCCCTACTTCCATGCACATCCCATACAAGTTTTCACCGATCATCCACTTCGGCAAGTATTGACAAAGCCAGAAGCTTCGGGGAGAATTACGAAGTGGGCAATTGAGTTGGGCGAACACGATATCTCTTTCTGTCCTCGTCAAGCCATCAAGGGTCAGGCCTTAGCAGACCTCCTTGTAGAGGCTAACTTCACAAAGAAGTCGAAACCCACCGAGCCTACCTCAGACAATGTCGAAGCCGAACCCATCAAGGAAGCATCCGAGAATTGCTGGCAAATCTATATGGATGGAGCTTCGGGTAAAATGGGTAGCAGGACAGACATCTTGCTTCTGGGACCAGATGGCCAAGAGATCACCTACGCACTTCGGTTTACATTCAAAAATACGAATAACGAAGTGGAATACGAGGCCTTAATTGCAGGACTTAGCCTAGCTCAAAGTCTTCAGATACGAGCCGTGCAAGTTCATATTGATTCCCAGGTCATAGTAAGCCATATGTTGGGAAAGTACAAGGCAAAAGGCAACAGGATGAAGAAATACCTTGAAAAAGCCAAAAGCCTACAACAGTCTTTCTCATACTACCAGTTGGTTCGCATCCCAATGGAGCAAAATAGCCGAGCTGACACCTTAAGCAAACTGGCCTCGCATCAACGAGTTCGCCAAGAGAAGAAGTCCAAAACGAAGCATAGACGATGCAAGTCAAGTCAACATTGTCTCGATGAAGAGCCTAATTGGATGACCCCCATTCAAGCATATTTGGAGAGGAGCGAATTACCTCATGACAAGCTCGAGGTCAGGAGAATCTTGAGGAAATCTTTGCGATACGTACTTGAGCAAGGAATTCTCTACAAAAAGTCGTATCTCCAGCCTCTCCTAAGGTGTTTGGGTCCGAACCGAGCTGGGTATGTACTACGAGAAGTGCATGAGGGATCATGTGGAAGCCACATCGGACCCCGCGCGTTATCAAAGAAAGTCATGCGATGGGGATACTACTGGCCAACAATGTTCCAAGACTCAATCGACCTCGTAAAGAAGTGTCCAAGTGTCGATTCATGAATATGTGCCGAGGCTACCTCAAACCGACCTCACAAGATGCAAAGCCCTCGCCATTCATGCAATGGGGATCGATATCGGGCCCTTCTATAAAGCTCCGTGGCGCTTCAGCCACGATTGTTGCCATCGACTACTTCACAAAGTGGGTGGAAGCCGAACCCTGGTGAAAATCACAAGCAAAACGCCTCAACTTTGTCTCGAAGAATATTGTGTCGCTCGGCATCACTCATATCCTCGCGAGATAATGGAACGCAGCTCACGAGATAAGGTCTTCAAAGAGTGGTGTCGAGAGCTTCAGATTCAACAAAAATTCACCTCGGTCGCCCATCCTCAAGCAAATGGTCAAACCGAAGTCACCAACAGGACAATTGTGAAGGGACTCAAAACTCGCCTCGACCGAGTGAAAGGCAACTGGGTGAAAAATTTGCCACAAGTTTTATGGTCATATCGTACAACACCTCGGACATCAAATGGAGAAACACCCTACAGTTTGGTGTATGGAACCGAGGCAGTCATCCCAGCAGAAATCGGTATGCCGAGCCCCCGTACCATCCATTTCTCAGCCGAAGTAAATGAGGAGAATTTACGAACTGACCTCGATCTGTTAGAAGAGAAGAGAGACCTCGCCTACATTAGAGAAGCTCGGTACAAGCAACAAGTAGCTCAGTATTATAACCAGCATGTCAAATCCCGACAATTCCAAGTAGGCGATCTCGTACTTCGAAATAACAAAGTCAGTAAAGCGACAAAGCTCGACAAGCTAGAAGCCACATGGGAAGGACCATACCGAGTTGAAGAAATCCTCGAAAAAGGGTCATATAAGCTCGCCTATTTATCCGGTGAGCAAATACCTCATACGTGGCGCATCATTCATCTGAAGAGATATTTTGCATAAGTGTCAAAAGTTGAGTCTGTTCGGTCATGTCTTTAGGTGTTTTTCTGTTGTTACGTCGTACTTTATTAATAAAATCTTTTTATTGCATATTTCATTTGTCACTTATGCATACTACCTCTTCCCCGTTATACAATACCCTTTAAGGAGGATGAACGATACCCTCTATGGAGGATGAACAATACCCTCTAAGGAGGATGACAATACCCTCTAAGGAGGATGAACAATACCATCTAAGAGGATGATATCTAAACGCGCGTGAGGGGACCACCCCTATCGACACATCTCGACAAATAAGGAACTTATACCTTCGTTTATTTCGAGGATGAATTACCTTCGTTTAATACGAGGACGAACTACCTTCATTTATTTCGAGGATAAATTACCTTCGTTTAATACGAGGACAAACTACCTTCGTTTATTTCGAGAATGAATTACCTTCGTTTAACACGAGGACGAACTACCTTCGTTTGATTACGAGGACGAAATGTATACATCGTTTGCTTAAAAAGGAAAAATCAACACAAGGTAAAGAAAAATTTGTTCTTATTTCCGAAGTATACAACGCATACATTACGAGGACGATGAAGGCCCAGGAGGCTGGGAAAAGCTAATCCAATCCCTAGAAAAGTCAGGGTTCAACAGCTCATCTATGCTAACCCTACCCCTACCACTGCCTCATCCTCGATCGACGCCAGGAGTTCGGCCGACTCGACCTCTATGCCTCGCCAAACGACCTCGGTTGCTCGATGATCCACGACCCCGACTGCCCGATGGACGACGTCTCTCTTGGGCATAGAACTCCGACGAAAACCTCTCTGCAATCCTAGGAGAAGCCCCGTGGAAGAAGAAGCCTCGGCTTCCGGACAAAGCACCCGCTCGAGTTGTGGGTGACGAGCTACGACGGTCTTGTATAGGCCACCTATTTTCTTCAGGTCGGCATACTGCTCCTAAAATTGCCAGGAGTCCCGACCGTACTCATGCCTGTAGCTCGAACAACGGGTTGCTATCTCTGAAACTTTGGCTTCGACCTCGGAGATCGTCATTCCACCACCTCGGCGAATAACCGCCTTGTATTGGGCGTGCTCCTCGGTGACCGATCTGGCTTTATCCTCCGCGATCTCGAGCTTCTCCTCCAACTCAAAAAATCGAGCTTGAAGCTCGTTAGACTTCTCTTGAGAAGCCTCGAACTCGACATCGCCTCTTCTCGCACATGGCCAAGTTTGCCCTCCAAGTGAAGGACTCGACTTCCTTCGCTCAAGAGCTCTGTTCAAAAATTTATTTGGTCCAACCAAGGAGACATGTCAGCGTGTTCAGAATGCATCGAGACAAAAGCAAAAGTAGCACACTTCAATAAAATGAAGGAATTTTATTCAAGCCTTTAAAGCGGGATAATGTATTGAGTACATATACATTAAAAAAAAGGGATCAATCGACCCTCCGACGGCTTCTCCTCGAGCTCGGCAGCCTCGGCCTCCTTCGAGCTCCCAGCCTCGGCCTCCTTCGAGCATCGGCCTCGCAGACGCCGCCACAACTCGCTTTCCGCCACTCCGCCATGATGGCTTCGAACCGGACGTCCCGATCCACTAAGCGAGTGCATGATCGACTCGGCGGTCGGCAAGGTCAAGACGAGGCCAGCTCTCCACGACGGGCAAGCACTTCATGCCTAAGCTTAGACTCGGCATATGCCTTCAAGTAGGCCTCATCCTCCATAACCTCATACCCGATTTGACTTATCCAAATTCGGGTCATCCTCGCCACATCATTGAGAGTATCCGCCGCCACCCTCTTGTTAGGACCTCGCCACCACATTGGCATGCCCGAGAACCTCCTCGACAAAAATAGCCTCCGCGAAGGCACGAAGGAGATCTCCCACGAGGCCGCCACCGACCTCCCTACACTGGCCGCCCCACCTCGGCTTTCAGCAGCGACCTCGGCCGCCGCCGCTGACCGCCGCCTGCGGCAGCTTCCTCTTGGCGCGTCCCGAGCCTCGCCCGGCCTCGGCCATCTCGTGAACAAGGAGGGCTTCTCGTCCTCCAAATCCCGGGCAAAGCGAGCCACTTGTTCGAATTGGGCGACGACGTCATTCAGATGGTCCACCACTAAAGTGGACGTCGCCGTCAGCTGGGAGGACACCCTGCCAAGCTCGGCCTTCAAGTCCTCGGTCCCCTATACAGAGGTCAACAACGTCAAACAATTACATCAATACATAACTTGTGACGTACAGTACAATTACATTACCTCAGGGAAAGACCGACGTACGACCTGGGTGCCGACGATCTCAAAGTAATCATCATCGGCGGGAGCGGAAAAACACTTCTCCTTGTCATGGTGGGAGATGCGCAAGGGCGAAGGCGACCTTACTCTGGCTTCGGCCCTCTCAGAAGAGGCCTCGGCCATATCCTTTGGTACCAGGCTGGGGGGCTCAGGCTCAGTCCTCAATTTCTTCCTCTTCCTCGAAGGAATGAAGTCCACTGCAGAGTAAGCACATAAACAAAAAAAAAATCAATCAAGAGATAAAGTGAAGTAAGATGGCCACACCCTTCACCGGCTCCACCGCGGTAGAAGGATCATAAGGGCTTAGCCCCGCAGCAGCGAGCTCGGCCTCTGAAAATTCTTCATCGATTTGGCCAGCCCATTGCAAAACCTCCTCGATGCCACCGAAGCTCTCATCGGTGGCTACATCAGCGAGCTTCCCCGTGTTCCAGGCGAACTGGAGGGATTCTTCGAACCGATAAAAGAAGAACTTCTTCTGCCAGTTCGAAATTTTTGACTTCGTTTTTATTTTAAAATGGCGACGAGGTGATAAATAATACCACCCCACGCTAGACTTAAGCTGGAAGAACCTAAGGACAAGCCCTAGGGTGAAAGAAAATTTGTGGCGGTAGGCAAAAAGACCAAGGCCCGTCAACTGCCGAAAAGAATTTGACGTTAGTTGGGAAAGAGGTATGCCGAACATTTGTTGAAGTTCGACATATACGGAAGGGAAAGGAAGACGAAGACCGCACCAAAGGCAATCCTCGTAAACTATGACAAAACCCTCCGGAGGGGCGCTGGCCCTATCCTCCGGCCGGGGAGCGACCAACCCAAAAGATTTCGGAATTAAAAATCTAAAGGCAATTTCTTTTATTGCATGGGCTTCTAGAAAAGAAGGAAAAGAAGAAATCCTACCAAAATCCCTCAAAAGAGGGAAACCTACTCTACACACAAAAGGAATGGAGGAATCAAGAGTGAAAACTTCTAAAACCGCCGGTGAGTCCGGCGGCGACACTGACACGATGAGGCCTTCATGGCCGTGAGAATCCTCAGAAGAAGAAGAAGAAGAAGATGAAGAAGCTATAAAAACTTACTTGTTTAATGTTGATATCAAAGAAGATGCACTGAAGCTCTGGCGAAGACGACAATGGTAAAGATACTGACACTTGCATTTTTTCAGAAAGACAAAGAATTTTTGAGGAATTTGAAAGTAGGATACGAAAAAGTGAAATGGGAAAAGGCGTATCATGGAAGTTATTCCCCCAACGTGCACTTTATCGGGAACCCAACCGTTGTACGCATTAAACGAAGGTGATGTATTCCGTGTTCGACATCGGCAGGACATCACACATACGACCTCGGCAGTGCGAAGAGTATTAGACTTGCCAATGGAGCCAAGCTGCACACAACTCGACGAGCGCCTCGGCGGCGAAGCAAGCAACATACGACCGCGAATCGCCTCGGCAGGCAAAGCCAAGCGACATACGACTTGACAAAACGCCTCGGCAGGCGTGACGACTCCGCCGCCGGATCACGAGTTTCGACGAAGCAATCTCAGAACAACTGTCCCCCATCCATCACGACCTCATTTCTACGTCTTTTTTGGGGAGGGGGATGTGATAGGATACGACCCAACTACTAGGCCCAAGCATCAGGCCCAATATAAATGGGTCGCGACACTAAGCTCGGTCCAAGCAAGTTCGGCCTAAGAAGACTCCTAAACCAACTACAACTCAAATCACAAGTGGAGACGTAGAAGATTCGGATATATCCAAAAGAATCCTATTAAGAGAAGATCTCGTATTAGAGTCAATCTCAAAATAATGGTGTATAAATAGAGGCTAGATTAGACGGAAAAGGATCATCTACACTCTTTGTAATCGCTTCTTACACACTCAAATACACACACTCTCTTGCTCCGTGGACGTAGATCTATTTTAAAGATCGAACCACATTAACTCCTCATGTTCTTTATTGCATTTATTACCTTACGAAAACCAGATCGATCAAGCATCTCAAAAATTATTTTACCCATAAGCTATGTACTGCAACCTAAAATAAAATCCCAAGTTATTGATTTAAACAAAAGAGACAGTTTGATTTCTTCTGTTTCCCATAATACGCAAGTCGTGTTTGTTTTCTGAAAACCTTCTTCTTGCCGCCTAGACTGAACACATTCGTTTCATTTCATTGATTTCAACATGCTCTTAAATTTTTTGTAAAATGTACAAAAAAAATATATGAATGGATGATTTGGTACGTAATTTCTACAATCTATATAATATAATATTATATATGAGGTAACTTAACTTATGCTCATCATAAATGGTTCCCAAATTTATGCTTAACTTGCTTAATTATATTTGTGCGGTTATTTGTGTAATTTATTTATGCTAACAACATAAAGCACATCAACTGAACAGATATGACTTATTAAATTGATTTATGAGACTATTAATTAATTTCATTAAAAATATAATTAAACATGGATAATAAATTAATAATATAATTAATATACTTACTATACTTACTAAAATTATTAGTAATTTATTTATGCCAACAACACAAATCACATCAATGGGACATTGCGGTATATATAGGAGACGCCATTGAATGCTGACCCAAAAAAGAATTAGAAAGATTAAATCCTACTTAAATTTATTAACGAAGGTAAATTTTTTGGAGTCTCAAAATAATAATATATAAATTTGAATATCTATATAATAACTATGCGACACATGCTATATATAAACACACACTCACAGCATAATTATAGTAAGAAACATATTATTAAAACTTATTAAAAATAAATATAAATGTAAAGGACTTAACTGCATAAATTATATTAATAATAAAATAAATAATTATAAATATAAAGAAAGAAATGCATTAAACAAACTGAAATTCATTATAAATGGTAGTCCGTAATTGTTCTTATATATTATATAAATATAAGTACATATTTAATTAATTTAGTATTTAACGTAATTTTTGGGAATGTCAAAATGATAATATCTGAATCTAAATATCTATCACACACATATATATTATATATACACACACAAAACAGTATCAATGACATAATTTTAGCTAGGAACATATAATTAAAATTTATTAAAATAAATAACTATAAATTAAAAGAAATTAATTGCATACTTAAATATGATTAATATAAAAAGAAAATGTATTAAATAAACTAAAACTTTCCATATTCGACAATCCTTAGGCCTTAGCTACTTTTATATAGTATGTAGATTACACAGAGAAATACATTGCAGTATTGCATAACAAAAATAATATTATATCTAAAACCACAACACAACACAACACAATGGTTAACGTTAATTATCTCACTTTTTCCCAACACTAAGTGCCTACAAAGGCTAGTTTAGGCTGCCCTATTCCTTTCCGGTACATGAGTCGGAAAAATAAAGTGGATCATTAATTTAAACTTATGGCGTGTATCACACACACACACACACACAATATATATATATATATATATATATATATATATGGATCAAACGAGTGGATCAATGACCAGCATTTTTGCGACTCTACGAATGATGATAAGACGTTAAAGATGATCGTAAAGCGGTATAAAGTTGTGCATAACTAAAACTTTCTAAAATTATTTTGTTGTGCAACAATTTTAGAAAGTTTTCGTTATGCACAACTTTATACTTGTTTTGTGCATTATCTTCAACGCCTTATGCATGGTTCTCAAAAAGATGAGTTCTCGATCCAAAAGATATATATATATATATATATATATATATATATATATATATATATGAGTGATCAAATAGTATCCGAGCCCGAGATAGTATGTAGTATTCAATCTCATCCACTCATCTCATAGATCATATGGTTGAGATTTTTTTGAACTTTTTAAGCTTAATTTCGTTTATTTCGTTATAGTAAGGGTAGATTAGTAATTTGATTTGTTATATGATACAAAAAATCAAACCATACATATAATTAAACAGAAAATTGCATATCATTCAACACAAAAATACACATTGTTATACATAAAACTGCATACGGTTGGACACAAAATCATACAATTTGATTTGTTATGTGATACAGAAAAACAAATTATGTATGTTTTAAAATAAAAAACTGCATATGCTTGAACAAAGAATTGCATAATGTTGAACACGAAAATACATGTGATATTGATTTATCCATAATTTCTTCTCTAGTTTAGATCAATTACTTTTAGTTTCATAATTCGAAAGAAAACAAATGATCAACAAGAAAGTGTTTGTGCATATTAAAGAAGAGAGAAAAGAGATATCGAAATGATAATTTTTGTTTCAAAGCATGCAGGGTTGTGTTTTATTTTATGTATGTTTATGTTTAGTCGTATGCATATTTATGTTTAATCATATGCATGTTTTGTTTTTTGATATGCATGCCTATATAATATTATGCATATGCAGGTTTATATATATTATGAATGCATGTTTATGTGTATCAATATGTATATTCTTCGTAGATGGCATCATCTCGTCGTCTCCTTCTTCGATTCACTTATTTCTCTGATTTCCGACAAACTCCTCCATAAACCACCGTCTCATACTTCAATTTTTGACGAACTTCATCATAAACATCACCATAGCCACCATCTCTCTCGATACCTCAATCTTCTCTCAAAATTTATTTATTTTTCTTCAATTTCAAGCAACTAATCAATGATTTTTCTGTAATCTCTGGCAACGATTAGCCACCTTGACTGTAGTCATCGTGATAGCCGCCACTGCGATCGCCTCCATTGTCATTGTTGTTGTCGGCTTCCTATTCTTCTCCGATGAACAGTAGCAGTTGCTGAAAGAGAAGAAGAAGAAGGAGGAGAAAATTACTATGTTGTCCTTCATCGAAAATAAAAATAAAAATAAAAAATATTATGTCATGTGTTGCATCATATATATATATATATATATATATATATATATATATATATATATATATATATATATATATATATATATATATATGGATCAAATGAGAACCACAAGTATTTTGTGAAATGAGAACTAATAATCTTAAGCGTAGATCCAAGTGTATCGAACAATTTAGATTTAATGTTATTTTAGGATATCTTTTTACAGATTTTATTAATAAGGTTATTTTTATATTTTTGCTTTTTAGTGTTACCAGTTTATTCCTTAAATTGTGGGATTCTTATAATTATTTATGGTAGGTGATTAGTTATAATTATTTATTATTTTTATCTAGTTCAAATTTTATGATCTTTATTATATTACATATTTTCATGTATTGAAATGTTCAACTTGCATAATAAATTTTTTATGAGAATTTCATAATATAATTTTATTTTGCATGCTTTCGAGCATTATTTTCGATAGGTCATTGTTGTAGACGAGACTCATCTTAAGGGAAAGAACAAATGAATTTGTTTTATCATTGTTATGAAGGATGTGAATGAATGATTTTTTCGGGTTGCTACTGGATTAGGTTCGATTGAGGATGAGGAATCATGCACTTGATTTTTATCTCGGGTACGTTCGTGCATTGATCAGCCTTGTCACTACCGGACTTTGCTAAGGATAGCTAGGTCGAAAAATCGTGACTGAGGATGGGGAATTAGGAAATATGATAGAAAGGGATTGTGCTTGCTTAACTAGATGCTAAATTGAAAACTTTTCTTTATATATAACTACTAAGTTTTGCAGTAGTAAAGCATAGTGGAGATACACGTATGAAGACATGTATCTCGGGACATTCTTTAACTAGAGTCGACAAAACTCGACTCGGCACTTCACCATTCACATCACAGCTCAACCTGTACATTTAGAAATATATGCAGGAGTACAATAGCACTCAATGGATAATACACCAAAAGATACATATATACTTGTATAACCTATAAATTATCATATCATCTCAATAGTAACGCAATGTTGGATTTGTATCTTGAAAGCGCTTGGTTGAGCTTGTATACAATGTTTCTGTTACCACTATTACAATCTCCTATCTGCTTTGAATACTTGATTGCATATATCCGTGTCCCCTTATCTCATATATAAGTTAGATCATACGGTGTGTAGAAGATCACGTAAGTCCGTATGATTGGTCGTTTAATGAGATATAAAAGTTTCACAACCGAGACAACTTGAGGACGAGTTGTCGGTATAGTCATGGTATAGATAAGAAGTGACTTGACTTGGTTACTTGTTCATGCCGGTATGCGTCTCTCGACGTATGAAGGATCACATTGAGATGTGTTCTTCTATCGACCGTCGTGAAGAACCAAGATCTCGGTGACTTACGATGATCTAAACCCCGAGAAGGTATTAGGTGAGTATGAGTTACGACCATCACTTTGACTTGTTATGGGTGAGGGTTATATGTTCTAACCCAAGATTCTCCGCATCTTGGGTGGTGGCGATCTTGATGTCACGTTATATCAGATCGAGTCACCAGATCCGTTTAGGATGATGACGCCCCTTAAGGAGATCAAAAGGTTTATTGTACTAAACCCCGCAGTTGAGTTAGCTCAAGTACAATAATAAGGTTGAGTGGTACCGCTTAAGGAATTAAAGATATTAATTATTTTAAGCAATGTAATGCTCTAAATAATTAATGGACGCTCGATATCTTAAATACGGGATTCAGAATGTCTAAGTGCAAGTCCGACTCACCTTCGGTAATAAAGGGTAAGTCAAGATTTATTCTCTAGTGGCATGAATAAATGTTTATAAATTAATTTATGTTCCGGTGAACATAAGATAATTAATTTATTTGAGGCCCATCTTTATTCCTTGATTTGATCCTGGTGGCCCATCCAGCCCGTAGCTTCGATGAAATCGCGCCCTATATGCTCTCTAAGGATAGATTTTATTCTCTTTATCCTATAAGGATATTATTATATTTATGGGATATGCATGGATCCTTTCCTTATGGGATTATGGTAATGCATTATAAATATAAGGTAAGAGATAAAGTCTAGGTTAATCCTCAATTATCTACAAGCATATTTTCGAGAATCTCATAGTTCTCTTGAGAGGATTTTTCAAAATTGTGAGAGAAAGAGGGTGATTTTCAAGCATTCTCCATAGATCGTCCTCACTCGGCGTTGGAGATTGGGCAACCGGATCTGATCCATAAGGTCAAAGCACGAGTCCGATCCGCTCGATCCATTCATCTCGCTCCATCGACCTCTTCAGATCCAAAGGTAAACACGAGAAAACCCCTACGTGTTGCAATTAATTAAATAGACGCATGCTAGGTTTATAATCAATGTATGGTGAATTAAATATCCAAGATAGATCCTCGGGGCGAGGGCTAGACAAATGTCATCCCTACACGCAATGGGTTTAATCTGAAAAAGCCCAAGCTTACTAAATTCTTTTGTGAAACTAAAGTTCGTTTGATCAGACTAAGTTTTTTTGTAGTCTCCATATATGTAACTGTTATACTAGAGAAGTGGCCACTTCTCATGGACACCTGCAACTTTTGTGTCGGGAAGGTGGCCACATTCCACAGATACCTGACCGACCAACCCGCTAAGATGACGCATGATCATTGTGTACACTAGCCTGGCGAAAAAACTGGCCCGCACATGACCCGAATTCGATCACTTATAAAGTTGGCATTGCTAACACAGATATGTATCATACATAAATCTCAAAATATTTATGGCAAGACAATAATTGAAAGATTTTCAATTTCAAAGTTTTTGAAAAGAAAATAACTGTTTGAATGAAATATTTAATTTTGTTTATATATAAAAAGCCCACCTGATTCCAGCTTTTCGTTAACAAGTGCACAAACTCATATTTTCTGCTTGGTCCTCACTTCCACGCTCAACCTTAATCGAAAGATTAAAAGATAATACGTCTGAAGCGAATGAGGATTCTTATTGAAAGGAATTCTTGATTTTAACTTATTAGGGATTTTAATTAATTAGAGATTTTTCATTCCTTTATGAGGTTCGATTATTACTTTAGATTCTCAATCCATCTCATTATGTTAAACGATAACTTGAACTAGAACTAATTCTAGTATCTCGTTGTACACTGCTGCCAGTTTCAAACGTTTGGCAGTTTTTCCTCGGAAAGAATTAGGAGTCTTGACTTATACTATTAGGAAGCTACATAAGTCTAATCTAAGCCTACCAAACGACAACCAAATCCAATCACCGAGCTAGAAGAAATTTCAGTTTTACTGAAGGGTGGTAAGTTGTCGCGAGAATTCGACATGACTAATCCATTTATAAGGCATCCTCTTGAGTTTGAACACGCAATCCTTCGAGGCATGAACTCAAGCAACGATCATTCTTGACTAAGTCAATGAAAAACTATTTCTCAATTGAGCTCATCACTCCACGTGTCTCTCAATCTCAACAAATTAACTAGGCGATAAGATTGAATACGTAAATCATACTCTTGCTTTAACCAATGACTTTCATATGCTATCTTAGTTAAACAATAAGATCAATTCATCAAATTTATCGCTCCATTCCGTTAATCGTTTATTTTTAAATTGTGTAATTAATATTTCTAAATTAATTAATGCAACCAAGCTCATTTGATTATGATTTTCCATAATCAAAGCGCATTCAAATATAATTCCGCAAATTATTCTTCATTTAGCATAATAAATTTTATTATGCAATCCAACTTGTACTATAATAATTAAACGAACTCGTATTAGAATACAAAACAATAATTAACTAAACAAATTTTAGCTTGGTCCAATTACCCTTTTAATTTAAGGTCCTTCTTTCCTAAAAAAAATAATAATACCAAGCCCACCTCTTTTATTCAACAGGGAAACCCAACTTCGAACTAATTTAGGCCCAAGATGTATTTATTGAAAACTTGACCCTAAAGTCCAACTCATGATCTTTCCCATTATATTTTCTTTTAATTATAAGCCCAGCTTATGAAATCCAATGAAGGCCCATAATGAGAACAGTCTCATCTCTCTCTCACTCGTCTGTTTCTCTCTCTTGCTAACACACTACATAAACACTAATCCATTCCCTTCTTTTGATCGCCGCCGCCAACCTCTTTGCAATCCGGCGACATCGTCATTTCGGCTGACAACACCACGGTGATCCTCTTCTTCTCAAACCACTCACGTCCTTTCTCTTCGTCCAAATCGAAGTTCTAGACCCCTCTCACTCTATTTTCGATGAGCAGTCACCACGGTGACTCAGGTGACGAATTCGTCGACGTTGTCTCCCTACTTCCGTTACGGAGAATAGAGACAGCACCCAGGCCACCGACGCCGGCTATGCTTCCTTCCTCCATCTCGGATCGAGCAACAGCGGCACAGCCACCACCAGTGACGGAGGCAGAAATTTGAAATTGGGGGGTCCAAAAATATTTGAGAAAAAATAGAATTTTTTTTTTGGGATCTACTAACACAACATCTTTTTCCTTAAGGCGATATCACATACACTCATTATTCGAAAGTCGACCCCAAAGTAAGTTGTATACTGACTTGCAGTAATAAAAATATGATCAACACTTATATTTCTAAAATAATCCTTATATATTCAATTAGTCTATATTTTAATTGTTCTATCATCAACAATATTTTTAAGGGCTTATAATGAAAATTCAAATGATTTAGATGTCTTCAGTTGATTGTTGTTAGAATAATTTTATCATAATCTTTTGAAAATTTTAATTAATCATATTAATTCATATATAAAGTATTATTATTTGCATATATATTTTATTTTATTAAGATAAAATAAATTACAGAAAAAGCATAAAGTAGAGAGGAACAATAAATTACAGGAAAAAAAAGAGAAAGAAACAACAAATTATAGAAAAAAAGAAAAAGAAAAGGAAGGACAAATTACAGAAAAAAAAGAAAAGAAAAAAATAGAAGATAGACTGACAACAAATTACAGAAAAAAAAAAAAAAAAAAAAGGACAAATTAAGAAAGAAAAAGAAAGAGGAAAGAAAGGAACAAAAGAAGAGAGAGAAAGGCAATAGCAATACTAAAAGATGCAGGTGAGGAGATTCGAACCTGTGTCAATGATGAAGTGAAAATACCATCCAACCAGCTGGTCTACAAGAAGCTTTTAATCTATTATTAAATATCAAATATATAGCATGTTTTTACAAAATAGTTGGGCCCCTCAAGCCCCTATGTGGCTCCGTCATTGGCCACCACCATATCGCCAGCACAAGAACTTATTTGTCGTTGTCGCCATCGAGGCCCAGATGCCCTTCAAGAAGTCGCCGCTCCGCGCCGCCGCTTCTTTCTACTTTCCGTCGAGTAGTAGGAATGGGAACGGCCGTTGTCTGCCTGCTCACACCATTCCTTTATCTCTTCTGGGCAGGACGATGGCATTAAGGTCACCATCCATCCTCTCTGCCTCGTCGCAACCAATGCCAATAGCAACATCTCACCTCTTTCCCGATTCACACACACAGCTAAAACTTAAAGCCCTTTTCTTTGATTTCTTTTTTAAGTTCATTTGTTTTGTTTGGTTCTATTTTTATTGTGTTAAGTTCAAATTTTATAAACTCTGTAAGCCTAGCTTATCTGCACGCTTGGTTTGCTGCTGGAAAACATGTATATATTGTGTGCACGTTGATGATTTTCGAAATCTTAGCATTGATCTTTCACAAAATAAGGAATAGAAGAAGCTATAACTCACAGTAATATCTCTTGTTCAAGATAGAGGAATGGATTATGTTATGGCTTGTTTCTGCAGAATAGGTGATGCATAGATGATGCCTAGCCGTGAGTAAGAAAAACTGCAATAAAATGAAAAAGAAATGAACCAAGAACATTGGAGAAAACGTTACCAATCGAGCGAGAGGTGAAACAAGGTAAAAGTGTTCTCAAAGGGAGTAGGCATTTGAGAGTGAAATAAGGTGACGTGGAGAAAGTCACTATATTCAATTCTAATCATGATTAATTTAATTATCATTAGTCGATTAACTCCCAAAATATCTACACCTTAAAGACCCAAGGGACAAGCTAAAAAGGAAGCCTCGAAATTTATTATCAAAATATCAAAATGAATTCACCTTTTCGGTCAATTGCATCTAATCTAATATGCAAGGCATTAAAATTAAATGAATTCATTTTTATACAAAACTTCAGATTCTTTTGTTGGAATTAAGGAAGATATGTTCTTAAATTTTGTTGAGAATCAAATTAAAAAAATCTCTAAACTTATTAGGGAAGATCGAGGTATTACAAGCATGGTGATCTATTAGTTGTGTTTAATCAACATAAGGGCATTGAAAAAGTTATGGAGTTCGTGTATCCGAAAGTCGTCATGTGTTGTGCTTTTACCATTTGCAGTAGAATATGACAAGCTTTGGGTTGCATGTTGGTACAGTTATCAAGTTCGACATATACGGAAGAATTTGGCGTTAGTTGGGCAAGAGGTATGCCGAACATTTGTTGAAGTTCGACATATACGGAAGGGAAAGGAAAACGAAGACCGCACCGAAGGCAATCCTCTTAAACTGTGACAAAACCCTCCGGAGGGGCGCTGGCCCTATCCTCCGCCGGGAGCGACCAACCCAAAAGATTTCGGAATTAAAAATCTAAAGGCAATTTCTTTTATTGCAGGGGCTTCTAGAAAAGAAGGAAAGAAGAAACCCTACCAAAATCCCTCAAAAGATGGAAACCTACTCTACACACAAAAGGAAGGGGGAATCAAGAGTGAAAACTTCTAAAACCGCCGACGAGTCCGGCGGTGACACTGACACAATGCGGCCTTGATGGCCGTGATAATCCTCAGAAGAAGAAGAAGAAGAAGATGAAGAAGCCATAAAAACTTACTTGTTTAATGTTGATATCAAAGAAGATGCACTGAAGCTCTGGCGAAGACGACTATGGTAAAGATACTGACACTAGCACTTTTTCAGAAAGACAAAGAGTTTTTGAGGAATTTGAAAGTAGGATACGAAAAAGTGAAATGGGAAAAGGCGTATCATGGAAGTTATTCCCCCAATGTGCACTTTATCGGGAACCCAACCGTTGTACGCATTAAATGAAGGTGACGTATTCCGTGTTCGACATCGGCAGGACATCACACATACGACCTCGGCAGTGCGAAGAGTATTAGACTTCGGCCAATTGGAGCCAAGCTGCACACAACTTCGACAGAACGCCTCGGCAGGGCGAAGCCAAGCGACATACGACTCGGCATAACGCCTCGGCAGGGCAAAGCCAAGCGACATACGACTTGGCGTAACGCCTCGGCGTGCGACGCATCACTTCCCCGCCAAATCACGAGTTTCGACGAAGCAATGTCAGAACCACTGTCCCCCATCCATCACGACCTCACTTCTATGTCTTTTTTTTTGGGGGGGGGGAGGATGTGATAGGATACGACCCAACTACTAGGCCCAAGCATCAGGCCCAATATAAATGGGCTGCGACACTAAGCTCGGCCTAAGCAAGTTCGGCCCAAGAAGACTCCTAAACCAACTACAACTCAAATCACAAGTGGAGACGTAGAAGATTGGATATATCCAAAAGAATCCTATTAAGAGAAGATCTCAGACAGAGTCAATCTCAAAATAATTGTGTATAAATAGAGGCTAGATTAGACGGAAAAGGATCATCTACACTCTTTGTAATCGCTTCTTACACACTCAAATACACACACTCTCTTGCTCCGTGGACGTAGATCTATTTTAAAGATCGAACCACGTTAACTCCTCGTGTTCTTTATTGCATTTATTACCTTACGAAAACCAGATCGATCAAGCATCTCAAAAATTATTTTACCCATAAGCTATGTACTGCAACCTAAAATAAAATCCCAAGTTATTGATTTAAACAAAAGAGACAGTTTGATTTCTTCTGTTTCCCATGATACGCAAGTCGTGTTTGTTTTCTGAAAACCTTCTTCTTGCCGCCTAGACTGAACACATTCGTTTCATTTCATTGATTTCAACATGCTCTTAAAATTTTTGCAAAATGTACAAAAAAAATGTATGAATGGATGATTTGGTACGTAATTTCTACAATCTATATAATATAATATTATTTATGAGGTAACTTAACTTATGCTCATCATAAATGGTTCCCAAATTTATGCTTAACTTGCTTAATTATATTTGTGCGGTTATTTGTGTAATTTATTTATGCTAACAACATAAATCACATCAACTGAACAGATATGACTTATTAAATTGATTTATGAGACTATTAATTAATTTCATTAAAAATATAATTAAACATGGATAATAAATTAATAATATAATTAATATACTTACTATACTTACTAAAATTATTAGTAATTTATTTATGCCAACAACACAAATCACATCAATGGGACATTGCGGTGTATATAGGAGACGCCATTGAATGCTGACCCAAAAAAGAATTAGAAAGATTAAATCCTACTTAAATTTATTAACGAAGGTAAAATTTTGGAGTCTCAAAATAATAATATATAAATTTGAATATCTATATAATAACTATGCGACACATGCTATATATAAACACACACTCACAGCATAATTATAGTAAGAAACATATTATTAAAACTTATTAAAAATAAATATAAATGTAAAGGACTTAACTGCATAAATTATATTAATAATAAAATAAATAATTATAAATATAAAGAAAGAAATGCATTAAACAAACTGAAATTCATTATAAATGGTAGTCCGTAATTGTTCTTATATATTATATAAATATAAGTACATATTTAATTAATTTAGTACTTAACGTAATTTTTTGGGAATGTCAAAATGATAATATCTGAATCTAAATATCTATCACACACATATATATTATATATACACACACACAAAACAGTATCAATGACATAATTTTAGCTAGGAACATATAATTAAAATTTATTAAAATAAATAACTATAAATTAAAAGAAATTAATTGCATACTTAAATATGATTAATATAAAAAAGAAAATGTATTAAATAAACTAAAACTTTCCATATTCGACAATCCTTAGGCCTTAGCTACTTTTATATAGTATGTAGATTACACAGAGAAATACATTGCAGTATTGCATAACAAAAATAATATTATATCTAAAACCACAACACAACACAATGGTTAACGTTAATTATCTCACTTTTTCCCCACACTAAGTGCCTACAAAGGCTAGTTTAGGCTGCCCTATTCCTTTCCGGTACATGAGTCGGAAAAATAAAGTGGATCATTAATTCTAAACTTATGGCGTGTATCATATATAAGGAGTGGATCAAATGAGAACCACATCTTTTTTGCGAACTCTGCGAACCATGCATAAGACGTTGAAGATGATGCATAAAACGGTATAAAGTTGTGCATAACTAAAACTTTCTAAAATTATTTTGTTGTGCAACAATTTAGAAAGTTTTCGTTATACACAACTTTATACCGTTTTGTGCATTATATTCAACGTCTTATGCATGGTTCTCAAGTTCTCAAAAAAGATGAGTTCTCACTGGATCCAACCCCTATATATATATCAATATATATATATATATATATATATATATATGTGTGTGTGTGTGTGTGTGTGATCAAATAGTATCCGAGCCCGAGATAGTATATAGTATTCAATCTCATCCACTCATCTCATAGATCCTATGGTTGAGATTTTTTCGAACTTTTTAAACTTAATTTCGCTGATTTCGTTACAGTAAGGGTAGATTAATAATTTGATTTGTTATATGATACAAAAAATCAAACCATACATATAATTAAACAAAAAATTGCATATCATTCATCACAAAAATACATATTGTTATACATAAAACAGCATACGGTTGAACACAAAATCATACAATTTGATTTGTTATGTGATACAGAAAAACGAATCATGCATGTTTTAAATTAAAAAACTGCATATGCTTGAACAAAGAATTGCATAATGTTGAACACGAAAATATATGTGATATTGATTTATCCATAATTTCTTCTCTAGTTTAGATCAATTACTTTTAGTTTCATAATTCGAAAGAAAACAAATGATCAACAAGAAAGTGTTTGTACATATATCGAAAATGATAATTTTTGTTTCAAAGCATGCATGGTTGTGTTTTATTCTATGTATGTTTATGTTTAGTCGTATTCATATTTATGTTTAATCATATGCATGTTTTGTTTTTTAATATGCATGCCTATATAATATTATGCATATGCAGGTTTATATATATTATTATGCATGTTTATGTGTATCAATATGTATATTCTTCGTAGATGACATCATCTCGTCGTCTCCTTCTCCGATTCACTTATTTCTCTGATTTTCGACAAACTCCACCATAAACCACCGTCTCATACTTCAATTTTTGGCAAACTTCACCATAAACATCATCATAGCCACCTTCTCTCTCGATACCTCAATCTTCTCTCAAAATTCTATTTATTTTTCTTCAATTTCAAGCAACTAATCAATGATTTTTCTGTAATCTCTGGCAGCGATTAGCCACCTTGACTGTAGTCATCGTGATAGGCGCCACTGCGATCGCCTCCAGTGTCATTGTTGTTGTCGGCTTCCTATTCTTCTCCGATGAACAGTAGCAGTTGCAGAAAAGAGAAGAAGAAGAAGGAGGAGAAAATTACTATGTTGTCCTTCATCGAAAATAAAAATAAAAAAAATATTTGTCATGTGTCGCATCATATATATATATATATATATATATATATATATAAATATGTATATATAGAGTGAGGTTCAAATAAGAATCAATTTTAACGTGAGAACTAAGAACTACGAAAATTGTTTACGAACAAAATGAATATGCTATGAAAGTTAATGAATACGATGCGAAAGTTACTGAATCCAAAAATTCGGAATTTTCACCAGGGTTCGAATCCCACGAGATGCGAAAATTCTATTATTTTTTTATTCATTAACTTTCATAGCATATTCATTTTGTTTCACACCGAATTCATCAGTTTTTGGTTCTCACGTTCTCACAATAAAAATAGTTCTCACGTTAACCCTCCCATATATATATATATATATATATATATATATATATGGAATTGATCAAATGAGAACCACAAGTATTTTGTGAAATGAGAACTAATAATCTTAAGCGTAGATCCAAGTGTATCGAACAATTTAGATTTAATGTTATTTTAGGATATCTTTTTACAGATTTTATTAATAAGGTTATTATTGTATTTTTGCTTTTTAGTGTAACCAGTTTATTCCTTAAATTGTGGGATTCTTATAATTATTTATGGTATGTGATTACTTATAATTATTTATTATTTTTATCTTGTTCAAATTTTATGATCTTTATTATATTACATATTTTCATGTATTGAAATGTTCAACTTGCATAATAAATTTTTTATGAGAATTTCGTAATATAATTTTATTTTGCATTTAGTTTGGTTTATGCATTTATTATATCTTATCCGTAATTTAAATGTTTATTGTGCACGAGACCAACCTGCATATTTTGAAACTATAATGTTGTTTTATTCATTATTATATGATCGTTGTGCAATGTTCATGATTATGCTAATAAGATATTGTTCATCCACATAATTGATGATATTAGTTAATTACAACAATAATCATAGTTGTATATTATTATTATTATTATTATTATTATTATTATTATTATTATTATTATTATTATTATTATTATTATTATTATTATTATTATTATTATTATTATTATTATTATTATTATTATTATTATTATTATTATTATTATTATTATTATTATTATTATTATTATTATCATCATCCACCAATTGTGGGATTTTCGGTGTGAAATTTTTATTTGTGATCTTTATTTTAAGGTAAAAAATTTATTTTTACGTTAATTATTGTTCAAATAAGGATTCTCAATTATGTAAATTTGATTTAATTACTGTTTTATTTCGTAAAAAAACTTACAATCATATGCACAACTATTAATATCGTATGCACAATCATTAATTTCAGATAGAGAACGTGAATTGCACATGGGCAAAAGATCAGGGATTGTGCGGTGAATCTTTATATTGACCTTTATGCCCTAACACGTTTTAAACCATAAAAATAGTATAAAAAATAATCAAATTTATTTTAAAGCATGAATTAAACATGATCCATTAGATTAGATGAAATTAAGGGTGATGATAAGTTCTTATTTCTTATCTTAGATTGAGTTCTCCCTATAACCAACCCCGATATATATATGGATCTAAAATAATTTAGTTATATATTTGTGACGTCCGAGGCAGAAGTATGGAGTGATTGTCGGTGCAGAGACATGGACAAGGAGCGACTCGATTAAAGCTTCAAAACAGAGGGGTCCATGAATGAACCAAAACACACCAGAATAAGAGGGGTTTTGAGAATATGCAGGTATAAGACTGCATATTTGAGCAGGGTTTAAAGATTTGATATGTGCTATTCATACCAACAAGATACATCTTTTTTTGGAGTCAATTTCATAAAAACTCTAAAGTTAAGCGTGATTGGCTTGGAGCAGTTGTGAGATGGGTGAACCCTGGAAAGTTTTCTCAAGGAGTGTGTGAGTAAGGACAAACCAAACTGAAAAGACCCGTGTCGATCTGTGTGGTCAACCGTCAATCCGGAAGCTGGATCGTTACAATATCTAGGTTTGAGGTCTCACGCAACCAGCTATTTGTATACACATCGGATCCTAAACGACGTTTGGATAAGGGACGTGGGCATTCAAAAGGAAAAAATGTAAAATTGAAATCTGATACAAAAATTGCAATCTAATAATGAAGCTAGGGTTCCCGGTTCATTTATTAAATTAGGACAAACAGCAGTTTAGATAACTCGGTCTTCGTCATTGGATCTTTGGCTTATATATGTGTGTGATTTGTAACTAAGTTTGTAACCAAAATTTTCATAAAACACAAAGTCTCAAACAATGGCTGGTAGGGAAAATATCTCTACAATCTACCAGTGCGACTCCAACGGTCGAGAAAATCATACTGTTGTCGCTGGCATGGACGGAACATTGCTTACCGGCCGTAGTTCCTTCGCCTATTTTGCGTTGATTGCATTCGACGTGGGAGGGGTTCTGCGGCTGCTGCTGCTGCTCTTGGCCGCGCCATTTGTCGGCCTTCTCTACCACTTTGTATCGAAATCTGCCGGCATTAAGGTGCTGGTGTTCACCACGTTTGCCGGGGTGAAGGTGTCCGCGATCAAGTCAGCCGCGAGGGCGGTTCTACCCAAGCACTACTCCGACGACTTGCACCCGGAGACATGGCGCGTGTTCTCGTCGTGTGCGAGGAAATGTGTGCTCACGGCCAATCCTAGAATTATGGTTGAGCCTTTCTTGAAGAACTATTTGGATGTCGATGTCGTTTTAGGCACCAGATCGCATCATTCAAGGGCGTCGCCACTGGCCTCGTCTCCGACGGCGGCGTGCTTGTTGGGGAGAACAAGGCTGTTGCTCTTAAGAAGGCTTTTAGGGATCAAGAAATGCCGGATATTGGAATTGGAGATAGCGATACGGATATTCCTTTCATCAAATTGTGCAAGGTTTTAAGTTCAATGCATTTTTAATTAAGTTCACATTGAGAAGTCGATGCATGGTGCAATATTAACCAGAGTCGTCAAATTATCGTATCAAGCCCGATCGAAAATCGATCATACCTGTAATTGGGGGGTAGACCCATTCAAGGGCCTATAACATAATTTTTCGACGGGCTCAAAACAACACAAAAAATACATGTCCAGCCTGGAAACAAATTTCGAGTTTATAAAAAAATGACCTGACCTAATTCTAAATCAGGCCATACCAGTTTTGACCTATATAATCTTAATTCATCCTACACAAATTTGATACCGACATGATGCTTCATTGATCATTTGTTTCTATCAATGCAGGAAATGTACATGGTGTCTACGAGGCCCAGGACCCGGCCCATGAAATCGGAGATGCTCCCAAAGCCGGTGATATTCCACGACAGCCGGCTCGTCCAGAAACCAACCTTATCCCAGGCCCTATTAATCACTCTCTGGCTCCCTTTTGGGATTATTTTATCAATCATACGTGTTTTCAGTGTTCCCCATTTCAATAAGTTACCGCATCATGAATATACTCGGTTGCCCGATGACGACCAAAGGAGCTCCCAAGCATATCTCCTGCGGCAAGGGTATGGTCTTTGTTTGCAACCACCGCACCATCATCGATGCCGTTGCCATCTCCGCCTGCCTCCGCCGCATGACCACCACGATCTCCTACTCCGTCACGAGCTTCACCGAGTTCCTGTCCCCAATTAAGACGTCAAAGCTCACGCGCGACCGCGCCACTGATGCTCGATTGATCGAGCAGATTTTGGGTCAAGGGAGATTCTTGGTGATGTGCCCCTAGGGCACGACGTGCCGAGAGCCCTACCTGCTTAGATTCTCTGCATTATTTGCCGAGCTCACTGATAGGATATGGCCCAACCTCTCAAGCCCACTAGCAGGCCCAAACGAGCTGGGCCTAACCTAGTGTTGCCCTACTCGGTTACGCCCGAATGACAGCCCCCAAACCCTAATTAAAGGCGGAGTCAAGGACACAATAATGGGGTAACGGTGGAAATCATGGACAATTATGGTGGAGATCATGGTCAGTTATAGAGAGGATCATGGTCCCGCCAATCAGGGGATTCGTGGCAAGGTTTACGCTTATGTATAAATAGGAGTTAGATTGAAGGTAAAAGGTTAGCAAATTATCAATACTAGAGCTCTCTCGAGATACTTGTCAGAATCCGATTATAGTAAACATCTTGAGGATCATCTCCTCCGTGGACGAGATCTTATTCTCGATCGAACCACGAAAAGTCTCTCGTGTTCTTTATCGCTTATAAATCTCGCACACTAGATTTATCATTGGCGCCGTCGTGGGAAAACTCTGAACAAAAGTCGTGTTTTCTACAATCTAATGGCAAGGACACGCAAACGCTTAGTATCGCCGGGCGATGTCGGTAACAACCGTGCAGAGGACGATCGTGTGGTCACACAACGCCGGGAAAGGGATTGCGGATGCCACCAGCGGTCACACACCGAGGGCTACATGGAGAATGCTTCCATACACCCTCGTGATCGCCGCCCAACGAAGAGGAAGATGCCGACCTCAAGCATCGGTGAATGCGAGGTTCACCGCCCCACGAGGTCCTCGGTCGAGCAAAGGTCCGAGTTCCTCAACGCCAACCTAAATCAATTCCGAGTTTCTCAACCAGAGGACAAACGGAACGGGCCCTCAAGAGTGCCCGGTGGTGATTACCGCAATCGAGGTCGCTCACCTCTCCAAAATAATCAACGCTCATCGCGCACAATAACCGCCCCAATACCGTGGTTCATTCGCCTCGCACTCCGCCGGAGCCGCTTCTCCACCGGCGTGATACCCATGTGAATGGGCGGAAAGAAGGAGGAAAGACGAAGTCGAACTCCCTCAAGAGACGACAGACGCCGTTATCGATCTCCCACTCCCGAGAGGGATGGTAACGAGCCCCGGATTCGACCGACACGGACGAATTATCTCTCCTTTTCAAGGAGATTCGATACACCCTCGCCACGCCGATACCGGCCCGAATATTGCTGCATACGATGGCCTGGAGATCCTTCCGACTTCCTATTTGCCTATACCACCAACATGGCGAACCAAGGATGGAAGATTTCCATATGTGTAAGGTCTTTCCGAGGTGTCGATCTCCAACGCCGACGTTGGTTCACCTCGCTCGCCGTAACAACATCCATTGCTTCAAAGACCTCATGGATCGCTCAAATGGCGCTTTTACCAAAAGATGCCACCAACAACCTTCATCCGATCCGCTATAATCCGCCAAGGACGGACGAAACAATGTCGAATTTCGCTCCGTGATTCATCATGGAATCCCTTAAAATAGATGAGAGTAACGATCTCTACATCATCAACGATTCAAGAACGGATCCGACCGAGCTCAATAAAGAGATCACCCGCGAATAGCCGAAGACGCCTAGTCGCCTTTGGACCTTGGTCGACAACTTTGTCAAAGGGACGAGTCGGACCGAAGAAGAGAGGATCCGGGATGAGCAATGGATCGAGAGAAGGAAGCCGAGGATCGGGGTCGAGGTGCCGAACGCCAAGTGCGCTCGAAAGAATAAAAAGGGCCCAAGAGAATCAAGGTGGGACCTCGCCAAACCCTCGTAATAACGAGCGCCTCTATTCAAATCCAGTATGAAATATTTGAGCTTCACACCGAGCTTTTTCCAAAACCTCCTCCTATGAAAGCGAGGATCCAAAAAAAGTCAACGGAAAGTATTGTGACTACCACCGTGGGTACGGTCACGATACGTAAGATTGCAAGTCCTTGAGCTCACTGATCGACGAGCTCGTCAAGGAAGGACCGAAGAAGTACACCGCCGACCGGGCCGGGTAATAAAAAGCGCAGAGGGAAAATGGAGGTGGTAACAATCATGACCGACCTCAACGGCAACCCGACCGAAGATGACGAGGACGAAGGTCCCAATGCAATGGAGCAGTGTCTATGCTATAACCGGATCGCCGGTTGGTACGACGAGGTCATCACTTAGAAATGAAGCTCGAGGTCGACCTCAAGAACCGAAAACAAGCGACTTCGGGATGGAGAGAACATCGTGTTCTCCAAAGACGACCCAGTACCTAAGATCATGCCTCACCAGGACGCCATTACTATACAAGCCGTGGTGGGCAACAAGAATGTACATCGGGTCTACATTGACATCGGAGCCTCCGTTAGCATCATATTCCAGAGCTGCCTGGATAAACTTGATGTCGGAGGAATTCAGGTACACCCCGCACCTTCCCAGTTGCGGAGCTTTACTCAAGAGGCGGTTCAACCCGAAGGTGTCATTACCCTTCCGGTTACCGTAGGACGTGCTCCCAGGTCGGTTACCAAGGCCATTCAATTTTTCCTGGTCCGAGCTCCCTCTCCATACAACATTATCCTGGGAAGAGATTGGCTGTATGCAACCAGGGCCGTCTGCTCCGTGTACCACCTCACCATTAAAATACCCACCCCCGTGGGAGTGCTAAGCATTCAGGGTGACCAAACGGCAGCTAAAGAATGCCTACGAGTCTCAACCCAAGATGCGGCTTTACCTCAGGCCTAGCAATTACAGAACCCTCCGAAGTTGCCACCTCGGGATGATCTGACTGAGAATCTTCAGCTATACGACGACGACCCTTCCAAAGTTGTCAAGGTTGGTACCCAAGGTTCACCAATATTCGCCAATGTGTCATGCAACTTCTAAGGGAATATAGAGATGTGTTTGCATGGTCTCCATCGATATGATCGGGTCTCGCCTCAACTCATAACTCATCGCCTCAACATCGATCGTGCTACTAAACCAGCTCGCGTAAGAAGAGAAGTTTTGCCATGAGCGCAGTCAAGTCATAAGAGACGAGGTAACTCAACCTGTGAGGCTAAAACTCAGACGAGGTTAAATACCCAACCCGGATGGCTAATCCCGCTTGTAGTTCGAAGCCGTGAGGGATGGCGATGTGTGTCGACTATACCGACCTCAATAAACACCGCCCAAAGGATTGTTACCCCCTTCCCGACATTGACAAGAAAGTGGAAGCATTGGTGGGGCATGAGATCTTCAGTTTCTTGGATTTATACAAGGGATACCACCAAGTCCTGATGAGCCCGGAGGACGCCCCAAAAACAGCATTCATTACTGACTTCGGTGTCTTTGCCTACCGAAAGATGCCTTTCGGTCTGAAAAACGCTGGAGCTACCTACCAAAGGATGGTGGACGCGATCTTCAAAGATCACATAGGGGAAATTGTTGAGGTCTATGTCGATTTATATAGTAGTCAAAAGCAAAAAGTCGAGAACTGCTACTGCTGACCTCGAAACTATTCTTCAGCTCCTCAGGTCGGCCAACCTCAAGCTCAATCCCCAGAAGTGCACATTCGTGGTGAAGACGGGTAAATTTCTGGGATGCTGGGTGTCTCAAGAAGGCCTGAAAGCCAATCCTACCAAGGTGAAAACGGTGCTCGACATGCAGGTCCCAAGAACCATCCGTGAAATACACAAACTCACCGGATGCCTGGCCGCCCTCAGCAGATTCCTATCTCGAGCTGCCGAGAAGCAACTTCCCTTCTTCAAGATCCTGAGGAGAGCTCCAGATTTCACCGGCAGAAGAACACTGTGTCGCCTTCAGACAACAAGGAATATCTCGCCGACCGCCGACACTATCCGCCCCAAAGCAAGGTGAAACTCTATCGTTATATCCGCCACCCTGACGAGGCAATCGGTCTTGATCGGTGCGAGATGAGACGGGACGGTAACTCCCCATCTACTTCATTAGCCGGCTCTCAAAGGACCGAGACGAGGTACACCAACCTCGAGAAGGTAGCTCGCCTTGGTGAACGCCAAGCGACGCCCGGCCTTACTTTCAAGCTCATTCCATCCGTGTACTAACGGACTTACCTCTAAGACAAGTCTTATCAAACCGGAGTCATCCGGGCGAATAGCTAAGTGGGCACCGAGCTCATGAGCACGACATCTCATACTCCCCTGTGTCGGCCATAAAAGGGCAAGCCCTTGCATTTCCCGTGGAGGTCAATTCACCGAGGTCGCCTACCGGCCGAGGTCACTCCCACCTCACGACGGAGGAACCCGCCCTTACATCACCCACCGGATGTTGGCGATGTATGTGGACTGAGCTTCATGCAAGACGGGTAGCGGAGCGGGTATCCTTCTCCTCGGCCCAGATAAGCAAGAGGTGACATACGCCCTCCGATTTACCTTCCCGACCACCAACAACGAAGTGGAGTACGAAGCACTGATCTCAGGACTCCGCTTAGCAAAGGAATTGAAAGTGGACAAAGTCCAGATATTTGGAGATTCCCAGGTCGTGGTAAACCAGGTCTTAGGCACATACGAGGCTAAGGAGGATCGAATGAAGCAGTACCTTGAGAAGGCAAAAGAGATGCTGGCCTCATTTAGATACTTCAGTATTAATCAAATCCCACGAGAGGAAAACAGCCGAGCTGACATCCTTAGTAAATTGGCTTCGACATCGACAAACCGCCAAGAGAGGAAGTTCATTCCAAGCATTGAGGCGCCCACATCGCCGTTATCTCGAGGTCGAACCAAACCGGACGACGCCCCTAAAAGCATACCGGAAGTTGGCACACTACCTCGTGGATCGGCCAGAGGCCAAAAGATGATGGTGAAATCCGTAATATCTTGTGTACGAGGGCTCTCTCATCGAAGTCTTACCTTCAACCCTCCCGAGGTGCCTGGGCCGTAAGGTTTACCACGTGCTTAATGAGATTCACAGATGATCTCATGGAAGCCACATCGGCTCCCTGCTCTTTCAAAGAAGACGTTGAGGTCGGGATATTATCGCCCACCCTTATTCAAGATTCACCAACTCGTCAAAAGTGTCCGGCGCCGCCTTCATTCCACGGCCAAGAAGCTACCCCTGCACCGATCCGAGCACCGCAGAGCCCATGGCCTTTCGTGCAATGGGGATCGACATCGTTGGTCCGCTCGACCGAGCACCGTGTCGCCTTCGATATTTAGTCGCCGCCATAGACTACTTCACAAATGGGTCAAGCCGAGCCACCGTCGAACCTCACGAGCAAAAGGATTCAGACCTCGTGTGGAAGAATATAGTCCGCCTCCGCATACCACACATTCTCGGTCTCGGATAATGGTACCCAGCTCGTCGATAAAATTTCAAGGAGTGGTGCAAAGAGCTCCAGATCGACCAACGCTTCACCTCGGTCGCACACCCACAAGCCAATGGTCAGACCGAGGTGACGAACCGCACGATTATACAAGGATTAAAGAAGAGGCTAGACCGAGCTAAAGGCGATTGGGCTGAAAACCTTCCCAAGTCCTCCGGGTCCTACTGTAATCCACACCCCTGACTTCGCACTGAGAAACACCTTCAGCCTGGTCTATGGAACCGAGGCCGCCATACCGGCTGAAATTGGCGCACCGAGCCCACGACTCTTCACTTTGACCTGGGGAACGAGGACGACCAAGGGCCAACCTTGATACCTCAAGAAAAACGCGAACTCGCCTTCATAAATGAAGCTAAGTACAAGCGGCCAGTCGCACAGTATTACAACAAAGGGTCAAAGCCTCCGCATTGCAAGTAGGCAACCTCGCCCCACGAAATAATGAAGCCAGCAGAGCCGAACGCCTTAACAAGTTGATCCGACATGGAAGGCCCATACCGCTGCTCACGAGGACCCTGCAAGGGCCTACAAACTATCTCACCTATCCGTGCGCTTATCCCCTAACTCGGCATATTTCTCATTTAAGGAGGTACTTTACATAGCTTCGATTTTAGATCGCCTTATGTTAGTCTCCTTACTTGCTTTGTCAAGTGCGATGTTATATACTTGTTGAATAAAAAATTTATTTTTCTAATGAGTATTCCATTTTGTTGATATGCGAACATCCGCTTCGATATACCGCATTTAAACCTTCACGAGGGACGCCTCACGAAGATGAATAACCCACTAAGTAGAGTACTCACTAAACGCAACCGCACTCGTGAGATTACTCATTAAATTGAACGTCTCAAAGGCAACGACATACGCACTACTCATTAAATTGAAGTCTACATGCACACATACAGCATTACTCATTAAATTGAAAAATCTACATGTAAAAGACATCCGATCGATCTCACCAAATTATGCCTCATATACAAAGATAAATACATTTACGACCAAACGAAGTCCTGTTATGTTTATACCTCTCAAGAGGAAAACGACACTTCAAACGAGTCTAAATACATTTATACCTACATACAAAGTCCCGCACTATATACACTCATTCGGTTTCCCGGCCCGCCGAGACTCACCGTCGAGATAGTTCTCAACAAAACCCTGTGTCGACGATGAATACCGGAATGAACTCGGTGCCTCCACCCAATCTATGAGGACGGCACCACCGGCCCGCTCCGGATGCATTCTCGACACGACACGGGCGGATTCCGCCCGGGATGCGATCGCGCACCGAGGCCGCACTCGACCCCGTGAGCCTAACGCCGCCGTAACCATGCCTCGCCCCGAACTGCCGCCCTTCCACTCGACCGCCGCCCGCCGCCTCGCCTCCCGACCGCCGAGCGCCGCCCTCAGCACCTCTTCGTGTGGACCCATTAGACGGAGCACTTCGGCATGATCAGCGAGCCGCCTCCTCTTCGTGCTCTTCAATTATTGGACCAGCGGCGCCACCTGAGACGCGTCATGGACTGGGCATGCGCCGCTTATGAACGATCTCGACATTTGCATGTATTTCGTGATAGAGTCGAGGCGCCTTTAAACTTCGCTATTTGGCCCTCCTCATCCTCAAGCACCATGCCCTCCGCCAACAAGCTCGAACTCGATCGTCGGCTTCAGATATGGTAGTTCCACCATCCGCGGATTACCTTCTCATACTGTGATGCTCTTCCGAGATCCGAGCCGCCTCCGTTGTCACCAAGCCGCCTCGCATTGCATCACCGCCCTCGAATCACATCTGCAGATAAATCAGCCCCCGACTTCGAGATGTGTAATCCTTAACTTTAACGCCTCATTTCAAGAAGGAGGCGGACCACTTCAGCCACCTCATGCAACTTCGCTTCAGCTCGGCCGACGATGCCGAGCCGACATCCATGTCGGCGTAACTCGAGTCACCGGCAGACCGACTTCTCCAAAGGCATCACCTCTTCATCCTTCTCGCTAGAGCACCCGGACTTCTTTCACTTTGTTAGTAACTCATGATCGAGTCCAAGTATTGAGATGAAGAATGCTAGAAATAAGACAACACACAAGCGCATTTTAACAAGATATGTCTATTATTCAAAATGGAAGTTTGTACAACATGTGGTCCTATCGACCCCGCAAATCAGCCTATTACATTAGGTCCACCGACCTCGTGCTCATTGCCGACTCTCCGACCTCCCCGCGCGCCGCCGCCGCTCCTCCAAGTGGTTGCCGATCTCCGGAAGGATGTCCGAGCTCGGTCCCGCCGCCTTGCCTGCTTCAACTCAAGAAGGAATGCTCAAGCTCCACGCCTTCATCTTCCTTGCACCGAGTTACGCCTCCGCCGCCGTGAGCGAGGCGAAGATGCCAAGGCATCCACCACGGGAAGGAGGTCGCCTCACGATTATGCGGCATAATTCATGCATACCTCCCGAGGTGCGACTCAACCCAACCGTGCCGGGCCTTGTCAAAATCAGTCTCGCCGCCAGCCTTCTAGGTGAGCACATATCACCGCGGCCTCATCACACCGCCTGTGTCGGAGACGAAGGAGGAAAACTCTCCGACTGATAAGCTCGCCGGCGAAGGCCCTCAAGATAGGTCCTCGCCCCGCCAAGAAGGCGCTTGTCTCTGCTGCCGCCTCTCCGCCTCGGCAGCCTCCTCCCGAGCGCTCCACTCTGCACGGGCCACTGTAGGGCCCGGTCCTTCTTCTTAAGGGCGCCTCGCCGCCTTTCGCCACTCGGCGCTCGCAGAAAGTTTGGCATCCGCCTCGGCGGCGCGCCCAACATGGATTCAAGAAATGCCCTCGAGCGCCCGCGGCGCCGCCTTCTCCATGGCCTCAGATTGCGAGGCGCCTCAACAACAAGACCGCCATGCGGTGCATCTCACCTGCCATCGAGGCCGCATCCTGAATATAAAACAATTAGCAACACGTAACAACAAAATCACAAGGAGAAGAGTAGCGACTTATACCTTTGGGAAGGATAAAGGAGTGCTGGAAGCCGGCACCTCGGGCAGAGGCTGGCCATGGACCTCGATCTCCGCTGCCGGGCCCGAGGTTGCCCGAGGACCACCATTGTCCTTCAGGCGCCCACCACCACGGCTGTGGGTGGACTCGTTACCGCCTTCTTCCTCGCGGGCTCCCTTCGATCAGATGGTGCAGGGCGCGGCGAGCTCGCTATATTGATTTCTCTGGTGGGGTCAATCTTCACTGCAAACAGAATGAGAATTTCGTTAGCACAACGAAATCAGACGGGGGAAATAAAGATAAGAAGGTTGCCCTCACCCAAATCGCACTCGACATCGAGCTTCGACCCATGTACACTCAAATTTCAAAGATTGTTCAAGTCATCCTCAGATAATTGATCGACAGGATCTCACCCATATCGCTCAACAGCCTCCATAGGGCCTGTGGAATTAATTTTCACGCCCTTCATCGCACCAAGGCCCCACTCATACCTCGGATATCCCTCAACCCCAGTAAAGAAATATCTATTTTGCCGTGGGATACCTTTGAGGGGACGCTATTTGAACTTCAAAGCGAGGTGATAGATAATACACCCCTATGGACTTGATGCTAAAAACGATCAAAACTTCAAAAGAAAACTCCTCGCCTATGCCATAACAGCCAACCCAGCCCAACAACCCACCTAATAGAATTCGAGGTCACTGGCATATGGGGATCCGAAAATACTCTTGAAGGCTTTGGAAAATAGGGCAAAAGGAAACCTAAGCCCAGCTATTAAACTATCTACAAAATGGTAATAAACCCTCCCGAGGGCCATCGCCTATCATTGGTTTCGCAGCACCACCATGCATCCTCCGAATGTGGTATTCGCAACCTCCGTGAGCTCCTCTGTCGTTAAAGTTGATCTCGCCACACCAATCTCGATGCCATCCCATACCGATGAAACCCTAGAACTAAGTCCTATAGATTTACCTAGGCGATTATGGCATATATAATCCTCACATCGAATCAGGCCGTAACCCAAACCGAACCGTAAATATCGTGGTAGAAGAGGAATGAGAAGATGAAGAATACATACTTACTTTTTCCTCGAGCGAGATATCCGATTTCTTCAACAAAGTTTGAAAGAGGAATGGGAATTTCTACAGTATGCTCTCCGAATAAAGCGTCAAGAAGAAAGTGAAGCAGTGAACAGCTGCCTCTTTTCGACCTATTTATAGGACATATGGCGCCTAAAATCTGCCGTTTCATTTATCACACGCGCTTATCTACGATTCGATGTGTGATCGACGCCGCACGACGCTCAAGCACCCAACCACCGCCTGGCGCGTATGACGACTCTATAGAAGACATGCACCGCCGCCCGATCACGCACGATTACATTGAGCTCTGACATCGGACCACGCCCATGTCCTCCTCGCATCGGCAGAAGTCTTTCAGTCGGACCTCGACGCCCTCCCGACATCGGACCTCGACGTCCGCCACTGCTCACGTAATGATTACATTGAGCTCGACATCGGACCACGCCCATGTCCTCCTCGCATCAACCAAGTATTTCAGATCGACCTCGGTTCCCCGTCAACCAACAATGCCCCTTACAAGAGTTTCTCCTTCGCCGGACCTCGACGCCCCACATAAGAGCAAGTCGCTCAAACCAAACCTCGTGTAACCTATACAAGATTCGGTCATAATTGCCCTTGTGCAGAAGAGACAAGAACCTTCGACGAAACTTCAAATTTAAGAACACCCGCCTCGCAAAGCACATTCTCCGCTCACCCGGCAAGGTCAAGCTGACTTTTTGGGGGCTATGATAGGATATGGCCCAACCTCTCAAGCCCACTAGCAGCCCAAACGAGCCGGGCCTAACCTAGTGTTGCCTACTCGGTTACGCCCGAACGATAGCCCCAAACCCTAATTAAAGGCGGAGTCAAGGACACAATAATGGGGTAACGGTGGAAATCATGGACAATTATGGTGGAGATCATGGTGGGTTATAGAGAGGATCATGGTCCCGCCAATCGTGGATTCGTGGCAAGGTTTACGTTTATGTATAAATAGGAGTTAGATTGAAGGTAAAAGGTTAGCAAATTCATCAATACTAGAGCTCTCTCGAGATACTTGTCAGTAATCCGATTATAGTAAACATCTTGAGGATCATCTCCTCCGTGGACGTAGATCTTATTCTTGATCGAACCACGTAAAAGTCTCTCGTGTTCTTTACTGCTTTCATAAATCTCGCACACTAGATTTATCACTCACCGACCGCATCGTGCCGGTAGCCATATCCATAAAAACATCTGTTAAGGAATATCCAAGAAATGCGTCGAGCAATTGTATGAACAAGAAATGACAATGACACAACGATTACGTGGTTCGATCGTAAGATCTACATCCACGGGAAAAGAAAACGAAGTTGTGTATTCAAAAGTTATATGCGCACGCTTACAAGACTGGACAAGAAAACTGAGAATTATCTCCTTTTTAATCTTCCAACTCTCGACCCCTCTCTCTAGAATTATCTATCCTTTTTTTTTCAAAAGAGAAGTTATTTTGTTGAGTAACAAACTAACAGATATAACTATCATTGCATTCAATCACCACCGCTCATTACCAACGGCTATGATCTGCGAGCTTAAGAGAATCAACTATCTTAACAATGCATACTGAATACAGTAGCATCCACGTTTCTACTTTGCATGCATGGATAATTGTTGTATATAACAATCTCCACCTCAACTAATAATCCATGAATCACAGCATCATATCTTCTTCTCCACTATCACAAACCTTCAGCAAAATCGATCACCATCTCTTTTAAGAGACAGTAGTTTTACCAACTCAAGATAGTATAAAAACTTTGAAGTTGGCAGTGCTTTGGTTAACATATCAGTTGCATTCTCTTCAGTTGATACCTTCTCAATCTTTATAATTCCCTTTTCTACAATGTCACGAACAAAATGTAGTCTCACATCAATGTGCTTGGATCTCTCATGAAAGACTTGATGTTTAGTCAAATGTAACGCACTTTGACTATCGCAATTCACCACAACAGATTCCTGATGTATACCGAAGTCAGCTACCATTCCTTTTAACAAATGGCCTCTTTTACCGCCTCCGTAATGGCCATGTATTCTGCTTCCGTAGTTGACAAAGCTATGGATTGGAGAGTCGACTTCCAGTTGATTCCCGAGCCAAACAAATTGAAAATATATCCAGATTGTGATCTTCGATTATCCAAATTTGCTGCATAGTCTGAATCTGTGTAGCCGATCAAAAGGCAACTGATCACAACATTCTGATTTCTGAAATAAGATTCCCTTATCAGAATTTCCTCTCAGATATCTCAGAATCCATCTTAATGCCTCCCAATGATATCTGCCAAGACCAGTCATATACCTACTCACAACGCTTATGGCATGAGATATATCAGGTCTTGTGCATATCATCATGTACATAATGCTACCCACCACATTCGAATAAGGAACCTTTTCCATCTCTCTTCTTTCATTATCATCCTTCGGCTTGTGATCATCGGATAATCTGAAATGAGTAGCCAATGGAACTGAGACAGATTTAGCCATATGCATATCGAATTTCTTTAATACCTTTTGTACATAATTCTGTTGACACAGCCACAACATTCCATTCGTTCTATCCCTTATTATATTCATTCCTAGAATCCTCTTTGCATCCCCAAGGTCTTTCATCTCGAAACTCCTTCTTAAATCTTCCTTTATGTTCTGAATTTCAGTTTTGCTTCCACTTGCTATAACATATCATCAACGTACAACAAGAGATAAGCTAGGGTGTCCTCTCCCTTTTTCTTCAAGTAAACGCAGCTGTCGTATTTAGATTTTACAAATCCAATCATTGACATATGCTCATCAAATCTCTTATACCACTGTCTTGAACTTTGTCTTAAACCGTATAAAGATTTTTTCAGCAAGCACACTTTGTCTCTTGACTCGGGTAGAACGAAACCTTCCGGCTGAATCATGTGAATTTCCTCCTCCAACTCACCATGTAAGAAAGCTGTTTTGACGTCCATCTGTTGTAATTCCAGATTATTCGCAGCTACCACGGCTAACATAATCCTAATAGAACTATGTTTTACCACTGGAGAGAAAACTTCGTTGAAATCGATACCTTCTCGTTGAGTGAAACCTCTTGCTACAAGTCTAGCTTTGTATCTAATGTGCTCTTTTCCATCAAACACCTCCACCTTTTTCTTATAAAGCCATTTACAATTGATAAGTTTCCTTTTAGTGGGTTTATCAACGAGTATCCACGTAACATTCTTATGCAAAGAATCTATGTCCTTTTGCATAGCTAACATCCAATTTTCCCTTTCTGGACTTCTCATTACTTCAGTATAATTTCTTGGTTCTTGCGTTTCCAAATCTTCTGCCACACTGAATGCATAGTGTATCATGTCTGCATGTCCATACCTTTGTGGAGGTGATATCACTCTTCTTTGTCTGTCTCGAGCTAATTTGTAGTTTCTCAGTTCATCTCGAGATTCTTCTTCGGTCTGTATCAGTTGATCATTCATATGAACATCGCTGCTTGCATCAGTCACGTTGTCATGCTCCAGTTGGATCTGTTCTCTCCCTTTGGTCTCAGGATCTTCAGGCGTCGAGCATCCATCTTTGGTAAGGCATAAGATCTTCTCTAAAAATGACATCTCTACTCACCACGATCTTTCCCATATTTGGCTATGTACACCACAGCTTATATCCCTTTACGCCAACTGGATAACCAAGCATGATGCACTTCAAAGCTTTTGGTTCTAACTTATCCTGCTTGACGTGAGCAAAAGCTCTACATCCAAAGGTTTTTAAGTGAGCATAGCTTGGAGTCTTCCCACTCCATAGTTCATCGGGAGTTTTAAACTCAATTGCAGAAGAAGGAGTCTTATTTATCAAATATGCTGCTGTATTAGCAGCTTCTCCCCATAACCTTTTTGGCAGTCCAGACTCAAATAGCATACATCTTACTTTCTCCAATATAGTTCTGTTCATACGTTTGATGACACCATTTTGCTGAGGATTTCCGGGCACGGTTCTATGCCTTCTTATCCCCTTCGATCTGCACCAATTCTGGAAATCTTCAGAGACAAATTCTAGCCCGTTGTCGGTTCTCAAACATTTCAACTTTGCATCACTCTCATTTTCAGCAGCCACGCACCACTCCTTAAATCTGTTGAAGGCTTCAGTCTTGTCCTTCAAAATGCAAATCCATAGTTTTCTTGAGAAGTCATCCATAATGGACATGAAGTATCTTCATTTTCCTATAGTTTCAGTTCTTGAAGGACCCCAAAGATCAGCATAAACATATTCAAGGGGTGCTGATGAAGTATGCTTTCCTTTATCATATAGCTTTTTCTTGCTCTTTCCAAGAATGCAATGTTCACAAGATTCTAGTTTAAAGGGGGACGAGTTGTTCAGCAGTTGTCGGCTTCTTAGATGATTCAATGCATTTTCTCCAATGTGTCCCAATATTTTATGCCATAGAGTTGGATCATCTTTACTTACTGCATCAACCTCTCTAGTAACAGCCTTTGCAATGAGATAATATAAGCTATTCACTCTTAGACCCTTCATGATGACCTTCGAATCTTTTGAGATATGTATCTCTTCTTTTACTGATCTCCATTCATATCCCCTTGACTCCAAAACCCCTAAGGATATTAAATTCCTTTTCAATTTTGGAATGTATCGAACATCAGTTAACGTTCTCATCGATCCATCGTGAAGCCTCAGTATGACACATCCAATTCCCTTTATGGAACATATGCAGTCATTTCCTAGCAGCACTGAACCTAGATCATCATATTTTATTTCAGTGAACCAACTTTCGTGAGGACACATGTGGAAAGAACATCCCGAATCAAGCACCCACTCATCTCCTGTGTGTGATCCCATGACATTCAGAGCTTCAGCCAAGTCACATTGTTCTGAAAATTCTCCTGATTCTCGGCTCTGCCCCTTCTGTGTTTGCTTTCGTTTGAAAGCAAAACAATCCTTTTTTAAGTGTCCCGTTTTCTTGCAGAAATGGCACCTTCTTGTTTCTTTTTCTTCTTATTTTTCCCTTATTTGCCACGGTTTCTTTCCATCGAAACTCGGTTTCTTGAATCTCCCCTTCAAGAATTTCTGCTTTACATTCAGGCCTTCACCCATCGTGTCAGCCTTATTATGTGATGTCTTTTGTATCTCCTTCGCCCTAAGCGCAGCTTGGACGTCCTCCACAGTAAGGTCTGCATCTCGACCGTATAGCATGGCATCTTTAAGGTGCTCATACGATTTCGGTAGAGCATTTAACAAAATGATGGCTTGATCTTCATTATCAATCTTGACTCCCACATTTTCAAGATCATCTATTATCTTATTAAACTCCTCCAACTGATCATCCATGGATTTCTCATCCATTAACTTGAAGGAATAAATTTTCTGTTTTATGTATAGCCTATTTGCTAGAGACTTCGTCATGTATAGCATTTCAAGTTTAGACCATACCGCAGCAGCCGTCGTCTCTTTCGACACCTCCCTTAGAACTCTATCTCCGAGGCATAAGATGATGGCGCTATGCGCCTTTTCTTGCATCTCAATGCGTTTAACGTCTGCAGATTCATTTGATCCTTCATCCACTTTCAACGCCGCAGCAAGACCCTGCTGCGTGAGAAGCGCTTTCATTTTTATGCGCCACAATCCGAAGTCATTCTTACCGGTAAACTTTTCAGCATCAAACTTTGTCGTCGCCATCTTTTCTTGATCGATTCCTTCAGCCAATCAAACTCTGATTATTTGATCTTCCCACAGACGGCGCCACTTGTTAAGGAATATCCAAGAAATGCGTCGAGCAATTGTATGAACAAGAAATGACAATGACACAACGATTACGTGGTTCGATCGTAAGATCTACATCCACGGGAAAAGAAAACGAAGTTGTGTATTCAAAAGTTATATGCGCACGCTTACAAGACTGAACAAGAAAACTGAGAATTATCTCCTTTCTAATCTTCCAACTCTCGACCCCTCTCTCTAGAATTATCTATCCTTTTTTTTTCAAAAAGAAGTTATTCGCTGAGTAACAAACCAATGATATAACTATCATTGCATTCAATCACCACCGCTCATTACCAACGGCTATGATCTGCGAGCTTAAGAGAATCAACTATCTTAACAATGCATACTGAATACAGTAGCATCCACGTTTCTACTTTGCATGCATGGATAATTGTTGTATATAACAACATCCATGTTTCATGGCTCCACGGCCCGGGGCCATAAATGGCTCGACCCCTTCTTCTTTTACATGAACCCTTTTCCGGCGTATGACGTCACGTTTTTGGAGATGTTGCCGTCCGACCGGACTTGTAAGGCCGGGAAATCATGCTTCGACGTCGCCAATAATGTTCAAGAGATGATCGCTGACACGTTGAGGTATAAGTGCACCAATCTTACAAGGAAGGATAAGTATCGGGTGTTGGCTGGGACGGATGGCCTCGTCGACAACAAGAAATCTGCAGCCGCTACAAGTTAGTTTGTTGGTTGATTGGTAATTTCGTAACAGTGAAGAGATCATGAAGTATTGGCAAAATGCAACTAACAAGATACCGATGGACTAAATAATCTGTTCCGCATATATGTTTTGTTATTCATTATAAATAAAGAGTGTATTTTCTTTTTCTTTTTTGGTAATTTAATACAGAAATTTTAAAGGCTGCGTCACGGTGGACTTGAACCCGAGACCTTTGGCCTCGGGCATTAACCACTCTACCACTAGGCCAACACACACACTCAAGAAATTTTAAAGAGTGTATTTTCATATTGATATTGATGTTACTCAGCCATATCAGGTCGTGTATTTTTTGCGTTATATTTCAATTTAAGAGGACTAATATATACTATATTCATGCAGTGTGTAGGTGATTGAAGAATAATCTAATTAAATTTCTACCTCTAGTTACGAGAAAACTAAAAATGCTACCCTCGCTCACGTAACTAAAAAGACAAATATTTTACATTTAAATAGTCATTACTATATTTTTGTCTATTTTACTAAATGTATATTTCAAACTAAGTTTAAATTTATGCATATAAAAATCAACACTGTAAAATTATAACGATAAATTAAATAGCTTAAAAGCAATCATAAAATGATTTTTCCATAATATAAAGCAGATAAATGACCCAATATATAAGTACATGTGTAATCCCAAAATAAGTCGTGATTTTATTCCTAAAAGATACATTTATTTGTTTATGTCCATGCTTTTATCGAGGCGAGTAATATTCATTTTCTTATTTTTAACATAATATTGCTTTTACAATAATTTAACTAAGAAATTTAAAATATACAAGTACACGTCTTATATATAGAATCATATTTAATAATCTACACAATTTTTTAAGGGCAGATCAAATTTGCTCGAGCAAAAAGTAGCTCGACAAATCATGGTTAGATTGGGCTACGTATTTGTTGAAGTTGCTCTTGAGCCCATTAAGAACTCATATAGCCCATTGAAACAAATTTAATAATAGATGATTAATAATTAACTTTTAATTAAATTGCAAATTCAAATGGTAAATAATGTTTGTTGAAATTTAATAATAGATGATTAAACTGATTTTAATAGGGTTTGGCAGGACTACCTGCAGCAGATTCAGGCGTGAAGCAATTCAAGATTAGCAAACTATAAATATGATTCATGATTATCAAACTATAATGATAAAAAAAAATGTGCAAGTCCACTAATATATTATTAACATTATCAAATAATGTCCTTGAGTACATTCTGTAAAATTCCACCGACCACCCAGGTCGAAACAAAGCTGTATAACAGGTAAAAAGGGAAGAAAGAACAAATAAGGGAAAAGAAAGAGAATAGGCGCATACATAATTATACATATATATGGAAGTATTGTAGTATAAGTCAAATAGGATGGGTTTCTATCAAGCAGACAAGTTAAAAAGGAAATTAAATTCAAATAAATAGTCAAAATTTAAAATCTTGTCACAAATTCAAATTGATGCATTTGCTAGTCCAGATAGGGGGCTATGCATTTTGGCTAAGCAACTCGGAAGAGAAAAACAGACATCTGATACAGTTAGCATCCGGGTTTATAACTTCAAGAATACAGTGGAAGACTAGACTGCCAAGCATTTAGTACGCTTGACTAGTCAAGCCTATGTGTCGTAGTTATCTCACTATGCCATGCCAGCTCTTCAGCCTGAAAACATTTCAAAAGATTTTTAGGGTGAATACTAGCATACTCAATGGGATCTTGTGCCCGTGATGGATCCCTCGTGATACGTACTGGTGTATACGGGGGATATACCAGTTAGGTAAATTTAAAACCTTTTTGATTCACCGACTTGATGACTCTCGGCTATAATCGATCGGATAATTGGCGGTTCAATCGATGTCGATTACTCTTGGTCGATTCGGATAAATAAAGTCTTCAGATCGAGTGATATCAGTTAGCAAACTTACTGACTGTCCAAATTTATCCAAATTTAATTATACTAATTAGTAGCACATTAGTCACATAAAGGTTTTTCATATAAGTGGGTTCCAGCATTCAATTAAAATTGTAGGCATTTAACTCATAAAAATTGCCCAAGTGGGCTTACTTTGTCAACTCATAACTCTCAACTTGGGGCTGGGGGGATCGCCTTGACACATAATGTTTCATTCTGTAAACCTTTCCATGCAACCTATAAGCTACAATGATAATTGTCTTAAGATGGTTGTGGGTTCATAAGATATGGCGCCTCAACGTAGGCAACTTGGAAGGGACAATTTTAAGTAGGTGAATTTGGATCGACGAAAGGTATAACTCAAGAGATTGGATTGAGCCCAAACTTTTCAGATAATAACTAGGCATGTAAAGGAATATTTTTCATGAAGAAACCAAAGTCTAAATCTGTCACGCCCCAATTCCTAATATAATGGAAGCTCGTAAATCGAGACGCGACTAATAAAATGCGGAAAAATATAAGGTAAAAAGTTGACTCGAATGATCAAGGCAATAAACCCTTAGAATTTGGGAATAGCTTCCTAAATGAAAATGGAAGACATCGAATGATGTAATCCAATCAGAACAATAATTATCCTCAGGATCACAAGTTTAGTTTCGTGCTTCTAATAGTCAATATACGTCAAAATACTAAACATCAAGGATTCAGAGTCTAAGCTCATCAAAAGGAACAATTCAAGTCATAGACAAGAAGGAAAAATGAAATTAGAGCTAGTTCATCAGCGGAAGTCTAAATACGGAAATAATCATCAAAATACGGAGTGAACTCTAATCTCACCGCCCGTCGGTAGCCATTGATCAACCTGAAAACATTTGAAAACATTTGGGCTGAGTACTAATGTACTCAGTGGACATGCATTTTCTATAAACATTTCATAAATTCGTAAAAGCAGTTTATCCAATCTTGATAACACGACTTAGAAGGTTTTAAAAGAGAAACCACTTCTAAGCATGCAAAAATATTTCATTTATTGGGCCCATTGTCACGACTCTTCTGTTACTCGCTTTGATCCCGGATCTCTAGCCACTGTCGGATCACATGCCCCCATTATTGTCATCGGGGACGTAACCCGGACAAATTCATAATTTCATGACATACTTCAGAACACATCCAGACAAACACCCTTATAACGCCTCATGATTATGTTAGTGTCCGATGGAGATCAACCCACCAAAACAGCTAACTAGTGTACACAATTCTCAATTAACATTTTAAGTTTAAAAGAGAATCTCGATCGATACATTTACGAGCCTTAAACAGAGTAGAGAGCACAAAACATTTTATTGGATAAATAGTTTGCATTTCATGAAATATCAGAGCATATAACTCAAATATACTTTTGTAAATAAAGCCCACCTTGATAGGACAAAGCCTGACGAAATCACTATTGTATACCTTTCGGGAAGCAACGCTAATCCCCTTGATCGACAAAACCTACAAGAAGCACTAATCTTAATAGGTCTCGAAAAGCTAGCCTTAAGTTCAAGTAAAGGAGGATACTAACTTATGATTCGTTAAACCCGAGTTTTCAAAATATAAATAAATTTGAAAACTAATATATATCGGCTAAGGGCACCAACAATACCATTGCTCGACTTTTCGTTTAAAAACGCATTTAATTTCATAATCTTCTTATGATAAATACTTTTTACAAAAGTATAATGCAATTGACATACATTCTAAATTCATATATATTAAAGATTCTCGCTTAATGTAACACATAATAAAATTCTCAAATTATGCACTTGTCGAACATAATTTAATTTATTAACTATTCTAACTTAATTAATTCCATCAAAAGGGAATTTAATTAAATTAATTAAATAGTTCATAACTATAAATAAAGTAACTTAAACTTGGACTTAACCTTAACTTAATCAATTAATTAAACTTAATAGCAATTAATTAATTAATTAATTAATTAACTTACCATAATTAAATAATTTAAACTTATGTTTAAGTTTAAGTTAATTATTCATTTAATTAGACTTAATATAATTTAATTAATTAAGTCTCAAAGTTAAACATTATTTATTTAATTAATTTAAGTCTAAGGATTTAATTAATTAAAGCAAGTCTAGTCATTAATTAAATTAAAGTCCAATCATTAATTAAATCTAAGCCCAAACATTATTTAATTAACTAAAGTCCAACTATTAAAACAATATATAACTCATGTTCCTTATTAAGACTTGGGCCTAAAATTAATAATAGTCCATTTGCATTCCATAAATAAAATAACAGAAGCCCAGCCCAACATAAAACCCAACCCAAACCTTAAAATATATTTAGCCCATAATTTAAAAAGATCAACCCAACCTTTAAATAAAAGAACCAACCCAGCCCACTTCATGAATTAAAATAAAACAAGCCCAATACCCTTTTTAAAATAAAAATAAAACCAGCCCATTATTTGAAAACAGATGAGCCCAACTCAGCCCAATACTTTTTCAACCCTAAACCTAAACCTTCCCACTTTTTCCGGCGTCGCTTTCCGACGATCGGCGCCGCCGACGACCAGATTCCGGCGACCTCGAAATTTATTAATTTTTTTCTCCATCTCTCTCTCGCCTCTCCCTCACGTCTCTCTCTCTCGGCACTCACATGCGGACACAAACACCCACACACTCAGATCGCCGCCGCTGCCTCCAGCCACATCGCCGGTCAGCGAGTTGCACCGCCGCCGCCACCTCGACCGTGACCTCCTCTTTCTCGGTTCTCTCGCTCTGCCTATACACACTTGACAGCCCACACACACACACACACCGTCGCAACACACAACGGCGCACACACGCACGCACATGCCGTCGCACACACACACGCACACGGCAGCGCACACACATGCACGCGACGCACACCCACGTACGCGGCAACAACACACACACACGCACGCGACGCACACACGCACGCGCGACGATGACCGCGTACAACCGCCGTCATCACAGCTCGACGATCTTTGCTGCCGCGCTTCTCCTCATCAGATATTTACACGCACACACGACGGCACACACACACACACGTATACGCGACGCACACACACACACACACGCACACACACACGCGACGCGATCGCCGCGCCACGGCCGGCGCCGACGCCGCCAGCCCTCGTCAGTCTCTCGTCTCTCTCTCTCACTCATACCCCCTCCTCCCCCACTGTAACTCATGCACACCCACATAACACATAACCTCATATACGCATATACATCTAAATGAAATGGAGAGTGAAAGTGTAAACCTTTGAGTTGAGGCTGCAGGAAGATGGAGTGTATTATGGAGGCTAGGGTTCAAAATGGGAGGAGAGAAGCTCATATAGTGTAGGGTTTGGTTTGTCCATTGGGCTTTACTTTTGGGCTTTGTAAACTAAAGCCTATTAAATAATTAAACACTGGCATAATTATTGATATAATGACTTATATGTATATATATATATATATATAAATCATATTCGTTTATTATCTCTTATATAATAATTCTCGTAATCATTTCATAATATTTAATGAAATAAATTCTTTTTGTTGGAATTTAAAAGTTTTCTTTCATTGGGCACGAATCATTTTAAATTCTAAGTTCGAAAGTCATTTTAATCCTATTGAGAAAGACGGGGTATGACAAAATCAGACTACAGATTGCTCAAACATTGCTTGCAAAAATCAGACTTGACTAAGCTAAAAAAGACAAGAATTTACAAATTAGACTTAGACAGTTTGTTATAAAAACTTCATTGGAATGTGTCAACTTTGGAAATTTACCTAAGACTTATTAGGAAGATTCAGGAATGAGATCTATCAATTTGGAAAATAATTTGAGTTTAGATTAATATGGAAAATGTCTCACACAAAGATTCACACTAGGTTGAGAGCTATATTTATTTTACTACAAGCTATCCTGTGACAATTTTATGCAGTTCATTTGTAAATTAAGAAATAAATAGTAAATATTTTTAGAAAAATTAAAAATTAGAGAGATATTTTAGACACCCTATATTATGGTTAAGCAAAATTTTAGTATTTTCCAATATATTAGCCAAACTCTAGATGGAGTCTAATGACCGTGATTACTGAAGTTGTGAAAATTTATTTTTTTGATTCAGTAATTTTTCCAACGGATTCATTAACTTTTTGGTTTTCATTTTCTCACGATAAAAATGGTTCTCACACTGAATTTCATCATCTTTTTGGTTCTCATGTTCTCACGATAAAAATGGTTCTCACGTTAACTCTCTCCTATACATATATGTATAATTTTATCTAGACATTTAATTGTAAGGACTTTGCCCATGCAAGTAGAATGTAACACATATATACATTAGTGGTTAGATATTAAGAATCCAATTTGCATAGCTGCTAATAGCTGCAACTATAAATGTTTTCATATACAACTAGGTAATAGCTCACTATAGCTATATATATTATATTATTATTTATTATTATTGTTATTAGATTAAATAGTGATACTTAATTTAATTAATCAAAAAATGAGATTAACAGTTTAAAATTCTTCACACGATAATGCATGCCAAAGAGAATTGATTCGAACTCTTAATTTATTTAAAAAGGTAAACAAAATTTAAAGAAATTATTATTATCATCTTTTAATCAAAATTTACTAGCAGACAGCTCTCCAAAATATAACACATTCAAACACTGAACTTCTGTGTAAAACATTAAATCTAGGAGGGTTCAATCCCTATTGTCTCTCTTCCCCTACTAAAAAAACATTATCAATAATAAACATGCATATGAATTGTTAGGCAGTAGTTAAATGCTAACCAAACCTACGTACACTACATAGAGAAGTAATTCTAGATTCTAAAATAATTAATTGAGAGTCACCTTCCAAATAAATGATTTGGACTAGCATTAATTAGCTCTAGTCTCTCCTAGCCAAATCTATACAAACTAAAAATCATACAAACTGATGATTAGGCATGGCAATAAATTAAAGTCCTCTATTAAATACCTCAATTGTCCCGCTTCAAAAAATAAATAAATGATAGTAATAATAATAAATAAAAACTAACTCAGTTCCAGCAGATACAAATCATCCCAGCTGCAATCTATTGACTATTATATACAATCTGACGATTCTAACTAACTAAACTAGCATGAAAATAAGATCGTCTATAATATTCTCATATTCGTAGATATTAATCTACAACTTGAGCCCAGTAGTTCGTTTAGAATGAAATATGCATGTTTGTCGGGATGTCAGTATGGTGACTCATCGGACGGAACATGCTCTTCGGACGCAGTTCTTTCGATTATTTCCCGTTGATTTCGTTCGACGCCGGAGGAATTCTGCGACGGCTGCTTTTGGCCGCTCTATTCGCTGCCATTCCCTACCATTTCGTCTCAGAATCTGCCATCAAGTCGGCGTGCGCTGAGGGCAGCTCTGCCTAAGCATTACTCCGACGACTTGCACGGGGAGGCTTGGTGCAAATTTCCCGTGGTGTGGGAGAAAATGTGTGCTCACGACCAACTTTAGGATCATGGTTGAACCTTTCTTGAGGAACTATTTGCGATGTCGTTTAAGGCACCGAGGTCGTTTAAGGGCGTTGTAACCGGCGACGACGTGCTTGTTGGCGAGAGCCTCGCGCTTGAGAAGGCCTAGAGAATCAGGAAACGCCATATATTGGTATCGGAGATAGCCACCGATTTTTCCTTTCATAAAATTATGCAATTTTTTCAATTTCCTATACTGTATATTCCCGTTTGGCCGTTTCTATAAGTTATAATTAATGGTGGAAAATTTGGTATCGGAGTACAATGTTTACTTAAATTTGCGATTCTTACATATTCCCAAATTTTTTCATGAAAATATGTACGATGTGTACCATGTTAAATGTCGCAGATTATAACACGTTTATCGGCCCAAAATTTGCAATTTTCACATCTAATTTTTTCCATAAAAAAATTACAAGATGTGTTACGCAAAACAATTTAGGTTTATCGACGATGAGCTCATTTAATTATTAATATATATAAATATTGTAATTAGGGAAACTTAACCGGTGTTCTAAGAGGGTGTTTGGCTGAGCTTATAAGCTCTTTAAAACAAATTATGTTCGTCATGTAAACGCTTGGTAAAATAAGCTCTAAAAATGTTTATATGTTGTGAAAATAAGTTCTAACAGCTTATAAGTTTCCCTAAAAATAAGTTGGTCAACCCTAACTTATTTTTTCATAAACTTATAAACAATCATGAATTTACCAAAATAACCTTATAAATTATAATAGTTCGTTATTTCCTACACATACAATATCAACTTCACCTCTCATCAATTTTATCTGTCTAACTATGATTTTCTCTCTCTAACTCATGATTCTTTCTCTAGCTTATAAGATCAATCATCCAAACACTTTAACAACTTATAAACATTTAAAACATTATCTCTTATAAGCTCTTGAAACATCTTATAAGCTCTTCGAGCTTATAAACTCTCTAAAATAAGCTTATCCAAACACCCCTAATTGATGCGTTCTGAAAATCATGTCACTAAAATTTTGTATAAGCATTGTGTTATTCCGACTGACGCTAGAGTGGGCCAATGAGCAAGGAGATGTTGAAGCAAGGAAAAGAGGTGCGGGATCATTCTCGAAAGGTACAACCTACCGAGAGTCTTATTTGCTGATATTCTCGTCGCTCTTAGAGGGTGTTTGGTGAGCTTATAAGTTCTTTAAAAAAGCTTATAAACTGTTTAGGAGCTTATAAGCTGTTGCAAAGTGTTTGGTAAAATATGCTCATAAACAGCTTATAAGCTGTGAAAATAAGCTCCAACAACTTATAAGCTCCCCTAAAATAAGTTGGTCAATCCTAACTTATTTTTTCATAAACTTATAAGCAACCATGAATTTACAAAAATAACCTTATTATAGTTTGTTATTTCCTATACATACACTATCAATTTCACCTCTCGTCAATTTTATCTCTCTAATTATAATTTTCTCTCTCTAACTCACGATTCTTTCTCTAGCTTATAAGATCAATTATCCAAACACTTTAACAACTTATAAGCTCTTGAGATATTACCTCTTATAAGCTCTTGAAATATCTTATAACTCTTGGAGCTTATAAGCTCTCTAAAATAAGCTTAGCCAAACACCCCCTTAGCTGAGTTGACCGACTATATAGTTTCGGTTTTTTGTCAGTAAAGACGCTTTGGTCAGTTTGGGTAGAATCCTAGAGTAGGATTAGGATTGAATTAATCTTGTTTTAAGTAGCCGCTTAATCTCATGCAATTGTATTTGAAAAATAATAGTGAAAATTCTCTAGTATAGTAGGGCCTCTAGACATGATCACGTAGAGACGAATTGAATAACTAATTTTCTTGTATTTTTCTTGTTTTCATGATTTGCTTTTGTCTTACTCGTAGAATTGACCTTCTATACTTATATGTAGGGATAACAATTCGTGCGTGTCGGATCGTTATCGTGTCGACACAATAACGACACGATAAGGCCAAACACGAACACGACCCGTTAAGAATCTGTCTGACACGAACACGAACATGACACGGACACAATACGAGCACGATACGAACACGAATATACGATATTTTTCATGTTGACACGACACGGCAAATTCAAATCAAAATTAGAAAATAAATGAATAAAAGAAATAAAAATATATAAAATATAATTAAATTAATACTACCTCCGTCCCACCATTCTTGGCTTGTTTTCCTTTTTGGGCTGTCCCGATAAGTTGGCACGTTTCCAAAAAAGGAAATAATTTTACACTAAAAAGTATCTCTAATTTCGTGTCACCTACTTTTTACACACAAAACACAACTCTCCTTAATCTACGTGCAAAAAGAAATGAGCCAAGAATGGTGGGATGGAGGGAGTATTAAATATATATAAATATTATAGAATTATACGAAAACGACACGATTCGACACGTACACTAATGCAACACGGAAATCATTATGTTACACGAACACGACACGGACCCGACACGAACAGGACACGATATTATCGTGTCCTTATCGTGTCGACACGATAAGGACACGAACACGATAAAACTGAACACTAACTCGTTAATTTCGTGTGTGTTCGTGTTGTGTCGAAAATTGTCATCCCACCTACATGAATCCGAGGCCGGTTTATGAGATCATGTTGTTGGATTATAAGTGCACCAATCTCACGAGGAAGGATAAGTATGGGGCGTAGGCTGGAACAGAAGGTGTCGTCAAAGAAAAGCTTGCCGAAGTTGCTGCTTAATTTTTCGAATAGTATTTGTTGTTGATGATGATGATGATCGTGGTGGTATTTCAACGTTGACAATTGATGATGTATTATGGATGATATATATATTTTTTTGAAGAAAAGAAAAATAAAATAAAATTGTTGGCTATTTAGTGTCAGGGATTTTAGAGGAACCCTGAGAAAGAATAAACGGAAATTAAGAATCTCTGTTTGATAAAACAAAACACTCCAATCACCTTTTTCATTCTTCTCGTTTGATTTAAGAAGCAAATGTTACTAAAGAATTTTCATATGATTTCAAAGTATTAAAATTACAATATTACTTTTTAATAGTTTGTAATTAATTACAGTATTTCAACCACTACAAAAATACAGCCGATCAGCGACGGATTAGCGACGACCGAAATGCGGGTCGTGAATCAGCGACGGATTAGAGACGGAATAAAGAGGAATTTTTTGCGACGGATCAACGACGGATCGTGACGAACGTGGCGGGATTTCGCTGAAGTATTAACGACGGAATTTCCGTCATTATTCGTCGTTAGAATTTAACGACGAAACTATCCGTCGTTAAATTTAATTTTTTGTTATTTTTAAATCGATAAATATTCGCCGCTAATCCGTCGCAAAATGAGCGGATTTTTTAGTTTTTTTAATTTAATTTAACGACGGAAAAATCCGTCGTTAATTTTAATTTTGAATTTTTATTCCCAAAATTTTAGCGACGGAAAATCCGTCGTAATGTAGTCAAGTAATTAACGACGGAATGTAGTCCGTCGTTAAATTAAAATGTTTTGATTTTTTATATTCGTGTGTAAATTAACGACGGAATGTAGTCCGTCGTTAAACTTATACCGTCGTTAAATTCATTAGTCCGTCGTTAATCCGTCGTTCTGTGATTTTAAATATAACGACGGATAATTCCGCCGCTAATCCGCCGCTAAAAGTTTAATTACTGACGGGTTTTCCTTCCCAACCTCATCCGAAATCAACCTCCTCCCAACCCCCCAGCCCCCACCCCGCCACCCGCTGCTCGACCACCGCCGCCTGCCGCCGCCGCCCACCCCGACCTGCACTCGCCGTCCGCCCCCCTACCCCTACCCCGCCGCCCACACCCACCTCCACCCCGCTGCCGCCCCACCCCCCGCCCCCACCCACCCGCCCCACCGCCACACCACAAGATGCCACCCCCACACCATGCCTCACCCCACACCACAGCCCCACCCCCACCCCACACCACAGCCTCTAACCCTTCGCCCCAGGCGCCATGCCACGCCGCCGTGGGCCGCCCCACCGCCGCCTGCCGCCGCCTCTACCTACCACCGTCGTCCGTCCAGTTGGTTTGTTTGTTTTTTAATTTTTATATATTTGTTATATATATGAATTGATAGTTAAAATTATTATATGATGTATCAATTGATAGTGAAAATATTATATATGATATTGAATTGATAGTGAAAATATTATATATGATGGATTGAATTGATAGTGAAAATTGAATTGAGTTTATCGAATTGATAGTGAAAATGATGCATCAATGTTAGTCTTGTGATTTGGGCTTGTGAAATTGATAAGTTTGGATGTGAATTGGGATGATAAATTCATCGCTTCGTGAGTTAATCAGACGCATACGTGGTGTTTGATAAAAATGTTTATAGAAATTGATAAGCTTGGTGTGAATATGTTTAACTTGGATGTGAATTGGGATGATAAATTCATCATTTCGTGAGATGTTTTGAGTTGTTAAGTGTATAATTATGCATATGGTGATAAATTGGTGAAATTTGGATGAGTTTGGTTGAATTGAAATTTTATGAATTAATAACCCAAACCCATCTCCATTTTTAAATAAAACAAACCCATCTCCTTATTCTTCCTTAAACGTCAGTAATCCAATCTCAAAATCTTAGCCCACAACCCACCACCATAATAAATTTCATATTTCATAATTATTTAATAATTAAGTGTGATCACATTTTCTAAATGAGCGTGGTCCATATATGTCCTTGTATGAGGATGTCATCACAAGAAACTACTTCATAGATGAATTAACATATTCCTAAGTTATGAGTGTATAATTAGTTTATATTGTACAACTTATGTTGAACATATTTAATTAATTATTTATAATTAGGAGCTTGAAGAATGAATGACAATCGTGAGTGGATGTATAAGAGGTTTAGTTCGGTTGGTGGATTAAATATCAATTTCGAGACGGACTTGAAAGTTTTATCAATTCGCTAGTGCTCGCTTTTTATTCGCGGATGGTGAGAAAATCAAGTGTCCGTGTAAAAGTGTAAGAATATACCTTATCGTAAGAAAGATACTGCGATATCACTTATCAAAATTTGATTTATTCCAAATTATCACATGGATATTTCGAGGAGAGACAACCACAAGTAGCACAATGTTGTGGATTCGGATGTTAACCAATCAACCAAATACGATCATACGATGGTAGTGGATCGCTGGTCCACAGCCCAATTTGACGAGATCGAAGAGGAGCCAAATTCGATGCAAAAAATTTTACGATATGTCAATGCCGATAAACCTTTGTGGCGGGTTGCTCGGATCATACACAATTATCATTTGTGGCTCGACTTACGAGTTGGGCAGAGAACAACATTACCGAGAAGGGTTTTGATCAAATATCGTAATCGATGAAAGAGTCGCATCCAGATGGAAATTGCGTGCTGATGACTTCTACAAAGACGAAGAGATTGTTGCGTGGCATGGGGTTGCTGTACACAAAATTGATTGTTGTCCATTTAATCGCATGATTTATCGCCAAGATTCGAATCGACGAGCTGCAAATTCGTAACCATCCTCGTTTCAAGAGCAATACCGAGTGGTGGAAGTCGACGGAAAGCACAAGTAGCATATAAAAGATGTATTATTTTCCTCTAACTCCTCGACTACGTAGATTATATGCATCCAATGCTACAAATGAAAATATGCGTTGGCATGCATCGTCGATCGATGATGGGGTCATGCGTCATCCGCGACTCAATTGCATGGAAACATTTGAACACGAAGTTTCCTTATTTGCATCGTAAATTAAGTAACGTGCGATTGGGACTCTCAATCGACGGTTTTCAGCCATTCGTCAATCAGAAAGCAATATTCATCATGGCCCGTTATATCGACCCCTTATAATCTTCCCCGTGGCTGTGTATGAAGGAGCAATACATGTTTCTTACGATCTTAGTGCCGGACCGCTGAATCCGAAGGAGAAGATTGATGTGTTCTTGCAACCATTGATAGCGAGTTAATAGATTTGTGGGACGACGTTTTACTTATGATGTATCGTTGAGCGAAATTTTCAAATGCACGTGCATTACTTTGACAATTAGTGACTTCTGCATACTCTATGTTGTTCGGATGGAGTACACGTGGAAGATTAGCTTGTCGACCGCATGGAGTATACCGATGCTTTTACTTTAGCTAAAAGTGGTAAGCGATCATGGTTTGATAACCATCGTAAATTTCTAGCTCCTAATCACCCATTTCGAAGGGATAGAAGAGGTTTCAGAAAGAACACAGTGATTACTAACGATCCACCGTAAGCGCGATCGAGATGAGCTTCATCACTAATTATGGGTATGGGACTAGTCTCCGTAATGTAGATTGGCGTGATGAAATAAATAGCGAGAATATCCAAGCGGTTTGATCGGATGGAAGAAAAAAGTATTTTCGGGATCTACCTTCTTTGGAGTTCTCTTCGATTCGCATAATTTGGATGTCATGCACATAGAGAAGAATGTGTTCGATAATGTCTTCAACACGGTCATGAATGTCCGAGGAAGACAAAGATACGAGCAAATCTAGAGAAGAACTTAATTTATCCGCTATGCACTGAGTTGACGATGAATGAATCAACAGAAAATATCCAAAGCTTCTTATACACTTGACAATCGTGAGAAAAAGTCTTATGTGAGTGGGTAAGAGGTTTAAGATTTCAGATGGGTACGTTTCGAACATGGGTAGATGTGTAGACATGACAAAGCTCAAGATGTTTGGGATGAAGAGTCATGATCATCACATTTTCATGCAAATAATTCTACCGGGTGCATTTCGCGAACTTCTCCCACCCAATGTTTGGAAAGGCAGTAATGTAATTATCTTTATTCTTCAAAGATTTAACTTCTCGAAACATAGGGCTCGATGATCCGCAGGAGCTCCAAGAAAATATTCCGTGATTTTATGCAAGCTTGAGTATTTTCCCCTAGTTTCTTCGACTCCATGGAACATCTTCCGGTTCATCTAGTCGATGAAGCCCGATTGCAGGTGGCTCTGCTCAATACCGATGGATGTATCCATTTGAAAGGTCTTGCTCAGACATTATCACATATATATATATATATATATATATAAATGAAGAACAACGTTCTAAATTTTTAGATACTTACGTAAGTTGAAGAACAACGCATTTAAATAAAGCCGTGGTTGAGGGTTCTATCGCAATGCTTACTTAGTAGAAGAAGCATCGACATTTTGCTCGTATTATTTTGATGATCACGTAAGAATGAAGTTCGTAGATTTGCATCATGGTCAAGCGGAGATTAGGCACCAAGACTATCCAGATATGCTTCAAATCTTCAAGCAAGATGGCGCACCTTTTGGAAATATGTCAACGAGATATTTGGATAGTAGAGAATATGATGTCGCGTTTATACGTGTTGCTCAACTGTGTTGAAGTTGGAGACATTTACATGGCGTAAGTGTCGTGTTTTCTTAGAATTCATTCCACATTATTATTATTATTGTTATTATTAACTAGGCTCGAATATATGTTGATGTAGTTTATTCATCAAGATGTGAAAGATCAAATCCATCGATCTCTAGCTCGATATTCAAAGGTCGATTGATAGAGACTTCCGTTTTGGTTTGAGGCATATGTGAGTGTTCGATGATTATTAGTAGAAAATATTTAAAATGTACGTTTAGTCATTCTAATCGTTTTTACTAATAATAGGTCAAAGATCATACTAACAACATTGTGAATCCGTTCATATTGTCTCTTGCCAAAGGGCCTTGACTCTAATTAAGACGCATCCGTAGTATTATATAAATGGTTACAAATTTCACACATTAGAACATGGGTCACAAAGATCAACTATGAATAGTGGAGTGTGCATTAAAGGTGAAACTTATGGTACCAACGAAGAACTCGATTTTTATGGGCGATTATTAGAGGTTTGTGAGTTGGAATATCACAGGCTACCAACGAAGACCACAACATTGTTTAGATGCGAGTGGTTTGATCCTTCACGATTGGGGTTATCAATTCATTCGAGTACAAGTTGGTTTCGATAAATCATACCGAAGATATAACAAGTTCGAACCGCTTATCCTCGCCAATCAAGCCATTCAAGTATACTATTGTGCATATCCAAGTTTAAAACAATCTATGAAAGAGTGGTGGGAAGTATGCAAAATTAAAGCTCGATCTAATGTGGAAGTTTCGGATGAGTTTACGATCGATAGACCTTCCCTTTCAAGAGGATGATTAGGTTCGATTACTAATGTCGTTGTGGATGAGGACACGACACTAGTTCATCCCGATGGTACACTCATGACATTGAAGAGACATCCGATAATGAGGATGATGAAGTTGAATTGTCGAGTCGGAAGATAATCATACATTGGATGATGATGACGCAGCGACGATGAATAGGGTTCAATTTATAACATTTTTTGTATGCACACAAAATATTATGATATGCATTATTTGTGAATTTATAGCATTTTTAGTATGCACACAAAACGTTATGATGAAGACGGCGATAATTGTCACTAGTATGCACAAGAAATGTTTTATTTTCTAGTATGCACACAAAACGTTATGATATGTATTATTTGTGAATTTTAATACGAGATTTTTACATTTGTTTGCGAGATGTCATCACGTAGGAGCACTCGTGGTCATACACGCGCCGTCACCCGCCAGCCCTAGAAGAAGGCATGGAGGCACTCTCAGATCCGCCCCCGGCAAGAAGTGGAGTGCCATCTAGAGAGGGATGAAGAAGATAGCCATTGTGAATGGGTATGACGTTATCTCAGATGTCTCGGTTTAAATAAATTGTAGCATTCGATGTCTTTATTTCCTATAAATTGAAGCATTTTGTGTCCGAGCAATGATATAGCCAGCGTGATTACGAGTCATTCCGTAGATTCATGAATCACAACGGCTTCAATTGGAAATTGGTACCTCAAGAGTTCAAGCGATTTATTTCGATGAATTCAAGGTTCGTGTTGTTTATATGAAGTAATTTATGATTTGACCTTAATTTGCATATTGTAATCATATATTTTTGCGTAAATATTTTTATTGGGATGATCGATGGATGATGCCCGGTTCATTCCTCTTGGTGCGCAAAGGTCCGCGAGCGCTATAAAGATCTTGTTCACAAGATCAAGCGTGAAGGACTCGCCTAACCCACCTCCATTTATCCCGAGCGAGATTGGGATAATTGGAAGCATATTGAGCTCGGACGCCCAAGTCGAAGGCGGCAAAGGCCCGCACAGCAGGATGTCCGAGCAGGACGGCGAGGTCTTTGGGATAGTCAAACATCGGGGTGGCTCACGCCCGCACTCGAGTACGCGAGAGATTGTAAATACTTTGAAGTTTTAGATATAGTAAATTTATTTAAGAATCGTGATACTTATTAATTATTTAATTTGTTCGACTTATTTATAGGCGAGAGGCGTGGAGTGGCCGTAGAAGATGTCGGTGGGATGTATTCCGTATATCATGCCACCGACGACGGAGCTATCTGACGGAAAGCTCGGAGTATCGCAGTAAGTATATTCAAGCGCAACAACGAGCATTTAATTAAATAATAATTGTATGAAATTATATTACAGGCAGTTGAGAACAGGTGACCCAGTTGAGCCAATCGGGGGCGATGAGACGCCAGATAGGACTCAAATTCTCAAAATGTCCTTGGGAGCTCCTCAAAGAAAAGAATAGGATGTTTGGAGTGGTTCTCTATCACGGCATACATGCGAGAGCGGCGTCGTCTCATTCGGTGGAGAGTGCCCGGCTGCGATCCCACCGCTTATCAACAACAGATATTCGATCCGAGGCCGATTGGCGGTGAGCAGCTACCGCATACGAGGCCGAATGCAAGTCGAGGCGAGAGCGAGATAGCGTGCAAGAACAGATTCGAGCTCAAAGGGCTCAAGCAGGAGGCCCTAGAGCGCTTCATGGCCAGCCTCGCTTCCCCCTCGTGATACGAGCTCCGCTTCCTCACCTCGTCATATTCGGGTTGTATTATGAATTTGTTAACTTATCGCATGATTTAGAATTGTTTTTATGGTATTGTTTGGATATTACCGTATTTTGGATCAAATACTTTGTTTGGATTGGAATAGCTTCTTGTCTGTGATTGAATTGGTTTATTTCAAAGTTTGTATTATGTGGATTGAATTGGTTTGTTTTCATAGTTTGTATTGTATGGATGGAATTGGTTGGAGGTTGGAATTGGTTTGTTTGGTTGGATTGAATAGATTGAATTGGATGGAATTGGTTGTTTGTATATTTGTTTGGGTTGGTTGTTTGAAAGCAGGTTTGGTACAAAATTGAAATTGAACACTGTGCGTAAACCGTTAATATAGCGACGGATTAGCTACGGATTCGCGACGGAATTAAGACGGAATTAAAAGCTTTTACACGGATTTCTGACGGAATATTTTACGCAATAAAAAAAAAAAAATTTAGCGACGGATTTTATTCCGTCGCTAATTAGCTTACGGATCGTAGAGGCGGAATAACGACGGATTAGAGACGGAATTTTTAGCTACGGAATAAGTGTGTCGTTAATCCGTCGCTAACTTCGACGGATTAGCATCGATTAACGACGGTATTTATATCGACGACCGTTCTTAGGTCGCAGATTAGCGATCGAATTGTCCGTCATTGTTCGTCGCTATTTTTAGCGACGGACATAATTCCGCCGCTAAACGCTTAGCAACCTGTGTTTCAGCGACCCCAGATTCGTCGCTAATCCGTCGCTAATCCATTTTAGCGACGGATCAGGCAGGGTTTGCGACGGAATTTTCCGTCGCTGATCGACTGTTTTTTTGTAGTGAACATTTTTTATGCAAAGTTTTATCAATGAAATAATATAGTTTGATTTTCAAAAAATAGAAAGAATTTAATTGCAAAAATTTAAAGATAGTATTATAATAACTGCATTTTAAAATCTTGCGAGAATTCTCAATTTCATGGCATTATGTTACTTTCAACAATTAATCTCTTAAATTATTATTGGCAAGTAGAAGCACGCAAATACATTTGGGAGCATAGGTATTGGAGCCCATCAGCCCAATCGGGTGGATAAACTATCTAGAGGATATAGGTGCGGTGGTACAAGAAGTCAATGTTCAATAGTTTCATTTCACGGGGGGGATGTATTGGATATTTTAATTTAATCTGATAGCCAGATTAAATTTTTGAAGTACAATTAACGATATGATTTTGTGATATTTGGTCATATATAAGCTGAAAATGAACTTTGCATCTATCCTTCAATTTAAAAAGTATTTATATATATAATAGGGATTCTTTTAGACTCACTTAAAATGATGATCATATGAAGTAAACCAAGATCTCATATTCTATCATCTCCTGCTTATATCACCCATAAAAGTAAAATGAGCTCAATATGTTTTGTCACATTTGTTTCTAAATAATAGTATTCCTTCCGTCCACGATAAGTTTATCATAATTATTTTATTCGGTATCCTCGAAAAGTGTATTACCTTCTTTTTTATGACATTATTCTTTAATATTCAACCTCACAATCACTTATTATTTACCAAAAAAAATCACTATTATCACTTATAATCTAACATATAGTGGGACTATTTCTCCATTCAAACAACATCCATCAACAATTTTATTAAATCTTGTGCCATGATGTATTTATTATGGATGGAGGGAGTAAAATCTTTTTGCAAATTATATTTTTGCCTTGTAAATTTTTGCAAATAATAATATTCATCTACTACAACCAAAAAAGTTGCACTAATAAATAAATTGAAGAGCAGCCTGGTCCTCATCTAGGAATCTCCACTAATGCGAAATAATTCCATCACAACAAAAGTTGCACTAATAAATAAATTGAAAAGTTCACTCAAATTCTCGCCCAATGCAGGCTTATCTATATAATTAAGCTCAAGAACGTAAATAAATAATTGAAAAAGAAAAATGAGAGCTCCAAAGAAAAAATATTCCACGGAGAAAATCCCAACAATCTACCAATGCGGCAGCGAGAACCGCGAAAACCACACCGCCGCAGCCGACATGGACGGAGCTCTACTCGTCAGCGGCCGTGGCTCCTCTTTCCTTACTTCGCGTTGATCGCTTTCGATGTCGGAGGGATCCCGCGGCTGCTGATGCTTCTACTCGTGGCTCCAGTGGCTGCTCTCATGCGCTGCTTCGTGTCGGAATCTGCCGGCATGAAAGTGCTGATCTTCGCCGCGTTTGCAGGGGTGAAGGTGTCGGCAATCAAGTCGGCGGCGAGTGCGGTCCTGCCGAAGCACTACGCCGACGACCTGCACCCGGAGACGTGGCGCGTCTTCTTATCGTGCAGGAGGAAATGCGTGGTCACGGCTAGTCCTAGGATCATGGTCGAGCCTTTCTTGAGGGAATATTTGGGCTTCGAGGTCGTTTTAGGCACCGAGATCGCGTCGTTGAAGGGCTTCGCCACTGGCCTCGTGGCGGCCGAAGGCGTGCTCGCTGGTTACAGCAAGGCTGCTGCTCTTCAGAAGGCTTTCGGCCGGATTGATGGGACGCCGGATGTTGGAATTGGAGGCAGACGGAGTGATTTTCCATTTATGAGACTTTGCAAGGTTTAGATTTTTATTTTTTTATTCTTTTATAGCTACACATTCATACTTAATTACACACATACTAATCCTTATACCTTTCGATTAGAGGGAAAACATCTTACATACTGAGTTGTGGTTTATATTTATTATTTTCAAGGTTAAGCTATATCTATATATTTATGTTGGGTCGACGAGGAGGAAAATCCACAATCACTGTGTCTGAACTTCTAGAAGATCCTATAATTCATAATGGTTTTTCATGATTTTATAAACCGAAAACACTTACTTGCCTTCTAAGAATAACTATACATTCGAACAAGAGATGGAAAGAGGATATAATCCGTGCAAAAGCACTAAATTTGATAGTTGTTTCAAACTCGCGACTTTTCAATCACGTAGTGGCTCTGTTGCTCAAACTAAACCAATGAATAATTTATTATGAATCTATTTAGTATATGTAGATTCTACGTGTTATTATTTCAACAATATGACGACTGTTTTTTTGAAACAACGTAGGAGAGGTACTTCGTGCCGCGAAGGCCTAGGATCCAGCCTTTGAGGCCCGAAACACTACCGAAGCCCGTGATTTTCCACGACGGCCGACTAGTCCAGAAGCCAACTCCGTTAATAGCACTACTAATCATCCTATGGTTCCCATTCGGAATTATCTTATCCATCCTACGTGTTTTTATCGGCTCCGTCGTCCCAATCTCAAAAACTCAGCGCGTCATGCGTTTTCTCGGCTGCCCAATCACGGCCAAAGGAGCCATCCCCGCCGCCCACTCCTCTGGCGTGGTCTGCGTCTGCTCCCACCGCACCGTCCTTGACGCCGTCATCGTCTCTGCCTGCCTCCGCCGTATGACTACGACCATCTCCTACTCTGTCCCGGACTTCACCGAGCGTTTCTCGCCGATCAAGAGCGCGCGGCTCACCCGCGATAGAGCCAAAGACGCTAAATTAATCGAACAAATCTTAAAAGACAGAAAATGTTTAGTGATGTGCCCTGAGGGAACCACGTGCCGGGAGCCGTATCTCCTCCGGTTCTCGTCGCTGTTTGCTGAGCTGGCTTATCGGATCGTGCCGGTCGCTGTTTCCGTGAAGACGAGCTTGTTTCACGGCACTACGGCGAGGGGGCATAAGTGGTTGGATCCCTTCTTCTTCTACATGAACCCATGGCCGTTTTATGAAATCACGTTTTTGGATCAGTTGCCGGCCCATTGGACCTGTGCGGCCGGAAAATCGAGCCATGAGGTTGCGAATCATGTGCAGAAACTGATCGCGGAGACGTTGGGGTATAAATGTACGGATTTTACTAGGAAGGATAAGTATCGTGCGTTGGCCGGGACGGACGGGCTTGTGGGGGTTAAGTCGTAGCCACTCGTAGCAAAATTGTGGGCCCATGTTTTATTTCATAGTACATGTAATATATCGCGGTATTGATGTATCATAATGTTGGTTTGTGTATTTTATTTGTGGATAATAAGATAACAAATGTTGTGTGTGTATGTGACATGCAATGAAGTGTTTTTGTAACCCCAATATATATTGAATTAGATTTATTATAATATTGCTCATTATTATCACAAATTTGGAATTCCTCATTTCCTCCAACTTGTTCCTGGCGGTCTCATCTTCTTGAACTTTATTAACCTTAACTCGATGTATTCCATATGAGTTTGAATCATATAGTTTTGTGTAATTAAGTATTAATATAGGAAAATATCCATTTTCATAATAAAAATGCAAAAATTATTTACATGTATAATATACATATACAGCTACATAATTGACTATGATAAATTTATGTGAAAATTAGCAAAATTTTGACCATGACTGCTGACTCCATCACTAGTGGCTAGTGGAAATCACTAGCTGCCGATGGAGTGGCTAGTGAATCCATTAGCCGCCCACATCCTCATTTGTTTCTCCTATATTCACCTACGGCTAGTGGTTGATGGATTCAACGTCAATCAATGTAAGAGTTGCACCAATTTCCATGGAAATTTTGTCACCTTCATATGCTTTTAAGTCCCTTCATTCAAAATTGGGAAGTTATATTCATATTATAGATATGGGTAATTTCCACATATATATGTTATGAAAATATGTATTTTTAAAGTTTCCTACTTTAATTAAATATATATGTGCATTTACTTTATTAATTAAAGTTGTAGTTTTATAGATCTTGAGGTGAATTTACCCCGTTGTGTGTACACTACAAAAAAAAACATGACAATGACGGAAAAATCCGTCATAAAACATCAAAAATCCGTCAGAAACCCAGTTTGCGACGGATCGAGACGGAGTTGTACCGTCTCTAAAACCTCGTTGTTAGGCATACAACGACGGTAAAATTCCGTCGCAAAATTTTGAAGCGGACTAGCGACGGACTTATCCGTCGTTGATAGATTAGTCGTTTGACTCGTCGTTTGTTACGTTGAATTAACGACGGAAAAGGCCGTCGTAACTAGCGGCGAAACAATTCCGTCGCTATATTATTTGGGTAATTCCGTCGTAGATCCGCCGCAAATAACGACGGACTTTTTACGCCGCTATATTATTGCGCCGTAATTGAGTCTCGCATCCGCCGCAACATCATTCGCTATTCCGTAAGTAAATCCGTTGTAATCTGCGACGGATTTTTCCGTCGCTAATAGAGTCCGTCAGAGATCCGTCATCAGACACCACGACAAATTAGATTCTCGTTCCGTCTCGTAACCGTCGCAGATTCCGACTTAATTCCGTCTCTATTCGCCGCTATCCTTAAAATATTTCAATGACCAATTTAGGATTATGTTTTACCCGTGTTTTTACCTGCTCAATACATCCACAATCATCACAAATTCATCCACAATCATCACAAATCCAACAACATCCACAATCATCACAAATCCATCCACAATCCATCCAAATCACAATCCAAATCATCACAAATCCACAATCCAAATCATCACAAATCCACAATCCAAATCACAAATCCACAATCCATCCACAATTATTCAATACATCCACAATCGATAATTCACAACAACTATTCGATACGGGTTATAAATCCAAATCTAAATCCAATTCAACAATTCAAATCCAACAACAACAATTCAAAATATCCATAAATGAAGTAAAGCGTATAGATAGGAATCAATATGGTGGAGGGGTGGAGGGGGTCGATCTGCTACTCGAGCCCGATAGGAATCATTTGGAATGCCTCCCGTTGAGCTTCCATCCGAGCTTGAAGACGTTGAAGCATCGATGCATGCTCACTCTGTTGTGCTTGAATCCTCGCCTCGATCGCTTCACGCCTCCTTCTCCAACCCAGCGGTTGCTCGACCATCCGCTCTCTCTAACTTCATCTGCTCCTCCATCTCCGTCGAACTGCTCGATATCCGGGAGACTCCATACGAGAAGTGCTGAGCCGGAACTAGAGTCGCTCTCCATGAATATGCGTGAGAGAACCGACCAAACAATCTCTTTTCTTGATCGGCGCCTCGAGGATACCCTTGAGGATCCGAGTCCTATCTATACGGGCTCTCATCTCACGGCTTGAGTCAAAATCTGAACTTGGTCCTCCACCGCCTCCTGTATTTGCGGTAAAATCGTTTAACTTTCCAAATAGAAGTTATTTTACATCATTACCATATTTAATATTTAATCTACTTACCGCGATGCTACGAGCCTTCCCATCTCATATAACTTCCATCGGGAGCGACATGATATTTCGAAAAACATCCCACCGGACCTCGTAAATATGGACTCCACGTTCTCGCCTATTCATTCATTCAAACATTATTAATGCACACGTAGGTAAATGATAATAAGTATTTGTGTGCATATAATAGAGGTACATTGCTACTTAAAAATAAGAAAATTAAACAAGCTTCATTAATGATGTTTTAATCCAATTAGTTTGTGGCGTCTAATAACTTAGCAATTAATGATTATGATATATGTGGTAGGAAAGCGAACAACATTAAAACCTAAATTGAATTCGAAAAACTAAATACTTACAATCTTTGGTAGCATAATCTAAAGCACATCCGAGCCACCCCGTGCTTAACGATCCCGTCCCCTCACCATCCGGCTCGTCATCCTACTCCTCCTAGCTTTTTCTCGCCTTAGTCCGCACCTCAAGTCGATTCCATAATCCGCCACGCAGCCAATCCGATCGGGAATGAATTGAGGTGGCGTCGTCGTCGACTCTGTGCCTCTTGATCTTATGAATAAGATCCTTATATCTCACTTGCCGCCTTTTGGCACCATGCACGTAGACTACTTGATGAGACAAAGACGCCGATCCCAAAGAAATAATTAAAGCATAAATTTGAAAATGATACATTTGAAATGCACATTCATATATATTTTGAATTACAAAACATCACATATATCGATAACCAATACATGAAAGACAAGTTGCACTAAAAATTTCATTTAATGAACTTGACTTAGAAAGCACCTCACTTCATGGCTAAACCCCCAAGATCCTCTTTACCTCCATGTTAAAAGCTTTTTCAATTTTACAAGTCCTCTAAAGGTAAAATACATATCCATATATCTTATATAGTGTTGTGTCACAATTGTTTCCTTAGGGATCACATTTGATAAATATTATTTGAACCTTAAACATCATTTTCAACAAAAGGATATAAATATTATCAAATTAACTATCACTTAGTCAGAAATAAACCAATATACTTGAATGTAAATCAATAATACCTGAAAGTCTTGAAAATACACCCGCCTCTGATCCTCAGGGACCAATTTCCAACTGAAACCCCGATGGTTCATGACCTTCTTGAACGACTCAGTGATCACATGTGCAACATCATGCGATGGACATAAAATCCTACAATTGAGTTAAAAATAATATACATTATATTCAAATAAGTACAATTGAGTTAAAATAATCTAATTAACTATAGGTACCCATTCACAATAGTTAAGGTCTTCTTCCCCATCGTCTGGTCTGCAGACCCACTGCTCGACCCCTCTCCTCCACCGATAGTAAGTCCTCCTACCGAGGCGCCAACTCCTTCATCTGAGGAGGTAGATGCAGAAATATTCCTACGATCACTAGACTGGACTCCTCTACCTCGTCCTCGACTTGCCATCTGAAAATAGATTTGGTACGTTACTTTAATATCATCTTATTTTTGTAATTTAACATACATTTATAATTGATGAGATCTTGCCATGAGCTATTGTTTTTTCTATAGACCAGCTAGGAGCTATTGTTAGGAGCTTAGGGTATTCATTGATTTCTGATTTCCTTTTATCTATAATCATAATATGAAAAATATTTATTTAGTATATCTAATTGTTTAGATCGTTTCTTCGAGGGATTAGTTCTTATGTGTGTGAGATTATCGTATATTGTGTGCATAATTGAATACTAGGGCTTTCGATAAAATATTGCATCTTACATAACATGATATTATAATTGGTTAAATAAGATTAGATTAATAATAGGCTAATATGAAAACATGGAGATTGTAGGTTATATTTAAGTTTTAAGTTTTGGCCTTGAGAGTTCAAAATTTTCAACAATGACAATGAGATGTGATGATGGGAATCCATCAACCATGCCATCCAATCGAAATATAATTAGATGTGAGGTGACTTGGTATAGCCAAGTGGAATTATTATTATTATTATTATTATTATTATTATTATTATTATTATTATTTTGTAGTAGTTGTAATTTCTAACTTGTGAATTATTTATAACTTATTTCGTTCGACAACTTTTATTACAAAGAACCAAAACTTGTTTAAGAAATAACCCTATTAGTCTTTTGCCAATTCCGATATTAATATTGGAAGTCTGACTCGTATGGTCTTGGTCAATATTTAGATAAAATGAAGAAGCTAAACTGCTAAAGCATGTCTACATTTTCTATGGTAATTATATATCATCACAAATAAGCGGGATTTAACCCAACATTATATGGGCCTAAGTTGTGCTCACGGATCTTTTGTCGTGAAGCTATCGGTGAAGGAAAGAAAGCGAGACGGCGTGGAGGCGAAAGGCGATGGCGACGCCGTCGACATATGTTCGATAAATGGCGAGGCGCCTTGTTGGACAAGGAAGGAGCTAGGGTTTAAAGGCTAATTAAGAGTCTAAAACCGTCCCGCTTGGGAGGAGGTTGGCATGGTGGCTAGGGTTTTGTGGATGGCGGCTTAGGAAGCGGCCGGAGGTGGCGAGGTTGGTGGGCGAGTTGGATTTCACGGTTTGGTTATTGGGTTTTGGATGTTTGATGCAGACGTGGTTGTATATATAAAGATTTTACTTACTTAGGTTTTAACAGCATTTTCACATCCGACATGTGATCGTGTGAGGCCTTCTTTTGGAGGTTATGGCGTATATCTTGTTTATGTGTTTTGCTACAAATTAGTTCGTTGATGCTACTTGCTTCTTTACAATAAACACTTAAATATAGAGATTAGCGATTATGTTGTGATGTGGAGGAAGCTATTGCTTATCTAACTAATTAATTAAATGAATTTCTAAATATGTTTATACACAAAATAAGAAGAAGAAAAAGTGTATGTTAATCGAGTTTATTTTTTAAAAGATGAAAGTTCGGTAATGTCGAATTACTGCGTGACATAATTCGACCTATTCATCTCCATCATAATCATCATCATTCAATGTATTATCATTTTCGATTCGATAATTCATATGAATCGATTCGACAATTCATCATCTTGATCGATTAGTCATCCGCTTCTTCTATGTCCATCAAAGTGCCGTCGGGATGAACTCGTGTCATGTCATCATCAACCACTACACTTGTAATTAAAGGCATTTCATCTTCTTGAAATGGCGGAGGTACTATCGAACTAGATGATTCATCCGAGACTTCCACATTAGCTCTCGCTTTAATTTTGCATACATCCCACCAATCCTTTGTAGATTGTTTTAAACTCGGATAAGGACAATAGTATACTTGAGCGGCTTGTGTAGCAAGGACAAACGGTTCATACTTATTATACCTTAATCTATAATTCACGAAACCAATTTGTATTCGGGATGCACCGATGTCCCCAATCGTGATGGATCAAACCACTCGCATCTAAACATTGTTACGGTCTTCATAGGTAGCCCATGGTATTCCAACTCACAAACCTCCGAATCGCCCATAAAAATCGAGTTCATTCTTATCGCACCATAAATTTCACCTTTAATGCACACACCTTGTTCATGGTGGCTCTTTGTGTCCCATGCTCTAACGTGTGAAATTTATACCCATTTATGTAGTACCACGGATACGTCTTAATCTTTGGAGAAGGCCCTTTTGCTAAATCCAATATGAATGGATTGACGACATTGTTGGTATGGTCTTTGACCTAAATCCAACAAATCAATTAACATCTATCAATCTGACTGATTAAATATTACAAAAGGAGGTTCTGGTTAATGAGATTATATACTCACATATGTATCAAACCAATGTGAGAAGTTTCTGTCGATTTCCTTTTGAATCTCAGAGGAGGAGATGCGTGGATGTAATCTTTTCAAGAAATCGATAAACAAACTTCAAAACAAATAGTTACAATTAGTATTTAAATAGTTATACTAATTGAAAGTTATCTGACGTGAAATTATAAATACTTACTTTAAATAGTTCCCCGAAACTTCAACGCAATTCAATAGCACATATAATCGAGCAGCATCATACTCACTCGAATCTAGATATCTCTTCGACATTTTTCCAAAAGGGCGTCCACCTTGCTTGAATATTGAAAGCATATCTGGGAAGTCTTCATGCCTAATATCTCCCCCAACATTATAATTGCGAGGCACATTCTTATGTTTCGTTCTTACGTGACCCTCAAAATAATAAGAACAGAATGTTGATGCTTCTTCTACTAAGTACGCATTGCAAATAGAACCCTCCACTCGAGCTTTATTTCTCACGTTGTTTTTCAACTTACGTAAGTATCTATCAATGTATATAAAAAAGATTAATAGTTATATGTGTATATTTATACATATGGACAACAATTGTTAAAGTGAACGTTTTACCTTTCGAATGGATACATCCATCGGTATTGAACGGGTCCGGCAATACGAGCTTCATCTGCTAGATGGACTGGTAGATGTTCCATTGAATCGAAGAAACTAGGAGGGAATATACGCTCGAGCTTGCATAAAATGACTGAAATATTTTCTTGAAGTTTGCACATGTCCTCAAGTTTGATGTTTCGAGAGGTCAAATCTTTGAAAAATAAACTTAATTCGTTCTTGCTTCCAAACATTAGGTGGGAGAAGTTCTCGAAATGCGATCGGGAGTACACGTTGCATAAAAATATGGCGATCGTGACTCTTCATCCCAAACATCTTCAATTTGGTCATGTCTACACATCGCCCATATTTGAAACATACCGTCTCGAAATCTAAGACCTTTCACCCATTCGCACAAGACTTTTTTTCATGTTTGTCAAGTGTGTAAGAAGCTTTTGGATACTTGCTGTCGACTCATTCATCTTCAACTCGTCTATTGTAGTACAAATTAAGTTCTTCTCTTGATTTGCTCGTATCTTCGTCTTACGGAATATTCATCACGATGTTGAACACATTATCAAATACATTCTTCTCTATGTGCATGACATCCAAATTATGTCGAATCAAAAGAGAACTCGAAGACGGTAAATCCTGAATATACTCGCTTCCTCCAACCACTACCAAAATATTTGGAAACACTACTATTTATTGCATCACTACCCATTTGATCACCTTCACTAGTCTCATTCCTTCAATCCTAGATAATAGTTCTTCTCCGATAGCGCTTGGTGGACTACTAGTAATCACCGTATTCTTTCTCGAATCTCTTCTATCCCTTACGAATTGGTGATCGGATTTAAAACTTTCGATGATTATCAAACCATGATTTGTTTACCACTTTTGGTAAAGTAAACGCTCAAGATATCCTCCATGCAATGTGGACAAGCTAACCTTCCGGTGTACTCCATCCGCACAACATAGAGTACGCAGGAAAGTCACTAATTGTCCAAAGCAATGCAAAGACGATCTGAAAATTTTGTTTCAATGAGACATCATAGGTAAGGACACCGCTTCCCACAAATCTACTAACTCGAAATTAATGGTTGCAAGAACACATCAATCTTTTCTTTTGGATTACGTGGCCCAGCACTAGAATTGTGAGAAACATATATTGTTCCTTCATACACATCCATGGAGGAAGATTATAAGGAGTAACTATAACGAGCCATGAAGAATATTGTTGTCTGATTGACCAAAAGGTTGAAACCATCAATCGAAGACCCAATCTAACATTACGAATCTCGATTCAAACAAAGGAAACTTCATGTTCAAATGCTTCCATGCGGTGTGTGCTCACGGATGGCGCATGACCCCATCATCGATCGACGATGCATGCCAACGCATATTCTCGGCTGTAGCCTCGGATGCATACAACCTCTCAGAGTCGAGGAGTAAGAGGAAAATAATACATCTTCTTACATGGAATTTGTGATTTCTTTCGAGTTTCGGATGCTCGATTATTGCTCTTCAAAGCGTGGATGCTCACAAACTTTACATCTCGTCAATTCGAATCTTGTCGCGAAGAATCATGCAATTATGTGGACAACAATCTATTTTGTGCACGAGCAATCCCATGCCACGCAACAATTTCTTCGTCTTGTAGAAGTCATCAGTACAAGATTACCATCCGGATTTGTCTCTTTCATGAGTTACATTATTTGATCAAAACCTTTCTCGGATATATTATTCTCGACTTTCCAACTCGAAGTCGAGCCACAACAGACAATTGTGAATGGTTTGAGCAACACGCCACAACGGTTTATCGGCGTCCAACATGTCGTAAAATTTTCGTGCCTCAAACATTTGGTTCCTCTTGAGCTCGGCAAAGTTAAGCGAGGACCAGAAGCATCCATTACCATCGTCGTCGTGCCTTGATTGAGGTTCGGGTGATACTGCATTGTCGGATCTATACTCACATTTGTCTCCCCTTGAAAGATCCAAGTGTTATAATTTGGAACAAATCCAAATTTTGAAACGTGATATCGCACGGTATCTTGTACTTGATAAGGTATATTATTGCACTTCTTACAAGGACACTTGATCTTTTCCCCATCCATGAATGATAGTTGATTACTAGCAAACTCAATGAAGTTTTCAAGTCCGCGAAGAAAATCATGATTTAATCCACCACGAGTACTGCGACGCTTATACATCCATTCACGATTCTGACTCATCACGAGGAAGTGGAAATGAGATTCAGGAAGTGAGAGGCAAATGTTCCTGTCATGGGGAAATGGGATTCTGGAAGTGAGAAGCAAATCTTGGGAGATGAATGTTCGCAAATGTTGGGAGATGAAGTGAGAGGCAAATATTCGAGTACCAACTACTAAGCCCGACTTTAATTTGGTTAATGATTTGGAAGTACATTTGGTTAATGATTTGGAAGTACATTTGTAAGAGGAGATAATTTAGGTGAAGAGAGATGCCGCATAACTCTATTTATTGGTAAATAGAGGTATACTGCATAATTTTCTAATGTTTGGTTATGTTAGGATAATATTTAGATGCAAAACACGGTATACTCATATTCGGATCCAAGTCTATTTCACGTTTCATAACAAAAAGGTTCTCACGTTATAGAAATAGAAATGCACGAGACATATACTATATAAAAAGTAACACGGATGCATGTCGACATGAAACTAATTTGTAGAGGTATAAAATCGATTCATAAATATAAATCACCAAATAGAAAAAGTTCACATGATTAGTCTTATTTCTCTTTGATAAAAAGTAGCAATCACAAAATTAGGTCTCTAACCCCTTCACGTGTGAGACATGTGATGTAAATGATCACAACATTAATATATATAGCAATACATATAAATATTAATGGTGTGACCACTTACATCACATGTGAAAGGGTTAGGAGAGTAATTTTTTGTGATTGCTACTCTTTTATCAAAGAGAAATAAGACTAATCATGTGAACTTTTATATTGGGAATATGCAAAAAGATTCATAACTTAACAAGCTTTTACAAAATATGGGAATATGAACAAATTACCCTTTTTCTAAGTTAAGAAAGAAGGTCCTTGAACTTTTGAACGAGATTTGTCAATCCAAAAGTGGTAAATTGAAGTTTATGCACTGTCTATCCCATCAGCTTTTTATTAATTTTGATGGACCAACCAATCAAGCACTCTATAAAACTACTAAACTGCTCCACTTGCAAGACACAAGAATTATTCACCGGCTCGAGTTCTTGAGTTACATACTACTCTGACCACCATAGGGTGGGTTTATAAGCTAAGGTCATATCTAGATGTAGAGGGAGTGTTTAGACTAAAGACATATTTGAAATATTTTAGAATATTTTCCTACTTAACACAATGCATGTATTAGTTGTATAGACTAATCGATCCTTATAAGTTATAAATATTAATTAAGCGGGCATATTTAAAAGGGGTGCTTGCTTAAAATATACGGCTTTTGTTGTCCTCTAATTATATATTTAACATAATTTTAATATTTTAATAATAGCATCACCTTCGATCTATCGGAAAATTAAATTCTCCATTTTTTGTTGAAAATGCATCATTTATCATTGACAAATTGATGATATTGATTTTTACAAATAAAAAGGTGATAAAATTATTGAAACATTTCAAAATCGTTTGCAACTTTTAAAATAAAGCAAAAGTCATTATATACTTCAACAATTAATCTGAACAACAAAATGAAAGAGGTCGGCCCAATATCGTCCGGTATGTCGATCAATTATCGCATCAATTTTGTTGATATCAAGGAAACGAAATTGAAAAGCAAAAGAGAATATTTTCAACTTTATACGATTTCATGAATGAAGTTTGACCTCTAGGCTCCACAATCCAACACATTCCATTCACAAACATATCATACAAACAATAGATTTTATATAAATACATACATATATATAAATCAACAAATATAAATTATTTGTATATATAATAAAAACACGATTGAGATGAGCGGCGGCGGCGGGCGACGACGGCGGCTGGGCTGGTGTGAGGTGAGGTGGGCAGGCGGCGAGCTACGTTATGAAATTACTCTCATTTTGTGTGAATTATTATGTAAAGTTCCTATCACCAACTCAAATCGCAAAACTTCCAACCGCCACCAATGTTTTGGGTCTTTGCCTCTAACATTATGTGCATATTTATAAAGACAAATATTATATATTGTCACAATTTTACCCTTTTGTAATAATCTTGTAAAATTAGGCACTAACAATAACAAATTAACAACTACAATATTAGTATACAAGAATAAATTCTAACCACTTTGAGCATTATGCTTAAGGCCTTCAAGTAAAATCTTATTTGGGTAATTCGATCGAAACAAAAATTCGGCATGACCTATTAATTTATGGTCATCCTCTTGAGTTCGAAACTGTGATTCTTCACTACGTGAACGCCATCGTTTATTTATTAAGTTTGAGCGAAGAGAATTAAATTCTCATTCCAACTCATTATTGTTCTCTCCACGTAATCCCATCAAATCTAACCGAGACTAGAAAGTATAATTACTACAACATTAAGGCTACGAGCCTTCTCAAACCGAAAAACTTAAACGAGATCATCTCAATTTCAAATCCTATGACTTTCTAATGCAACAATCAAATTCAAATAGTAACTTTATCTTATCATCAACCATATGCGATGATGAACAAAATAAACTACGGAAGATGAAACATCCGAAACTCGAAACTCGAACTTGATTTCGGTTTATATGGAGAATTCGAGGATAGTACGTGAAAGTGCCTTACGGGCCACCTTCTTTGCTTTATTACAAAAAGATCACATTCTTAAAACACAAAGAAACCTAGAACTTGGAACAAAATGTAATACAAACACTAAGGCCTTGAAATTCTTGAGAAGAGTTCAGTAGAAATTTAGCCTTCGACAAGGACAACTATCACAAGTTCCTCAAGACTTATTAAACACATGCATGTTTTAAATTCTTTGTCATCTTACCTTAATAGATTGACATCGGGTTTCAATCAACTCAAATGCCATTTCTACAACTTTTACTATTGAATTAGAGGTCGATAATTGATTCGATTACCATCTTCCATGTTGACAAAATTATCACTAAAAGCTACAAATACCACAATACCATTGTATGCCAAGTAGCCGAGTTTCTCTAATCCTTGAAATTAATCGATAATATGCATTAAAACTTAATAATTCTAACATATTTTACTCTTCCTTATACTCAAAACTTTTAAAGTGGTTCTCTTAATCACTCTAGCTATCACAATTGTGAAATGCTCATTGGTCACTATCACGATTGTTTTCTCAGACAAAAGCGCCAAGAAATCAAAGCGCCCAAGCATACAAAACCCTAAATTCCTAAATTCCTCTAGGCTCGACCATTCTCAAGCCACGAGCACACGATGCTCCAAAAATTACAACTAAACCTAGCATGCTTCTTTAGTATACGTAAGCACATAAGTTCAATCAGATTTGGAATCTAACGAACAAAACTCATAATTCCAAAAATTCCTTAAATATGTTGAAATTGGAAAATATTCGAAACATGCTATTAAATTATCATAAAATCCCCATAAACATTACCTAACATTCTTAGCACAAATATTTAGTCAGATTTTACTAATAAAAATCGCACACATAAGTACATGTGTGTAATGCGATTAGATTTTGAGTTAGATTTCTAGATTTTGAGTTAGATTTTGTATAGATAATAAAAACACGGAGGCTGAGGCGACGGTGGCGGGGCGGTGGAGGCGGAGACAGTGGGTGGCGGCGGACTACTGGGGCGAGGAATGCAGGCATGGGCCATGAGGGTCAGGTGGTGGCACGGGTGGCGGCGGCGGCAGCAGGGAGCAAGGCGGCGGGGCAGGCGGCAGCAGTGGGTGGTGGGCTGGGGATAAGGCGGATGGGGGGGGAGGGATTAGGCGGATCGAGTAATGAAATTGGGAAGAAGACGCGTCGAAATACTAATTTTTAGCGACGGATTAGAGACGGAAAATATCCGCGTTATATTTAAACGCTATAGCGACGTACTAACGACGTAAAAGGATTTAACGACGAATCAATTTAACGACGGATCAAATCCGTCGTTATAATATGGGCAAATTTGATCCGTTAATATAACGACGAAATAATCCGTCGTTAAGATCTCAAGACGAATAACGACTTAAATATCCGTCGTTGTATTTCTTGGTGTAAAAATAAAAAAAAATAATTGTAACGACGGATTGTATTCGTCGTAACATTTATTGGAATAAATAAAGCGAAAATAAAGTTAACGACGGAATAAATCCGTCGTAAAAATAATTAAAAATAAATAATAAAAATCCGTTAATTTACGACGGATCGTGACGGTTAATTAAAGTGTACAATAAAAAATAAAAATCGTTAATTTAACGACGGATTATGTCCGTCGTTAAAATCAACGACGTAGTAGCGACGTATATACCGTCGTTATATGTTCGTCTTGTAATAGTACCGCCACATTCCGTCTCAAATACGCCGCAAGTCCGTCGTTAATTTATTTCGTTTGTGGTCCGTCAATAAATCCGTCATTTGTTTGACGATCCGAATTTTTGGCGTCGCTAATCCGTCGCTGTTCGCGCGTTTTTTTGTAGTGGTATTAGTCTTGTTTTCTATAATTACATTCTTAAAAAATTAACAAGAGATAATTAAACGATAATTTCTTAAAATACCAATTACAATACAATACCATCCCATCATAACTAGAAATTTGAAGCCATTATTCAATCAAAGGAAACCACATATACCGACTAATTTATATCCTCAAAATAGTAAAAATTGCTTCTTTTTTGCTTTGGATGGAGCAGCAGCTGCAGGCTTATATTTGTTTGCTTCTTCTGTTTTCTTTACATAATCATAAGCCTTTCTTCAAATCTTGATTCCTTTGACTTTTTAGCAGCTACTTTTCCGGTTGACAGATTTCCTTCTTCGTCGTTTTCGGACATCTTTTCCGGCTCAACTTGCGTTGCCGCATCAATGGATGATGTCTTCCTAATTTATTTTTTCTATAGATTGTGGTGGGTGGTTTAGAATTTGGAATGAGGGGCTCGCAGGCAGAAACGGCCCGTCAAAGCCCCGTTGTCAAGGGTGGCAGCCCCACCGTATTGCTCGGCTGTTACGAGAGTATTAGAGAGAGGCAGCAGGCGGAGGAGGAATTACTAGAAGACATGTGCAAGGCATGATTGTGTGAATTCTTTGAGGTGTGAGATGTGTTTCATATTTGGGGGTATTTATAGTAATGTCGAAAGTTGTTAATGGGATGGTTTTTGCATGGTTAGTTACCAACAACAAAATTAAAGTGTCTTCTTTAAGCATGTTTGTCTTGAGCATCTCTTACTTTTTCTCGTGAGGTTTTGTTCTGTGCTTCCTCGTGAGAAAAAATATGGGTGATAACAAGTCGGATATAAAAAGCTACAAACTAGCTTCATAACAAGCTTGTTTAAGCAACCAATCTAAGATTTAACATCATCACAACACTAATCCCTTCTTCTTATAAGGGAACACTTACTTTATATGATTGAATCAATAAATAAAATATATAATTGAATATTTGAAAAATTAGATGACCAAACATGTTTAAAATGAACTAATCTATAAAAATAAATGATAGATAGATATGTATTATTTTATCTATTTATCATATCAAAGAAATAACTTGCCCCCAACAGGTGCAAAGGAAAAATGATAGATGGATTTACATAAGATGGAAGCATATTCGTACCAATCTTACGTACTACGCTTGAGCATTACCATACTAATCTAACATCATTGTCAAGGTTCGAATAGTTTGGTTAGGGTGTTCAATTTGGATGATGGCTTACATAAATAAAAATAATATAGACAAACCACCACATACGTTGACAATTTGAACAATTTCTAGCTACTTTTATTGTGTAATCTTTCAAATACTTAATCATATGTATTATCAATCTAATCTATCACCTAAAGTAAATGCTTACTAACCATATATACTCACACATGCTCGGAGGATAGAACAACCATATAAATAGGCACTTAGAGTAACACATTATTTATCATAATAACAACTATGCAACTTGCATCAGACACCACTTCTAGCAAATGAGCTATCTGGTGTATTACCACCAGCTAGTTGAATCGGCACCCGTTCCTTAGATTTATTCCTCGTTCTAGTAGAGATAGATTTCTCGTTACCTTCAATACTTCCCGCGATTGAAGGTTCCGGACTATTATTCCCTGGAGAATTGCATTGCATCTGCTCTAGCGCCAGCAATAGCTGCCATCAGGCTAGGAAATTTCTCATCTTTTGAAGCGCTCATGCTTGGAAGAGAAGCAAGTGAACCGGGTTTAAGAAAGAACCGGTTTCGTGGATCTGGAAGTGGGAAGGTAACCGACTATGGGAAGAGATTCCTCTGACAGTGGCTCCATATATCTACGTGTACCACGAGAGAACATATGAGGGTTGTATAAATATGAAAGAACATACGAAGGTGATAGACTGATAGTGAAATCATTCGAGTTGAAGCACATTTCGATTCATGGTACATCCATCATGATTAAATCTTAATTATGATTTACATACCTAATTGGAAAATAGTGAATTATAAACACCTTGTAATCCGCACACTTCAAATGGCAGAATCAATCTCTACATGAACAAATTGGCATTCTTTAAATTAGAAAGTACGGACGAAACAATAAATTTGTAGACTAAGAAACACAGTCAAGGTAATTGAAGATACAAAACAACAAACAAAAATAATCGGGTGTAATGAAAGACCTGAGGTTGCTCACAAAGCCAACAAAAAGCTGTTCGTGCTTCTACTCTCACCTGCAGAAGAAAGATCCAGACTTTATAAGCATAAAATACGGTGATGCATCAACAGAGATGTATACCAACAATCCAAATTAGTGCAGGTGAATATTAAGTGAAAGAATAAGAAGGGTTGATCGATGCAGGTATAGCTTCCCAGTTCACTAGTTCTTCACAGGTAACGCACCCTACCACGTCAACACAACATGTTGAAAAATTAAATCTAAGGTTACACAAAGTTTAGGCGTAAACTAATCTACACGACGCATATAATGTGATACCTAGGAGTTTGGAAACCGGGTAATGCTCGGGGAAGTTGATATTTGTTACTCCATTCCATGCATAGATCTCCCTGTAAAAAAAATTCATAGCTTTATCGTCTATGGTTCGGGGCCCTTTCCAGCTGCATGAATTCACAGCCGTACTATGGAAGCAAACAAAGAAAGAGATAATCATGACTCAACGTAACAACACTTGCATCTGAATATAGATGTTATACCAATAAATATATAGGCCGTTGGCCTTGAATACACATAATCTCCCGACAAGTAGTAGGCAAAAATGGCTGTAAAAATCTTACAAAAACCAAGGCCGGAATATATAGACTTATTAAAAACATAACTTCAGTCCCTTAGTGATGAAAGTCATAATTGATTGCACGAATGACCACAAAAGCAATTGAACCAATGGATTTTCCAACTTTCTCTATCCATAAGTATATAGCTTGAGGTAATTAGTCTAAGGCCAAATTAATAAACTACTATTTGAATTTTCCGCGTGCAGAATGATTCCAGAACACTAAATCTCTTTGATCAAGCCATACCAAAGTCAATTGTCTTCTAACAAGGCAAATCTCCTAAGCCCAAAATTGAGCAATATCCATAATTTCATATATAATACCATCTAGATTGGTATCCACCCCACTAATCTCACTGCACAAAAATCAGAAAGGTTTTTTTTTCAAAATCAAAATTATAACTTGTTCAAACTTCAAAAGTTCACTCTTTTAAGTCATAATTAGCATAAAAAAGCACATTCGAGGCTCGATTTCAACTCATTGTATCTCCATTTGTTCTCTCAAGCAGATCAATCTAGCAAATATCATCATACGCAAACAACGTATAATAACAATCCAGTTCACCTCCCAACAAGAAAGTTCAAATCTTGATAAGAAGCACATACATAATCAACAGCTAGCACCCACAAATTCAAGCAAATTTAAAATTCAGACAAAAAGATGTATTTGACATGAATTCAAAAGCAATAGGGTTTTACAAAATTGAAACTGGTTTTTGACTTTTACCTCTAATAGGGGCGGGCCAAGACCTGCCTTCAATCCGCTTGATTCCATAAACAAGCAAAGAAGCCCATGGGTGGTGCATTGTCAAGCATGGGTTTCTCAAGCATGGTTTTCTGTAATTCGACGATTCCATTCTTCTGCTCGCCATAGCTTTGATTTCCAACAAATTTTCTACTTCGCACAATAATTCTTCATTGATTTTGAGAGGAATTGGTATTTGGCACTTGGAAGTAAATATTTAAAAAAAAATCTATAAATGGTAATTAAATGATTCGACTAGTAAAAGGAGTAAAAAGAAGAATAAATTTTAATTCAAGCTCGGATTCATAAATTCACCGATCTCCACAAATTGAATCAAAACAATATTAAATTATTTATATATAGTAATAAGAAATAGAGGAATAAATTTTATATCTACATCCATAAAAATACGAGTTTTACAATTATTACGATTTAAAAAGTCAAAAGTATTTTTAATGGGCCCACCATTTAAAAATAACCTAAAATTCTTGGATTGTTATTTCCTCTCTTATCTCTCCAACATTTGCAGTCTCTGTTTATCTCTATGGTAATGACTTCTCTCTCTCTCGAAATTAAAGAAGCAAATAAGAAAAAAAAAGAAGTTGGTAAACATTAATTATAAAAGAGGTTAGTAAATATTTATTTTAAAAATTTATTGACATTCAATTAAATAAACTAACAACTTTAATTTGTAACCTAAAATTCCAAAGAAAAAACATTAGGGGAAGAGAAAATAATTAGAACAAGTTATCTACAACTTTTCAAATATTGGAAATCGAAACATCAATATCGAGCATTGTTGGGTTAAGGTAGTTTTCAATTTTTTTAAAAATGTTATTGAGTACACGATTTTACACGAATCTAATTTAGGGTCCAATTTTTTATTTTATGTTTTGTGATTTTATGTTATTGAAACAATAATTTTAATGTTTAGAAAAAGAAAAGAATCGTTTTTAGTACACGACTATACACGGTTCTTTATTTATGCTCGCGTATATATATATAGGAGTTGATCGAATGAATCACATCTTTTGACTCTGCGAACAATGCATAAGGCGTTGAAGATGATGCACAAGGCGGTATAAAGTTATGCATAACGAAAACTTTCTAAAATTATTTTGTTGTGCAACAATTTTAGAAAGTTTACGTTATGCACAACTTTATCTTGTTTGTGCATTATCTTCAACGTCTTACGTAACTCTCAAGTTCTCAAAAATATGAGTTCTCATTGGATCCAACCCCTATATATATATATATATATATATATATATATATATATATATATATATATATATATATATATATATATATATTGTTGATTTTATGTTAGTGATTTGTTTAATATTTAGGATCATTTAATGAGTTAATAACACATTATTAGCATGTATGATTGGTAATATTGAATCGTGTATGGTGCACGGATGTTGTCGTGTAATGATTATTGTCTTGCTCTGATGAGCAGAGTGCACACCACTCATCAGTACACGGTACACATCTGTGCACGGTCCACGTCCGTGCCCGCCAGTATGGACGTCCGTCAGTATTTACATGTCACTCATCCCATACATATAAATGATTGCTATCTTACTAAAATTTACATTCTTATGTATCTTACAACATATGTCTTGACAACGTCTTATTATACGTCATGGTGGTCATTGGGACAGAGCAAAGTACATAGGTGACGATAGGGTTCTTGTATACATGGTTGTAGAACAGACTTATCGTGCTAATATGCTAAGAGAGAATCATGAACAAGTAGACAATGATGGTGGATCTGACTATATGCTTTTCTGTACGACGAATGCTAGTGATGGAAGTAGAATAAAAATATCGTTGAAAACTAACACTGATTTATTCTGATTGATTGTGGAACAAATGGATGATCCAGCTGTATATGTAATCGAAAAAGGCAAGCAATCTGCAGACACGGTACACATAGAGATACCAGTATTATATGGTTCATAACGATCTACATTCTTACCCGAATTTAGAACAAGATTTACTAGTTCGGCAGTATACAAAGACGAGTCGGTGTCTTAAGGTGATGATGAAGATGAGTTGGTGTATTCAGATGAGGAGAAAGACGCAAATTGAAGTAAAGACATCTTTGATTCATTGACAACTGAATTTGGTGCTTAGATTCGGCAACCAGGGTATCTTGATAAGGTTATTGGACAACACAACTTCACGTCCGAACATCAACATGATGGTGATGCTCGTGCTAGAGAGGACGATACAGCGTATGAGTTGCGCAACTGGGTGATTCCATTACTTGATTGTAACAGTACATTGTCATTAGATTGAGTCGAACCTTCTAGAGCCAAGATCGGCCAATTGTATGTTGATTCGACATTTAAGATAAAAGATGACTTGACAATAGCTGGGGAATTATACCACTTGAAGAATCATGTTAAGTACATGGTGGATCGATCGAGCAAAACGAGTTTGGGATGTATTTGCAAGCATGGTAACAGTTATCATTTTAAGCTACGAGCCATCCAAATGGAAACAATATGGAATGCAATTAAGTTGAACAATAGTTGTACCTATCACTTGGATTTGAATCTCACTGCTCCACGACATGTGTCTCCCAAGATTGTTAGTAAGTATTTTGTACGAAAATTGGTCGATGAATGTATGGTACTGAAGCTTAGAGAGATGATTGGAGAGATGCATCGACAACTTGGCATTGAGATGGATTACAACTTTGCTTTCCGAGCAAGAAACATTTCTATATAGATGACATATGATGATTTCGAATGGTCCTATAAGTTTCTTCCATTATATTTGCATCTGTTGAGAAAATCTAAACCCAGGACACTATATGATATTGAGACAGTCCATGATGGTAAGTTTTTTTCTCTTTGACAGAGTTTGCATGCTTTCGAGTATTATTTGCGATAGGTCATTGTTGTAGACGAGACTCATCTTAAGGGAAAGAATAAATGAATTTGTTTTATCGTTGTTACGAAGGATGGGAATGAATGAGTCTTCCGGCTTGCTACTGGATTAGGTTCGATTAAGGATGAAGACTCCTGCATTTGGTTTTTATCTCGGGTACGTCCGTGCATTGATCAGCCTTGTCACTATCGGACTTTGCTAAGGATAGCCAAGCCGAAAAATCGTGACTAAGGATGGGGAATTAGGAATGGGATAGAAAGAGAATGTCATTGCTTAACTAGATACTAAATTGAAAACTTTTCTTTAAATATAACTACTAAGTTTTACAGTAGTAAAGCATAGTTGAGATACACGTATGTATCTCAGGGCATTCTTTAATTAGACTCGACAAAGCTCGACTCGGCACTTCACTATTCATATCACAGCTCAACATGTACATTTAGAAATATATACATTAGTGCAAAAGCACTTAGTGGATAATACACCAAAAGATACATATATACTTGTATAAACTGTAAATTGTCATGTCATCTCAACAGTAATGCAAGGGGTTTAATCTGAAAAGCCTAAGCTTACTAAATTCTTTTGTGAAACTAAAGTTCGTCTGATTAGACTAAGTTATTTTGTAATCTCCATATCTGTAACTATTGTACCAGAGAAGTGGCCACTTCTCATGGACACCTGCAACTGTTGTGTCGGGAAGGTGGTCACCTTCCACAGATACCTGACTGGCCAACCCGCTAAGATGACTCACGATCATTGTGTACACTATCCTGACGAAAAAATTGGTCCGCACATGAACCGAATTCGATCACTTATAAAGTTGGCATTGCTTACACAGATATGTATCATACATAAATCTCAAAATATTTATGGTAAGAAAATAATTGAAAGATTTTCAATTTCAAAGTTTTTGAAAAGAAAATAATTGCTTGAATGAAACATTTAATTTTGTTTATATATAAGAAAGCCCACCTGATTCCAGCTTTTCGTTCAGAAGTACACAAACTCATATTTTCTGCTTGGTCCTCACTTCCACGCTCAACCTTAATCGAAAGATTAAAAAGATAATACGTTTGAAGCGAATGAGAATTCTTATTGAACGGAATTCTTGATTTTAACTTATTAGGGGTTTTAATTAATTAGAGATTTTTCATTCCTTTCTGAGGCTCGATTATTACTTTAGATTCTCATTATGTTAACGGTATAAGATACTTAAAACCGTCTAAACTCATGATCGATTATGCTCAAATCGATTGTTAATTGATTCTAAAACTTGAACTTGAACTAATTCTAGTATCTCGTTGTACATTGTCGCCAGTTTCAAACGCTTGGCAGTTTTTACTGTTAGGAAGCTACATAAGTCTAATCTAAGCCTACACAAACAATGACTAAATCCAATCATCGAGCTGGAAGAAATTTCAGTTTTTTTGAAGGGTGGTAAGTTGTCGCGAGAATTCGGCATGACTCATCCATTTATAAGGCATCCTCTTGAGTTTGAACACGCAATCCTTCGAGGCATGAACTCAAGCGACGATCATTCTTGACTAAGTCAATGAAAAACTATTTCTCAATTGAGCTAATCACTTCACGTGTCTCTCAATCTTAGCAAATTAACTAGGTGATAAGATTAAATACGTAAATCAGAACTCTTGCATTAACCAATGACTTTCATATGCTATCTTAGTTAAACAATAAGATCAATTCATCAAATTTATCGCTCCATTCCGTTAATCGTTTATTTTTAAATTGTGTAATTAATATTTCTAAATTAATTAATGCAACCAAGCTCATTTGATTATGATTTTCCATAATCAAAGCGCATTCAAATATAATTCCGCAAATTATTCTTCATTTACCCTTTTAATTTAGCATAATAAATTTTATTATGCAATCCAACTACTGTAATAATTAAACGAACTCGTATTACAATACAGAATAATAATTAGCTAAACGAATTTTAGCTTTGTCCAATTGCCCTTTTAATTTAAGGTCCTTCTTTTCTAAAAATAATAATACCAAGCCCACCTCTTTTAGTCATTGGGAAACCCAACTTTGAATTAATTTAGGCCCAATATGTATTTAATGAAAATTTGACACTAAAGTCCAACTCATGATCTTTCCCATTTTATTTTCTTTTAATTAGAAGCCCAACTTATGAAATCCAATGGAGGCCCATAATGAGAACAGTCTCATCTCTCTCTCACTCCTCGTCTGTTTCTCTCTCTTGCTAACACACTACATAAACACTAATCTGTTCCCTTCTTTTAATCGCCGCCGCCAACCTCTTTGCAATCCGGCGACATTGTCATTTCGGCTGACAACACCACGGTGATCCTCTTCTTCTCACACCACTCACGTCCTCTCTATTCCTCCAAATCGAAGTTCTAGACCCCTCTCACTCTATTTTCGATGAGCAGTCACCACTGTGACTCAGGCGACGTATTCGCCGACGTTGTCTCCCTACTTCCGTTCCGGCGAATAGAAACAGCAACCAGGCCACCGACGCCGTCTATGCTTCCTTCCTCCATCTCGGATCGAGCAACAGCGATACAGCCACCACCATCTCGGCCAGCTACAGCAACGCTGTCGCCACTGAGGCCCAGATGCCCTTCAGCAAGTCGCTCGCTCGCGCCGTCGTCTGCTTATTTCTACTTTCCGTCGAGTAGTAGGAATGGGAACGGTCGTTGTCTGCCTGCTCTCGCCATTCCTTTATCTCTTCTGGGCAGGACGATGGCATTAAGGTCACCATCCATCCTCTCTGCCTCGTCGCAACCAATGCCAATAGCAACATCTCACCTCTTTCCCGATTCACACACACAGCTAAAACTTAAAGCCCTTTTCTTTGATTTCTTTTTAAGTCCATTTATTTTGTTTGGTTCTATTTTTATTGTGTTAAGTTCAAATTTTATAAACTCTGTAAGCCTAGCTTATCTGCACGCTTGGTTTGTTGCTGGAAAACATGTATATATTGTGTGCATGTTGATGATTTTCGAAATCTTAGCATTGATCTTTCACAAAATAAGGAATAGAAGAAGCTATAACTCACAGTAATATTTCTTGTTCATGATAGAGGAATGGATTCTGTTATGGCTTGTTTCTGAAGAAATAGATGATGCATAGATAGCTGGGAGTAAGAAAAACTGCAACAAAATGAAAAAGAAATGAACCAAAAACTGGCAGCGCACCGTCATCTAGTCTCCATTGGGGAGCAAAGGTGATCTAGGTTAAAGTGTCTTGTACGAATGCAGTTTAATGACTTCGAATGCGACTGAGAGTTTGAATAGTTGATTGTTGTGTTTTCAGCGTCTACCTATTTGCTCCTTGGTTGAGATTTTTTGGTCTATTATGAAGAAATGGTTTGACGCGCGACAAGCTAGTGCAGCAGCAAGGTAGCATAAGTTGATTGCAGTAGTCTCGTCAAAGCTGCACACGTCTATCGAAAAGGGACGTCACTTGGTTGTTCATTCAACGACCACACTTATGTTTAAAGTCGAAAGAAAAAACACATCCTACGTGGTTGATCTGTAGAATTGGACATATGAATATAATGAGTTCGACTTGAACAAGATCTCTTGTTGTCACGCTTGTGCTACTATTAGATACAATAGTTATCTAAATTTAAATTATTATAAATACGTATACCTAAGAGTTGTTTAATTTATTTTGTGCTTCATTTGTTTTATTGTTTTAGGCATGCTGGTTTACAAGTCATTGACTTTGTGGCTCACTATTATAAACAATCTATTTTTTCGGCGACTTATTCTTATCAATTTGTATTTGTACCACATCTCGGTACGTGGATTGTACCAGACTATGTATTAGCTTACATCATTCGATCTCATTATCACACGTCATGTTGGGCGTCCTAAGTTGAGTAGGATGCAATCGGTTGTTGAGGGTTTGTCAAGATCATGTTGTCTATTATGCTCACGATGCAAGGGTCAAGGCCACAACAGACGCTCATGCATAATACTTATTGCCATTGTAGATGAACCATGTGTGGAAAGGACACGGCGTAGAAAAAAATATAGCATTTGTCGAAGTGAAGCTCATACAAGGAATGCGTGTCTCATGCGGAATAAGGATATTTGTTATTTAGTGATATTCGTTGTTGAATTTTGATTTATTATTTTCATTTTGGATGTTGAATTGATATTGGTGTTGTTACATTTTGGATTTGTATTTGGGTGTTGAATTTGGATTTTGATTTTGGTGCTGACGAGAAGGGGAGTGCGCCGTGCACGGACGTCTACTGTACACTGATGTTCTAGGGTACACGCTACAGTACACGTCCATACACGGCACACGCCCTTCTCGTCAGCACCAAAATCCAAATCCAAATTCATTATCTAAATCCAAATTCAAAATGCAACAACATAAATACCAATTCAACAAGTGGCTAAAATTAAAATGCAACAATGCCAATAAGAATACTATAATATCCAAATCATATCCAAACAATAAAGCTGTATCTATGTTCATATAACAAATCCATCAAATATAGATCACTAGATATGTAAGCTCTGTGACCATATCTTACAAGCTATCATCTTACGATGAATAGTTACGAACCTTCGGCTAGAATGTATCCTCCTAGGAATACCTACGACGAGTCTATCCATATAAACGCACACATAGACTCCGCAACTCACCAAGTCAGTCTAAATGAACTGGTTATGATCGGGCATCTCAACCAATGTCCGATAATCATCTACAGGGTGTGGCTGTCTCATCGGATTATTTTCTCAAAATCCATATGCCTTCATGAGTCGAGGGAAAAGCCAAGTAGTAGGCAACGACTGGATACGCCTTAACTTCTTAAACTCAGGGATGTGTTCTAGTAAGTCGTACGACTCAAAAGTCCACTTAACAGTAGATATGCGAATTGTTACATAATGATTTCCCCGACATTATAAATAGCTAGTATTTACAATATTGATAATTTAAAAATTTACATTCAATTGATAAAAAATAATATAAATAAGGAAAAAAATTACCACATTGACGCACTTCTATGGTCTGCTATATGGTAAATCGACCACTTCCTACCATTTGTATAAACTCCTTGGGTATTGCCAATCGTGTGTACGTGGTCTTTGATACCACAAGGTGGCCCATTGGATCGTTAGAATGAAGCTATGTGAACTCACGCACAAAAAGTTTGCTGCATAAATGAATAAAAATATAAAAACAACAACAATCGGTCATGAATCTTGCCCTAATAATATATAAACGACAATAGTTAAAATAAACTTAAGGACATTTCGGACTTACATAAAATCCAATAGGTGATATAATGCATAAGGCTCCAGTTACTCCGCTCAACAATAAAATGGATAGACCTCGTGTGTGTGTGTTGGCCTAGTAGTAGAGTGGTTAATGTCTGAGGCCAAATGTCTCGGGTTCGAGTCCATCGTGATGCGACCTTTATATTTATGTATTAAATTGACCAAAAAAAATGGATAGATCTCTATTTATTATTTTCCTGCGTATGTACAAGGAGTACAACTCCATAACTTGACACACAAATACAAAAACCAAATTAAAGTTACATAAATTGAAATATAATAAATAAAGAATATTTGAATAACTTTGGTAATCAAGTACCTCGTCAGTCAGCTCAGTGTGTGGATCTATGATCAGGTCGAACAATGATTGACTCAAAATATGCCCATTCAGTTGAGCCACGACATAAAACTCTTGGCCTGACTACCTAAATACCTCGATGCAGCGGTCAGTCTACGCTCTCGCGATCGTAGTATAAGTCTTCCATCAAGTACTTTATCATTCGAATTATGTGACGACATATTACTCTCATATGCAGACATGACTAACTCTCGTATCGATGATCTCCTTTAGGTGAGCTGATGCCGACTTCCAATGGCTAGTGCGAGGGCCCTCCTCTAAGTCGACCTGCCGTGAAACAGATTGTGAGTGACAGTTGGAGCAGGGCACCTCACCTAAGTCGACCTGTTGTGAAGCAAATCATCGGTGGCTGATCTGAGGCCCCTCTTCTAGAATGACATGTTGTGAAACAAGTCATCAACGACTGCTGAATTGGGCACCTTATCTCATTAGCTAGATCGGGACACCTTATCTAAGTCGACTTGTCGTGAAGCAGATTGTTGGTGGCTATTGTAAGGCACCATCATCTACATCATGGTGGGATGCTGAGCGCCTCTAACTGATATGCTGCTCATAAACTGGTCTGACATAGCTCCCATGTGCAGAAAGAGAAGTACGAGATCTATGTCTCGAAGATTTACACCGGAATAAGTCCTGCAGCTGCTCGAACACACATCGAACCACTTGAGCTACAAGGCCCATCTCTGACTCGTTGTCCACAATGGCACGACATAAACTCTCAATCAAAGAAACAAGCGAGGCCACATCTAATCGACCACTCCTGGCGTACTCACAACATATATGGTCTCGTTTTTTCTCATGCTGCGACAAACATTTGTGACGCTTCAACTATGATCGAGATACATCGAGTCTAGTAGGCTCAGAAACTCGAGAAGAATCTATGCACTTAATCTTCCCAGCAGCATTCGCCACTCGCTTCAGGACATGAACATGCTCTGGCACACACTCATGCAGTCTCTCACGCACATGCTCAGGTATATGCTCATGCTCAGGCTCAGGCTCAGGCTCCACGTCATGTAAAATCCTGGCCTACCGCCTCACAGGCACGAACTAAATAGCCAGTGGCTCGTTCTCGTATTTACTTAAATAATAGATATATATGTACTCAGGGTCGAGTGACTCCAAACTACGGTAACATGAATGCTACAAAAAGGCACACAAATGATGATTATTATGTATTCAAAAAATATATAACAAATACTAAACATTTACTAAAGTTATCTACTCATAAAAAAAAATGCACTGTAATCAATTGACGACTTCCAAGTACTCTACATCAAATATCTGGGCAACCTCAGAGTGGTGTCACGGCACATGCACACGCGTCCCAAGTCTGAAATGATCTCATACAACCAAATATGCAAAGCCCAAAAAAGTCCATAGAAATAATACGCCTTCCTCAAAGAAGCTATCTCTTTTGAGTGCATCGCACATCGATCCAATGACGTAGGATCTGAAATGAGTGTGAGCCCAATGGAAAATATCCCACGTATCCAAATCCTCAGCCAATACCTAAACTAAAGGCTCGATAGCTTCCTTATCACGACACATGACAATCAAATACACCACCAATATAAATGTCATCTTCAAAAATTCGCAACATCATCCCCCAACCGTTGTTGATTGAATCGGCTATGAAGCTCTAAAAATGTTTGTCCTCTGGCCTCGAAATAATCAATAAAACATGTTCGTCCGAAATGTCATGTCTTTAATTTGGATCAAAGACGCACAGACTGAAGCGCAATCAGGACATTAAAGCAAATTTCATTATCCCAAATCATATATCGGCTCCACAAACGTGGAACCGTATCTTAAACTCATGTAAACTTTGATCAACGACTTGTCGCATTATGAGATGGTGTAGCGCATTATTCGTGTTTTCTCCTCTCCTAAGATCAAGAAGATGGCCAAAGCAACCATCTTTGAATAAGTCAATTCATCCGCACTGCTTTAAACATGTCTTAACCTCTTCCAATACTTGTTCAGATGTACTGATTGATGTGTCCAGCATAATCTTGCATATAAAGTCTTAACCACCTATAACGAGACTGTAAATGCACAAGATTGTGGTAGATTAATACTGTTTACACCAAAAAATAATCTATATACAGTATGAACCCTTGGAAATAATTTGTGCACGTTGTTCTTAAGTACACGGTACAAACCGTGTACTGAAGAACAACATGCATAGGTATACCGTGTACTGAAGAACATACTTCTTTAGTACACGGTAAAAATCATGTACACAATGACTAACCGTGTACACGGTAGAGTTCATACGTGGTTCGTACATAGCCGTCTTCAGTACATGGTAAAAATTGTATACACAGTGGCTACCGTGTACTAACCGTGCACGAACACGGTGTTCTTCAGATCTTGCCGGTGCATAGAAAATCAATAAATTCAACATAAATTCAATTTTTAAGTTACTAAACTCATAGAAAGCAAAATTTCTTCAGTACACGGTATTGTGCACTCCATGAAAATAATCGTGTACATCATGAAAAAACGAAATTCAACATAAATTCAATTTTTAATGCCCACATTACTAACTGTAGGGGGTGGCGCTAGTAATTATGTGCCCGAAGTAGAAGGTCGTTAACGTGCTTGCATACGTGGCGGTGAGTTGCGCTCCGACGAGGACTCTTCTTCTGCCGACGAGGATGTTTCTTCCACTGGCAAGATCTGAAGAACATCGTGTAGTGAGGCTTCTTCCGCCATCGCTCACTTCACCGCGTCCGACGAATACTGAAGATCGAAATCCGTGCTTCCGTGCGTGAGTGAGAGTAAGAGTTCTCGAGAGAGACAACGAGATGATTGAGAGAGAGAGAGAGAGAGAGAATCTTTCAAACCTAATACATCCAAAATTTGAAAAAATTTAAGTGGTGGGACCATTAAGGATAATTTTATCTTTATAAGCCAAATGACTAAAACTTATATTTTTATGGATATGGATATAAAACTTATCTCCCTATATTTTTTGCTACAAATATATATTTGCACAAATTATTTTATTCATTTGGGCTTTCTTTATTTTATCTTATTAATTTGGTTTGTCTTTAATTATATGTTTATATTTTATCTCCACTTTGGTCAGAAGCATAGTTTTTTTTTTTGGTTTGGTTAAAAGTTCAAAAACCGAATTGATTTTTGATCGCTCTCGATCTTTGATTGAAAGAGTCCGATTTTCATTGAACTGGTCAAAATTCGATGATTAGCACATGCTTGTTTTTATTTATATTTATATTAAATATGGGACATTATATTTGTATTTAAAAAATTATAATAATTTGGAAGAATTGTTGATTTTAAAATATGTTAATGAGCAAAAATAATTCAAATCATAAAATACATATTAAATTTATCCACAAAGATCAGGATTGACAATTTTTCACACGACACGAACATACAACACAAACACTCTTGAAATTAATGGATTAGTGTTCATCCTTATTGTATTCGTGTCCTTATCGTGTCGACAAGATAATTTCGTATCGTGTTCGTGTCGGATCCGTATCGTATTCGTGCAACACGATAATTTTCGTGTTGCATCCGTTTCGTATCGGATCTTGTCGTTTTGTATAATCCGATATTATTTATATATATATATATATATATATATAAATTTAATATTAATTTTATTATTATTTCATATCTTTTTATCTCTATTATTAATTTATTTTCTAATTTTGGTTTGAATTTGTCGTTTTATGTCGTTATCGTATCGTGTCAATTTCTCCATAGAGGTTTGAAGTGCAATTTAATAACTTTTTTTACTAATAAATGACTAAAATAAATATATTTAAACTGTATAAATTTCAAGTTGTCATTGTAACTCAGATGGTTATATGTCTTCATTTCTCCATAAAGGTCGTGTGTTCGAATTCTTTCTGGCAAAAAAATGAGTAATTTTTTTAATTAAAATTGGTTAACCGATGAACCGATCGATTGATTAATTGAATTAACAGATCGGTTCGATTTCGATATCAGTATTTCATGTATTATCGGTAGGGGTGAGAATTTGGGACCGGGACTCGGGAAATTCCCGTCCCGACCCGAGTCCCGACGAGATTCGGGACCCGAGTCCCGAAATTCTAGTTGGGATCGGACCGGATGGAAATTTTGATTTTCGGGTATCGGAAGTCCCAAGTCTGTTGAAATCCAAGTCCCGATTTTAAATATATCTAATTTTAATTTGGGACTTTCGGGATATTTTCGGGACTTCGGGACTTGGGACATTTTCGTAATTTTGGGATATTTCGGGTAATTTGGGACTTTCGGGTAATTTGGGACATTTCGGGTAATTTCGTGACTTGAGATTTTCGAAATTTCAATTCGGACCGGGACCGGACTAAAATTATAAATTTTCGGATCGGAGTCCAAGTCCCGATCGGGACCGGGACCGGGACCCAAAAATTACAAAATTTCGGGACTTCGGGACTCGGGACTCGGGACGGGTACCCGGTCCCGACCCGATTCTCACCCCTAATTATCGGTTAACCGAATCGAACCAAATACTCACTCCTATGAGTTTCTATCAAGTCGCAAAACATTATTATTTTTTACATACATATAAATTATTGCGGTGTGTGTGTTGATCTAGTAATAGAGTTGTTAATATTCGAGGTTAAATGTTTAAGGTTCGACTTCACTGTAACACGACCATTAAATTTTTGTATTTAATTAAAAATAAAATAAAAAATTACTGCCATCATGACTTCTGAAGAAGCCACGGTCAAACTCGTAGTAGTTAGTTTTTTATACTTCATTTTGTCGTTTTAATTTGAAAGTGGATATAATTTAAATATTATCCATTACATCCCTTCGACCAAATTGAAATAAATCCTGCTATTTCGGATTCATTTCCAGCCCTAATGCGTTTCCAAACAAAGGTAAAAGAATAGAATGATAATTCTTTTCTTATTTTAGTGGAAAAAACATTAAACATAAAAACGAAATTCTGCTGTGGTGAACAAATGGAAATTCTTGACTCTTCTAAAAAGTCTGCAAAGTCGCCCCCACACTCTCTCTGTGTCCTCTCTCTCTCTCTCCATAAACGCACAGTGGCGTTAGCGAAAAAAGAGGGGATTTCAAAACAGAAAAGATGATAATGATATCTACAAGCCACACCCAGTAGTGAAAAGGTTTAAAGCTAAAGTCTTCCATTCAAAACGCTCCAGCAACACGCACGCCCACTTTATTCTTCTCCCTCCCAAGTCGATTACTCAAAATACTGGGCTCTTGATTTGTATGCGAGAATTTATCGAAGAAGAAGGGAATTAGATGGATTCAACGTCGCTTGATGATATAATAAACCGATTGCTTGAGGTTAAAGGGAGGCCGGGGAAGCAGGTGCAGCTGTCGGAGTCGGAGATCAGACACCTCTGCTTGCAGTCGAAGGAGATTTTTATACACCAGCCTAATTTTCTTGACCTGGAAGCGCCCATTAAAATTTGTGGTAAGATTTTGTTGAAAGTTGGATTTTTTTTAATTTTTCTTTTTAGTTGGGAAATGTTTGTTTTGCTTTTAATCGTATTTATTAGGGTTTTGTTTGGTTTCGGTTTTGTTAGAGTATTCTTTTTTTTTTCAATTTGTGTTTTCATGCGTGGGTTGACTACAGGACTTTGTGATTACCTTGTATTCATGCGCAGAGAATCTATGTTTAATTTCTTGTTTAGTGGAATGATGATTGATGTTCCGTTTTAGGTTGATAATGTTTTGAGTTTATTGGTCTATTTTTACTTGCTAATTGAAGTGAGAAGCACAGTAGTGTTGAAGCCCCAATTTCATATGAAACACATTGTTTGCGTAAATGAGTTTATGACTTAAACATGGAAGTGTGCAGCTAAACTTTGAAGGGGATTCATTAGAGCGATTCCATAACTCCACATTGTGGGATGTACTATGCTTAATTTAAATAAGACTTAGTTTGCACAACCAAGTAAAGTTTGAGGCTTTGAGCATGCTACTATCCACCTGAACAACTATTTTCTGTATCCTAATGTACATCCTGTCATGCCTTTTTAAGCACGAATAATTAGTCGACTTCATATCTTTTTCAATGCTAGGCAAAGAATCTCGGAAAATTTTTAGTATTGTAAATTTGTAATTTGCATAGATAAGCCAGGTAAAGAACTTTGTGATTTACTATCTTTGCTATTGGGAAACATTTACATCAAACTATCATCTAAGATTTCCTTCTTCCATTTTCAGAGGAGTAAATTTTTAAAGAATTTACTTATGACAGATGGCACGGCTCATGTAATCCTTGCCACCCTATAGCTTTTAAGCTTCTGCTGCATTACATATCATCACACAAGTCATGGGAATTTCTTTAAAAACTGGTTGGCTGCAAGATAAATACCATGCATTGCGTTTAGTTGATCAAACTTCTTTGGAGTTCTTGGTTGAAGAAACTTTGCAGAAATTCAGGTGTAAATTGGTATTCAAGAATAAAATTGATTGTTTTTTCCCTTTTCTAATATTTCATCTCTTAGGCTGGATTCCAAGTGGAATGCGTGAAATTTTGAAGTCCCATATAAGCGTATTTTGGAATGAGCATGTATACCTTTGGTGTGTCTGCATGTTTACATGTTATACATCACTATCTGTTCTGTGCATTCTTCCTTGTTATTTTTGCCATCAAATTCCATTCCTAATTTTTCCTTTTGTGAATCAATTATTTGGCAGGGGATATTCATGGCCAATATTCCGATCTTCTCAGACTTTTCGAATACGGTGGATTGCCACCAAAATCGAATTACTTATTCTTGGGGGATTATGTAGATCGAGGGAAGCAAAGCCTGGAAACAATCTGCCTTCTACTTGCCTATAAGATAAAGTATCCTGAAAACTTCTTCTTACTGAGGGGAAACCACGAGTGTGCATCAGTCAATCGTATATACGGATTCTATGATGAATGCAAACGACGCTTTAATGTCAGACTATGGAAAGTTTTCACCGACTGTTTCAACTGTCTACCTGTCGCGGCTCTAATTGATGAAAAGATATTGTGCATGCACGGAGGGCTCTCCCCGGATCTGCACGATTTGAATCAAATTAGAAATTTACAGCGCCCAACTGATGTTCCCGAAACCGGTTTACTCTGTGATTTACTATGGTCCGATCCCAGCAAAGATGTCAAAGGATGGGGGATGAATGATAGGGAGTATCGTATACTTTTGGTCAAGATAAGGTGACGGAATTTCTTCAAAAACATGATCTTGATCTTATTTGCCGTGCCCATCAGGTTTGATCTGTACGTGTTCTTGTCAAATGCAATGGTGAAGTTTGTGGAATTTACGATCTACCATATTCTTGCAGGTGGTCGAAGATGGATATGAGTTTTTTGCTGATAGGCAGCTCGTGACGATATTCTCAGCCCCAAACTACTGTGGAGAATTCGACAATGCTGGTGCCATGATGAGTGTTGACGAGACCTTGATGTGCTCGTTTCAGATCTTGAAGCCTGCAGAAAAGAAGCCCAAGTTTGGATTCGGAAGTAGTACTACTACCACTAAGCCGGAACGCCTCAAATGAAAACAAAGGTAATCTTCTGAGTCACAACTTTGATACTCCACTGTTGACCAGTATACATTTTGTTTGTAGGAAAAGTATGGCGATTAAGGATTTAGGAATCGCAGAATAACTTGTGTACATCCAGATATACTGTCCATGCATCCAAATTAGGGTTCACTAATTCCAAATTAGGGTTTATTAATCGTCACTTCGTGTTTCAATGTTTATTGATTCTCTTCGGTGGTAAATGGTGTCGTATTCATATCGGGCAACTAAATCTGTTGCTATTGTTTTTATCACAGTCATTTCTTGGTGGGAAGATAGGATGAGAAGATGAAGAAAATTGCTGTTTACGACCACCAGCAGTCGAAGATGAGCATCGATTGATATTTTGAGGAAGTGAGCAGAGAAGTTCGTTCAAGAGATTTTCTTCCTAGGAGAAACAGACAACGTTGTAATATCTTGTATCTAACGTGTTACTTTTCATCAAATCGATTGGGAATTTGGAAAACCAAAATCAATCAGCGAATGAATGAATGAATCCAATGAAATGAAATACATTATACGGCATAAGAGGGAGCTTACTAGAGTCCTGAATTTTCTTGTAGAGAATATTACAACGAACATATGGCCTTGAAAGTTCACATGATTAGCCATAATCTTGATAGATGGAATTTAAAACACAATTTCGACTCCATAATCAATAATCAACTTGAATAAGTTGGTGTATTTTAAATATCTTTTCCTCTATAATATAAAAAGGACAATTTTAAAGTTGTACAGAATTGAACAATATTTAAAATTTATAAATTTATTTACAATTATTTAATTTTGACTGGTTGATTGATTCATGTTTGTTTTGGGCAAAACCTTTACACATATCTTTTTCTTACTTCACAGTCATCAAGATGGAAAATATTAAAATAAAATTATGACTAAATATTCTACTCTGTTTTGTAACCACATTTCTCAAAATATAAGAAACTCAACATCATAGAAGTAAATACGGTATAACTCTAGAATTTTGTGAATCTCACAATTTCATACCATAAATTCAAACATCGATAAAACATATGCTCCAAATAAGAAATTTTATCTTCTAGGAAAAGATAAAAGAGTCATTATGCTCCAACTAAGAAAACTTCATACCATAAATTCAAATATCGATAATTTAGGAATAATCGATTTATTGCTATAAATTACTTTTCTCATTGAGATACGCACTCATAGATATAGATTATGTCGTGTGCTATGGAAATGTGTGTATATGTATAATCTTGAACACTACCATATTCTCTTTGTTTCAAATAAAAGTCAAAACTCAAAATTGCGAATGATTTTGTTTCTCGACCATAATCCGCATTACAAAGAAAGCACTAGAAAAGAATATATGTATATTATACCAATTTTAGAATTAAGCGAATGAGAATTAGGCAATCGATATGAAATTACATTACAAAACTAGTAAAAATTTATTTTTCATTTAATTACGCCTCATTAAATCTTGACTGCAGTCACAACTTATCTTATATGCTATATTCCAAGATTATGCATATCAACGAATACTAATTAATAAAATTACTTTAATACATGCCTTCTAGGATTATATATAGTCTCTTGAAATTGAGTGGACGATATCAAATTATCAAGTTCCTTAACAATGTTTTCATCAAAGACACTCTATCTTTTCTGTTTTTTCTTGCATAGTTGTACGAGAATGCAAAGGTGTTGAAATTAAAGGATATAATCCACCAACCCATTGTTTGACCACAGTTGATTGCCCAAAATATAATGTGATTCATAGTGAAAAGAATTTGAAATCAGAAATTATAGTGAGGCTTTATGGGTGACTGCTCCTCCGTGGTACAATACTCAATCATGGGTGGTATTGGGAGAGCCGGGGACAAGTACGTTATTTCTCAATCTTATTGTTTTTAATAAATTAAAATTCAAAATATAATTTTTTTGGGTTTTTTTCTTTTCTTTTTGTAATCTATGTTTTGTTTGCGACTTGACATTGTACTATTACCACATAACGACAAAAAGTGAACATTATAACAACAGTCCGGTTGTGATAATGGATGTTTACCAAACTCCACTTACAAAGTATACTTTTACGTTCCTTACAATATCAAAACGGTGGTCTCCTAAACCTTTGACACCGAAATAGAGCAAGTGAAATTGCCCATATATAAATATCAGCAGATTAGAAGAGCCGTGGTGAAATTAACGATGATATCATTATAAAGACAACTTGATGAGATGAAGAAAAACTGCGAGGCACTCCTTATCAACAGTGACTACCGTGACCAATTCACATTTGCTTTGTATGATGAAAGAGATTTTGGACTGAGTACTAAGTTCTTATTTGGTTCAATTAATTGGAATGAAATAAAATATAGTGATTCATTCAATATAGTGACATGTAATATTTTGAAATAAAAAATTACAATATTTATATTTCTTATTTCTTACACTCATAAGCATTCTTATATATATATATATATATATATAGGGGATGAATCATGGAAAATACAAATATTGATAAGAAATAAGAATGCAACATCGAATGTATAAAGTTGTTGCACTAAATGTCTAAATTTGTTATACCAAATTCCACATATAAAGTATAACACTTAATATCAAGTTGTACTTTATACGTTCAATGTTGCATTCTTATTTTTTACCAATATTTGTATTTTTTATGTGAACCATCCTATATATATATATATATATATATATATATATATATATAGGGGTTGGATCCAGTGAGAACTCATCTTTTATGAGAACTTGAGAACTATGCACAAACGTATAAAGTTGATGAATAAAACCTATAAAGTTGTGCTTAACGAAAACATTCTAAAATTGTTGTACAACAAAATAATTTTAGAAAGTTTTCGTTATGCACAACTTTATACCGTTTTGTGCATCATCTTCAATGTCTTATGCATGGTTCGCAGAGTTCGCAAAAAAGATGTGGTTCTCATTGATCCATCCCCTATATATATATATATATATGAGTTATTGTAAAAATATTTGTTATCCCGCAAACGTGAGAACAATGCATTCGCATGAAAGTTAATGTACTAAAAATTGAATTTTCGCTCCTCATGGGATTCGAACTCGATGATGCACAATATACTCACCAAAGAAAGTGATGTATCATCGTAGATCTTTGTGATCTAATGATGATAATAGTTCTCACGTTCTCACTTTAAATAAATTTTTATTTTAACCTTCTCCTATAAATATATTTCTCAAATGTTACTCAAGCGCATTATGCTTCGTGGAATTGATTTGACCTATGCTTCATATAATTCCAATTGAACAATTCAATTAACAAAATATTTATTCTTTAATTGATCTAAAATGGCAGTATCAATTTTTGAAAGAATTCAAGATATTTGGTGTAATATAGATTGCATATCTTGATAGGAAAAGTCTTTGATCCGTGAAAAACATGAAAAATCTTACTAAATCATCAATAATATCAATCTAAAGGTCTGAATTATTGAGATTGAAGGAAATTGTGATATTTTCGATGATTTTTTTAGGGATGGTCTCCTGTGTGCGCGCACAGTGAGACCACCCCTTAATTAATTAATTTTAATTAATTAATTAATTAATCCTTAATCCTAATCAATTAATTCTAATTAATTAATTAATTCTAGTTATAATTAATTAGTTTAATAAAATTTAATTGTAAATTAATAAATAATAATTTTGAATTAATATATCTTAATTTTGAATTAGTAAACTCTAATTGTGAAATAATAAACCCTAATCGTGAATTAATAAATCCTAATTTTGAATTAATAAACCCTAATTTTGAATCAATAAACCCTAATTGGAAATAATAAACCCTAATTTTGAATAATAAACCCTAATTATGAATTAATAAACCCTAACTTTGAATTAATAAACCCTAATTTTTAATTAATAAACCATAATTGAAAATAATAAACCCTAATTTTGAATAATAAACCATAATTATGAATTAATAAACTCTAACTTTGAATTAATAAACCCCACTTGTGAATTAAAAAACCTTAATTATGAATTAATAAACCTCAATTATGAATTAATAAACCATGATTATGAATTAATAAATTTTAATTTTGAATTAAAATTATAATTAAAAATTAATAAATTTAATTATACATTAACAAAATCTAATTATCCTTACTCACCATAATTAATATATAATTATTTTAACAAAAACAAGAAATTTCACATGGTGGCGGAGCTTACCCAAGTTTTGTCCTTTTATCACAATTGCCATCATACAACCAACTTGAACATGGGCTACGATTCCAAGAATAACCTTATAGAAATTTTATAACTTTTTCGAAGTCAGGTGTTCTTATACTAATGGTCAAATGTTTATTCTCCAATTATTCGTGACAACCCAAAGCCAACAACAAAAGAAGCTCACATCTTCCCCAACTTACACAACACAGCAAATCCAGTTCACATACTTCATCTTGTTTTACGAGGCTCCGTTTCCAAGCCAAATTTGTATTTGATACCAGATTGTAGAAATTACAAATTATGCTGTAGTGTGGTGGTTTCTTGTTTTTGTAACGATTCATAGAAACATATATTAAGCAGCAGATTAGATGTTTGAGGGGATTTTTCTAAGGTTGTTGCGTTTTCAGGAGAAAATAGCTATAGACGTATGTCCTCAATGTCCATTGAAATAAAAAAATAGATAGTGTGTGGAGTTAAAGATGGAAGCTTAGTTGAGTTGGTTCTTTTCTGTCGTTTTTTGTTTTCTTTAAAGAAAAAGAAATTTGTTAAGAGTTTGTAAGAGACAAAAGAATGGTCTGACAAATCTGGAGGAGCAAAGGTGAGATTGGGCTCCTCCGATTTTAATTATCAAAACCCAACAAGTAATTAACTGAAATATGTAAAGGCCCAAACAGCAACCCATTTATTTAATTCAAAGAAAGTACTATATCATAACGCCGAGATAGTCGGCCACAGTGACATCCCTCCTCTGCGCCGGCTTGTTCACCAGGAACACATCCTGGATGTCCAGCTTGAAGACGGAGAAGGTGCCGTTGACCTTGGGGAATCGGTTCAGCTGGGGGTGCTTTTGGAACAAGGCCTTGGCCCCCGCCGTCTCCGGAGGCACCATCACGAGCTGAAATAGAGAAAGTCAATATATATAAGAGAACAAGTAATACGATCATATGTATATACCTGTCCCGAGAGGGATATCTTGGCGCAGGACGGGGACTGAGGGTCGGAGACGACGCAGCCGTCGACGGCGCGCTCACTCAGCGTAAAGCACGCCCGTGGGTCGATGTCAGCGTTGCGCCCCACCGGGTCGAGGGCGAGAGATAGAAGTAGGGGACCCCGCTGCCAGCGTCCGCATAGGATACTACGTATCCAAAGGAGCGGAGCCGGTGAGCGTGGCGAGCACGCCCCAGCCCCTGGCTGACGAGCCAACGGGCGAAGAGGGGAGCGTCTTCCACGCTCGGTCGCTCCGAAGATGGGGAGGCACAGGAAGCTGTCGTAACTAGCAGCAGAAGGACTAGTATGATCTTCATCATGATGGGAGGGAAAGAGCAGAGCAGAGAACAAAGAGATAGAGAGGTAGAATTGAAAGACTGTATTTATAGACGTGAGTGTGTATGCGTTTGTGAGTATATGAGAGAGAGAGAAATTCACTGACCAATTTTTACTTGATCAACTAAACCGTGTATATACTCACTATATCAGAACAAAAATGAATGGATTGATATCATTATTGATGGATGGAATTGGAATCCTGGCTAGATATAATTAATATGTGACAGAGATATATTGTAACCCTCTCTTGAATATTAGAATAGGAACGTTATAAATAGAACATCACATGCATCGTTTTTATTATCATTCTTTTTTCTTTTAAATTTCCTTGAAATAAAAATTAAAAACTAAAGAATGTCATAACTTGAATAAAAGTAGATAAATGTTTCTAGCAACTATAATGTGTGAGTTTCACCTTTTTTAGGATGGCTAGCTTTTCGTGGACATTAAGCATTGATTCTTCTAACTACTTAACCACTGAGTCGTCATAATTTATTCTCTCGCATTCTCATGGAATTTGGATGTAAAAGCTTTCGAATGAAGAGATTTCCCTTTTGAAGCAAATATAAGCATACCCGAATGAAATGTACAAAACTAATAAGAGGAAATTCTCGATGTCAACGTAGCCAATTAATGAAACATATAATTTATGAAGAAACGTGTACATATGAATAATCTTGATATAGCAGTGTGTCCTAAAAGAAATAAATCATGTTCATTCCACATACATCACATAATTTAGCACGCCTCGGTCTCTTTTTTCTAATGTCACGACTTATGGGAAATAGTAATTTATTTAGTATCTAACCTTATGATTTTATTAACTCGAAAGAAAGAAAAAATGAAGCTACGTTTGACCACTTTGTTAATTGGGATGCGATGTTTTCATTTTACAAATGTAAAATTTGAAGAGAATTATATTTAATTCAAGGTTAGCTTCCTCAAAGTAATAATACTCGATTAATGCATGCACTGAATTACTACAACAAATCAAGAACTTTTGCCAACCTTACTAAAATTGAGAATATATAATTAAATGGCATATGTGGTCAAACTAGTGAACCTTTTTTTCACTACTGAGTGTTGATAGTTACGTTTTTAAAATGTAATAGAAAAGGGTAAAAAGGTATTGAGTGTAAAGATTCTTCAAATTAAGGTTTGGCTATATATATTATGACAACTATATTTTTAATTGGGTAACAAAGGAGATTGATATCGATATGATTAGGTGAATAGGATGCCTACTGTATAGAGATCATACAAGACAAAACAATTACTCCAAGATATACATATGTATGTTATGTGTTTGTTGTTGAAATTCGTTCTTGACAACATCTAATGTGTAGCGGAATAATACAATCAAGAACAGATCTTAGATCTATAATTAAAGCATGCGATGAGCCCTAGAACACGAGATCGAATACTTACGTGTTTATAACTTCCTGTAGTAGTAAAGCTTCCAATGAATCCTACGAGGCGTTTCCACAACTATGGTATCCACGTGTATGCCAATCGATCGCAGGAACAATTCCTCGATCGAAATCCAACGAGAGAAAGCAATAATCTCCAATTGAATTTCACGGTAGTTTTACGTGTTTCTCAATAATGGTGCGATTAACCTTAATCACAATGATTAGATATCCATTATATATATTATCCATAACCTAGTTGAATGGGCTTTAGGGTTCAATTAATTAATATCCAATACTTAATTAATTAAGCCCATCACAAATATTAGTCCATTAACTTTCAATCTCCCACTGGACTAGTATTAGATAACATACCGTGCACTATGCATATACCCTTTAAGCGAATAACAATACACTTGATATTGTGACCCAATAGGCCCCATTACCGACGATGATCTAATCAAAGTCCGCACAAAACTCTTGACTGCGTTGTGCGTGAACTCGATATATGACGGACGTTTACGTGGAAAACAGTAAACAAACCTTTACATGAAGTTTATGTAATATCCTTTCATTCATGACACACTCGATTGAGCCTAGGATTTTGCTATGTGTCTCATCCCAATAGCTCAACCATTTTCTCATCTTTATTATAAGACCTATATGATCATATTCAATTACTTTAATTGAATATATCTCTACATCGCCAATGACTTTATGGTCGAATAATATAGAGAAAATAAGTGCTCACTCGAAAATCTAATCGAGGAATGAATCCCATTCTTGGCTCAACTACCATTTTCATTTGTCTCATGATGCACCCAATCCAAGCCGTGTCTTGCCACTCGCAAGCGTTGCCTTGGTCAAAGTACATCACCAACAAACAAAATGTGTAATGACCTCAAGTCTAAGGACTATTACATACTCCACACACTAAGAAATCGTAGACATCAAACAAACGATTTAATAGTTGGGTATACCAATACTCTCCAAAGTATTCATGTGTCCATCACGGATATCAAATATCTCGTAGTTGTGAGAACCACTACATTCTCTAAGAATGTGATGCAGACCACATGCTAACCTATAACATATCATCAATATCCCATTCTTGATGATCATTGGTTAGGGCTATTTTAGAATTATACTATATCATTGATGTCTCACAGCAAAAATGACAGTGATAATTCAAGGGAACAAATAAGAGAATAACGACAAACATCAAAATAATTATTCCATTAAATGTACAAAACCCATAGATAAAACATTATCTTCGATTGTGATCAAAAGTAAGTATGTCTCAATAAAGGAGTTTCTAAAACATACAAACTTTAAACTCCCACTGAATCAAAGCCAACATCCCACATGTCAAACACACAAGCTCTCAAAATGGCTTGGTAAAAGGATCAGCTAAGATATCGTCAGTGGATACTCTTTCTAATTTCACATTGTTCATTTCTATTATTTCTCTAATCAGATGATATCGTCTTGAAACATGTTTGTTTCTATTTGGAAGCTAGTATCAGTGCACCTAGTCACTGATAGCTTTGGATGTCTACCATAGCCCCAACAATCTATTAGGTCTATCCCGATAGATCTTGATCCCAAGGATATAGGAGGCCTCACCAAGATCCTTCACCATAAAGGATTTAAACACCAGTCTTTTACGGATTGCATCATGGATCGGTCGCCCCCATAATCGAATGTCATCGACAAATATGACCAGGTAGACAACGTTTCCATTCTCGCGCTTACTATAAACGCAAGGATCCTCTTTGCTTCGACAAAGTCAAACAATTTGATAGCTCTGTCAAAACAAATGTTCCAACTCCTCGATGCTTGCTTAAGCCCATAAATGGACTTCTTTAGCCTACATCACGCATTCGGCCTCTCTTTGGACACAAAACCTTCAGTCGAGTCATGTAGACATCACCTTCTAGTTCTCCATTGAGAAACGCGATTTTGACATCCATTGCCAAATATCAAAATGTAGTACACACTATAGCAAGTAAGATCCTAATGGACTTGATTTACAACCGGTGAAAAGGTCTCGTCATAGTCAACTATAACCCTTTGTCACCAATCTTACCATCCGCATTTCTCTTCCTTTGAAGATCCATTTGCAGCCTATGGGGTAAACCCCATATGGTAAGTCATCAACTAGTTCCCAGACTAGATTGAAATACATCGAGTCCATTTCAGATATTAAGGCTTCTAGCCACATCTTTGAATCGGTGTCAGACACCGCTTCAGTATAGGTCTTAGGTTCATCATCATCCGACTCGACTTCATCATCTTGGTTCTCAACCATTAGATTCAGTCTTTGGGATGCACGACGAGTCCTCTGTGGCCTATTGAGTTGGGTTGTTTGCGCAGGTTCAGGCTGTTCATTCTGAACGTGAGTAGGTTCTTCCGTGTTGATCTGATCAACATTTTGGATATTCTCAAGAATTTCATCATGATTTTCTTGAGGTGGAGGTGGTGGAGGTGGCACAACTATTGTGTCATCTTGTATTTGATGAGTCTCATTGTCTTCTTGAGATGGTGGTGGCCCTCTAAGAGATGTATTTGATGAGTCTCATTGTCTTCTAAGAGTCATTTCCCCTCCCAATAGATCATCAAATACTCCCACTGAATTCTTGTTTACACCATTAAACAATCCTTCGTCCTCTGTGTCATTTTGTGGTTCTTGAATTGCTTCAAGATCTACCTCGTTGTGACCTTGTTCCTTGGAAATATAAGAGTCTTCAAGAAACGTCACATTCCTAGAAATGATCACCTTGTGATCTCCAGGTGAGTAGAATTCATATCCTTTTGTTTCCTTTGGATATCCCACAAAATAACATTTCTCACTTTTTGATTCCAACTTATCAGTCTGCATCTTTTAACAAAAGCAGGACAATCCCAGGTCCGCATATGTTTAAGACTTGCCATTTTACCACACCATAGTTCATATGGCGTTTTCTCGACTGATTTAGATGGAACCCTATTCAGAATATAAACGGCAGTTAGTAAGGCATGGCCCCAAAGGAATAAAGGAGACTAGCGAAACTCATCATGGATCGAACCATATCTAATAAAGTTCGATTTCTTCTCTCTGATACACCATTCATTTGTGGTGTTCCCGAGGTGTCGATCGACCGGATTTCATGTGATTTCAAGTAATCAAGAAATTCTCGGCTTAAGTATTCCCTCCTCGATCCGATCAAGACTCTTAATACTTTTACCAAGTTGTTTCTCGACTTCTAACTTAAACTCTTTAAATTTATCAAGAGCCCGGATTTGTGTTTCATTAGATACACATATCCATATCTTGAAAAATCATCGATGAAAGTTATGAATACGAATATCCACCTTTGCTTGAGTTGGAAACGGTCCACACACATCCGAGTGGATCAACTCTAGCAATTCTTTGCATGTAACCCTTTCCCGTAAAGTGGTTTCTTAGTCATCTTTCCTTTGAGACAAGATTCACAAGTACCATATGATTCAAAATCAAATGGTGTGAGATAATCTAATTTTCTCAATCTTGCTATCCTTTTCTCATTAATATGACCAAGTCTACAATGGCAAAGATAAGTAGCATTATTTGTATTACTTAGCTTAGGTCGTTTGTTTTGTACATTGAGAATATCTCGTTCACATTCAAGCATATATAAACCATTCGAAGAAAAGCTTTTCCATAAGACACTCCGTTATGAGAAAACAGTATCTACCATTTCCAAAATGGAAGGAAAACCCTTCAATGTCCAACATAGGAATGGAAATAATATTCTTTGAAATCGAGAACGAAATAACAATCATGTAAATCTAGTCTATAACCGAAGGAAGATCCAATCTATAAGTCCCCGCGTTCGTGCAAAGAACTCTTGCTCCATTTCCCACGCGTAGGTCAACCTCCCAGATTCACCTTCCTCTTTGTCACAAAGCCCTCCACATTATTACAAATGTGAGCCACACAAGATATCTAATACCCAAGAATGTGAATTGTTTATAGACATATTTATCTCAACGACAAATATACCTGAGCTATTACCCATTGCACCTTGTGCCTTAAATTTTGGGCAGTCTCTCTTCCAGTGCCCCTTCTCATGAAACGTGCTCTTGGAGAGATCTCGGAGTATCTTATACTCCAAGGCTTGTGCCTCTAAGACAAACAAACTCTTCAAGTGCTGAAACATTTCATAGGGTAGCATGCATTCATGTTGCCTCTGGAGTTCCAAACTCATAGAAGTCAACATAATGCTCTGAGCCGACATAGCATCCTCAACGTGCTTCTTATGAGCAACCCAGTCAAACGAGACATACTCAAGAGAACACTCATCGGGGATGATATTGATTGGTTTGTCCAAGACATACTCAATCTTATCCGTACTTAATACCAAATGAAGGCAACGTAGCCAATCCGTATAGTTTGACCCAGTCAACAAATTTGTTTCCAACAAACATTTATCTAACATAGTCGACATCGTAACTGAACGAAAAATTTACAGAAATTAGAACAAAATAGAACAAAGTAAACACAGATCACAATCGTATCACTAATCAAACAAGGGTTTATTGTATTGATTAGCTCCCACTAATTTTAACATATATTGCACCCCCAAATGCAATATACGGATTTATAACAAATATATAAATCTTAGTAGTCCAAGATCCAAGTCAATATTATTGTAGCTCTGCGGTGATGACTACAAATAATATCACCAAGAGGCCTCAAAGCAATTGCGGCCGACAGCTTTGCATCGATTAAGTGCATCATTGCGGCTCATGCGGTCGATGACCACAATGATGACACTTGGTGGTTTTGAATCCGAATGCAACAACGATCCTCAATTCTTGGTTTATTAATCTAATTAATATGTGTCCACTAATTATTTTGATCGCTTTGGTTGTTTCAAAATAATTAAGCAAGTCAACCCCATCACACGATGCTAACCATACATCTAGTGAGCGAGCCTCGCCTCAGATTTGGGAGTAAACACGAGGTGTAAAACTCTTGGTCGAAAAGGTTATCGACTCAAACAATTATGATGGACTACACGCTTTGTTTTAAAGAAACAAGACTTGATTTTATGGGATAAAATATGTGATACTAATTGTATATTTAATATCCAATATTAAATTCAAAACAACCATCAGTGCCGCCTACCCAGGCATGGAAATGCGGACCACATATATTGGGCGCCGCCAACCCAAACATAGTAACACGGACTACAAGAATTGGGCGCCGCCTACCCAAACATAAAAGCGGTCTCTAACTACTATAGTTAAAATAAGCATAAAATCAAATAGCATGCTTATCACATAAAACAGCAAATAGGGCTCAACGAATAAATCCATTAATCTAATTAATAATTTAATTCTCTAATTAAAAGTGGATTTAGGCATTTATATTAATTCCAAATTAATATAAATATTCATTTAGCATTATTATTTCTAAAATAATAATCTAATAAGATTTATTAATCTAATTAATAAATCAATTTTCTAATTTATGAACACTAGTAAATTATATTAATTCTAAATTAATATAAAATCAAACTTTATACTATTATTTCAAAAATAATAATAAAGTTATAATTTATTAATCTAATTAATAAATTAATGTCCAAATTGTGATTAGAATTATTAATTCTAAATTAATAAAACAAATCCATGTACATTGACAAATTATATTAATTCTAAATTAATATAAAATTAAACCTTATATTATTATTTCTAAAATAATAATAAAGTTCAAATTTATTAATCTAATTAATAAATTAATTTCTAAAATTATGATTAATTTTATTAATTCTAAACTAATAAATTAAATCCATGTACATTAGTAGATTGTATTAATTCTAAATTAATACAAAACAAAATTAATGTTATTATTTCGAAAATAATAATATTAAACTAAATTTATTAATCTAATTAATAAATTAGTTGTGTAATTGAAAATTAAATTTTATTAATTCAAAATTAATAAAATAAAATGTTTTTTTTTTTTTTATTGCTGCTGTAACAGCCCTAGAGGGCTGCCACAAAATATTAAAATTGGCCCAAAAAACGTTTCCAGCTCTCGGCCCAAACGACGTCCAGAACGCGGCCCAGCGCGAAAAGAACGGCCCGCGCGGATGGCCCAGCCAAGCGCCCCGGCCCGGCAGACGCCCATGGCCCGCGACCCAGATCTCGCCCAACCCGCTAGGGTTTCGCACGACGCGCTAGCGCCGCCGCCTGTCGCGTTCCTCCGTCATAGCGATTTCACCCGGCGTTCACCGGTGTTCTAACCTCGACACCAAGTGCGCGGAGAGCCTAGCGCGGACACGCCGCGCCCAGCGGCGTGACTAACGGACGCAGAGAATTTTACCGAGCTCGCTCCTTCACCTTCTTCTTCTCGCGACGGCGAGAAGAGAAGTTCTAGCATCAGCAAAGCCGTGGCGGCGACGACCGCGCGTGCCTCGCACCGCGTCGTCGACCGCCGTATCCTCTAAGGCGGCGGCGCATCTCCGGCGAGGAGATGGTGTCCGACGAAAACAATTTCCAAAACCAGTTTTCGATTTTCAGATTCAATTTTCAAAAACACAAATTAATTTCTGATTTCCAGAGGTGCACGCCAAGCGTGCTCCGGTGTTAGAACGCAGACGCCGCCGGTGTAGATGGAGTCCCGGCGGCTACACGGCGGTGAATAGGCGGTGGCCGGCGAATAGATTTCCAATCAGCAATTACACAAAATAAATTCAATTCCCAGAATTTCAGATTTCCTTTTCGATTTCAATTCGCAATTGAAGTGTTCGACGGCGGTGACGAGCGTGAGCGCCTCGCGCCGCGTCGTCGACCGCCGTCCGTGAGACACAACCCGGCGCCGGCGAGGATGGAATCCCGGCGACTGCACGGCGGTGAAAAGGGGGGTGTCCGGCAAAATTGATTTCAAAATCAATTTCAGTTTTCAATTTTCAATTTCGATTTTCTAAAAATTAAAATTAATTTCTGATTTCAAAAATCAGATTATCAAAATTCCAAATTTTTTAAAATCCACAATTCAATTAGTACATGAATTAATTATAGATCGAGCCCCGGGCTCTGATACCACTGTTGAAATTCGTTCTTGACAACATCTAATGCGCAGCGGAATAATACAATCAAGAACAGATCTTAGATCTATAATTAAAGCATGCGATGAGCCCTAGAACACGAGATCGAATACTTACGTGTTTATAACGCTTTTAGGTAGTAGTAAAGCTTCCAATGAATCCTACGAGAGCGTTTCCACAACTATGGTATCCACGTGTGCCAATCATCGCAGAACAATTCCTCGACATCGAAATCCAACGAGAGAAACCAAGAATCTCCAATTGAATTTCACGGTAGTTTTCTGTGTTTCTCAATAATGGTCTGATTAACCTTAATCACAATGATTAGATATCCATTATATATATTATCCATAACCTAGTTGAATGGGCTTTAGGGTTCAATTAATTAATATCCAATACTTAATTAATTAAGCCCATCACAAATATTAGTCCATTAACTTTCATTTGTAAAGTGTAAGCCAATATGTTTGATTTAGTTTGACATTAATTATACGTAATTATTATAGTTTTTGTTATGATAATTATTATTAAATAAAGTATAGGCTTATGAGAAATAGTAATTACATGAGGTTTTATTAAATAAAACAAATCAAGCTCTTATCATCACTCTAATAATTGGGATGTCATATTATTATATTCCATATTTAATGATAAATATATTTAATTATAGTTTTATATAGTTCCTTATATTTTCGTTGAAAGATTGATAGTCCGTATCTTAAACTATAATTTTATCAATACCAAAATTGAGTTCTTTTCTTTCTACTGTTAATGATATATGTTCAAATTTACAATTCGTGCGAGGAATTGCCTAGACTTTGAGAAAATCGTCAATTCGGTTCTACATTGCGTGCTATGGCGATAAATATGGATTTACCCAATGCACATCAAAATAACAAATCACATGTTCACCATGTTACTAAAAAATATCTTACCTTCTATGTGTACAAGACATATATATATATATATATATATATATATATATGGGTTGGATCGGTGAGAATTCATCTTTTTGAGAACTTGAGAACCATGATAAGACGTTGAAGATAATGCATAAAACAAGTATAAAGTTGTGCATAACGAAAACTTTCTAAAATTGTTGCACAACAAAATAATTTTAGAAAGTTTTCGTTATGCACAACTTTATACCGCTTTGTGCATCATCTTCAACGCCTTATGCATGGTTCGCAGAGTTCGCAAAAATATGTGATTCTCATTTGATCCACCCCATATATATATAAGGTTGGTTTCCGTAATATCCGTCCCTAGATATATATGTAGTATGTCAATCTAGACCCACATTTTAAACACAAATAGTACCAATAGACCATCAAAATTTGGTCACTATTGGAAGCCCATTTGATAATTCGGGGCTATAATTGGACAAGGCTATAATTGACATTCCTTAACTGGCGCTATGGTATATAAGTGAGTCCGCTATATATATATATATATATATATATATATATATATATATATGGATATATATAAGGTTGGGTTCCGTAATAGGTCCCTAGATAGATTCAATCTAGAATAACATTTTAAACACATGGACGCAAAATTTTGCACCGGGGCAATGGGAAGGTGCGGGTTAGAAGAGTCCGCGACGTTGGATATACTGTCACTGGGTTTGAGGGCGATTCAAAATAACATGCGCATTGCACACACAACCGGTGCTAAGTGTGGCTACTGGTAGGGGGGCGCTAGGGATGGCAATGGGCGGATCGGATCGGATCCGCTAGGTCCGATCCGGATCCGATTTTTTACTTTGGTCCGGATCCGGTCCGGATCCATTGGGTCCAAAAAATTAGATCCGCATCCGCATCCATAAGATCCAGGGGGTGGTCTAACAGGATCCATATGTTTTCGCTTCTAAAAAATTCTAATCAACTATAATTCACAATAACACCATAATAATCTAAATGCATAATAATACTATAATAATTATTTAGAATTTCTACAATTATCACTATATTGGAAGACGTTAGTTACAAATTTAATACTCCATCCGTCCCGGCCCAATTGGCACAACACTTTTTGCACAAATATTAAGAAAAAATGGGTTAAGGGGTTTAATGGTGTTGGTCTCACAAGATTTAATGCTAATAAAGCAGGAGAGAGAAATAGAATCTGGAGAGAGAGAGAGTGTAGAATCTCGAAAGGCGTGAATGAAGAGAGAGATAAAATAGATTAAGGGGTTTAATCTTTGCCATTTTTGGCATGTGCCAATTGGGCTGGGACAACCCAATTTGGTAAGTGTGCCAATTGGACTGGGACGTAGGGAGTATAAAGTAGGAAGCAACAAACAACTTGATCGTTGGTTGTGTAAGTGACGCGACCCGCCGTGAATGCCGATAGATACATATTTGAAATGAAATTTGGAATATATTTGTTTTGGAATAATTTGAAAAAGAAAATTGAAGAGTTTTAAGTTGGGGTTATGTATTTAATTATAATAAAATAATATATATATATATATATATATATATATATATATATATATAGGGGTTGGTTATGGTGAGAAAGCTCCTTAATGTACGAAAGTACGAATAGTAGCATATCTTTCATATTGTGTAGCACAATCAGAATTAATGTATTGCACATGAAAGTTTAGCACATATTTCATCCATTCGTAGCACATATCTAAATATATTAGTTTAGCACATCTTTCATTGCAGCGTAGCACAAGAAGAGTTATAGTGTTGCACAATAATCCGTGTAGCACACAAAACACAAAACTCAGAAAGAACACACGAAAATTAAATCTCAACCATTGATATAGCAAATCAAAGGCCCGATTCATTCCTATTTCCTACCAAATTATCTATTCCTACCGATCCATCTCCTATATATATATATATATATATATATATATATATATATATATATATATATATATACAAAAACTAAATGGATTTTGGAATGAGAAATTGGGAATGACGACGAGACGCATTTAATAGAAATTATTTAGGTTAATTAATTTAATTATAATAAAATATATATATATATATATATATAGTGAGTGGATCAAATGAGAACTCCAACTTTTTTGAGAACTAAGAACTAATGTGGTCCATTCATTTTTATAATCTAATGGTCAAGATTAATTATAAATAGTTAATTATCCTCATAATTTAATGATAACCGTTTAGCCCTAAAATCAAGGGATTTGTATATTGATTTTCGTAATTATTCTCGTATGCATAATTACTACGATTATATGCATAACACCATGAATTACATGAACATAACAATGAATTGGAATGAATAGCATGCACAAGAACTATGATTATATGCATAACAATATGAATTATATGAACAACGAAAAATAGAATGTGAAATATCCAAATAACGAAAATTTAGGGATTTGGCTATTTTTATCATTAAATAATTATGTGTCGTCCGATCTTACTTAATCTAACGGTAGTTATTGGTTCTTAGTTCTTATCTAAGAGGTGGTTCTCTCTATAACCAATATATATATATATATATATATATATATATATATATATATATATATATATATATATATATATATTGGTGGGTCCACGGGATTTGGACCGGATCCGAGTCTTAAAACCTAAACCCGATTCAGATCCGAAATATTGATATATGTTTGAGATCCGTCCAGATCCGTCGGTCCAGATTTTTGAGGATCCGATCCTTAAAATTGAGCTGGATCCATGGATCTGGACCGGGTTCTGGATCCGTTGCCATCCCTAGCGCCGACGCTGGGTATGGGTGTTGGGTATACGTCGAAGCTGGTTAGGGGCACTGGGTGCGCATCGATGCTGGGTAGGGGAAGACCCACAACAAAACATAAATAATACATATGAAATAAAATAACACTGAATTTAAAACAACAAAACACTGTTAAAACAACATAACACTGCATCATACCCAACTGGTGCTGGGTGCGTGCGAACGGGCACCGAGTTGCTCGGGTGCGCGAGCGGCGGCGTTGAGTGCGTCGGCGGGCGATGGGTCTTGAAGAGCGGCTGAGTGCGTCTCAAAGATGCATTAAAATTGAAATTCATATGCATGTTTGTGTTCAAGTGAATGCTTTTTTGTGTTTATTTGAATGTATTGTTCTGTTCAACTATATGCATGGTTTATTTTCGAAATCACATAACAAATCAAATTACTAATCTACCCTTACTACCACAAATTAACGTGTAAAACTTTTCAAAATCAGGCTCGAATCTCAGTCACACGATTAATAGGATGGATGGATGAGATTAAATACTACATACTATTTGGAGCTTGGATACTATTTGATCCCTCCTATATATATATATATATATATATATAGAGAGAGAGAGAGAGAGAGAGAGTATGGTTTAAATAAGATTATTTTTAACGTGAGAACTAAAATTCACGAAAATTTGTTATGAACAAAATAAATTTGGTAAGAAAATTAATGTATCTACTAAAAAGTTACAAAATCCAATAAAACGTATTCGAGTGAAACGTACATAGCTAATAAGTGGAAATTCTCGATGTCAAGGTATCCAATTAATGAAATGTATAATATATGAAGAAATGAGTACATATGAATAATCTTGATATAGCAATGTGTCCTAAAAGAAATAAATCGTGTTCATTCCGCATAGCTCATAATTTAGCATGCTCAGTCTCTTTTTTTCTAGTGTCATGACTTGTGAAAAATAGTAATTTAGTATCTAACTTAAACAGAGTTTACTAACTTTGAAAGAAAAAAATGAAGCTTTCACCACTACGTTAATTGGGATGTGTGTTTTCATATCACAAATGTAAACTTTGAAGATAATTATATTTAATTCAAGGCTAGTTTTCTCAAAGTAATGACATTCGAGTGCATGCACTCATGAATTACTGCAACAAATCAAGAACTATTTGCCAACCATACTAAAATTGAGATTATATAATCAAAGAGGTAGTCTCCTATATATTCATCCGTAAATGTGGATTTTGATATTTTTCTTCAATATAAATGATACATAAGCAAATAATACTTATATAAATGATATTTTTCTTTATAACAAATGATACTTTTATTCGTCTGTATGGTGTGGACGGGTATACATAAGTTTTTGTGATAATCAAATGGCATATGTGACTAGTGAACCTTTTTTCACAGTTGAGTGTTGATAGTTACATTTTTTAAAATGTAACAAAAAAAAGGTAAAAATATGATTAAGTGTAAAGTTTCCTGAAAATTAAGGTCTGGCTATATATATTACGACAACTATATTTTTTAATTGGGTAACAAAGGAGATTGATATCGATATGATTAGGTGAATAGGTGTCACATCCCAATCCTACTAAATCCGAAGGAATGCATCGTCAGACCGCGACTTGTGGTTGGACTAAAGAATCGAAAAAGAAAGGGGGATTTTAGTGTCGATTTATAAGCCATATCATTGGTATGAAAACATGAGTAAATGTGGAAGCATAAGTAATATCGATATCAAAAATGAATAATTTACATATAAGGTCGATTCAGAGAGTCTAACCAAATAGTTATTGATTATGAAATCACTATTATGATATTCAAGAGTTCAACATATATCTAAAATTCAAAAGAGTTTAAAGAATTTGCAGTAGAATAAACGTGTGAGATATGCGTATGAAGATGCATTCTCAAGGTAAACCAAAAGATGCAATTCATCACCTATATATAATAATTAATAATAACCCTACCACCTATATGTACAAGACATGAATATACACACATATATATAAGGATTGGTTATTGTGTGGACACTTCTTATAATGTAAACATGATGACTAATATTAACCCTTGATAAATCAATATGGACGCTTTAGATTCAATGCACAAATTATGACGAGACACACAAATGCACAATTATATGCATAAATGTGCATATAACTAAATCAAATGCACAAAAAAATAACCATTATATTTTCAAATCTATAGACATTATTTGTTCTATTTTGTGTATGTTAAGAATTGTACATGAACCAATTCATATATATATATATATATATATGGGTGGATTATTGTAAAATATTTGATATTCTACAAACGTGAGAACAATGCATTCTCAATAAAAGTTATCGCACAAAAAATTTTAAATTTTCGCTCTTCATGGGATTCAAACTCGGTGTTACATAATACACCCATTCAGAAATCGATGCATTGTCAGAGATCTTTACGATCTAATAGCTGAAAATGGTTCTCATGTTCTCACTTTAATTAAGACTTTTATTTTCTCATATATATTACAACTGGTATCATGAGTGTGAACATAATATTGATCTAGATGTATTGATCGTAAGTCATCTAGTGAGAACACACTTCATATGGCCCGGCTCGGTTCATCAGCCACCGGGCGAACATCGAATGGTTGGTTTTCCAGGTTGAGCTTGGACGAGATTGAACTTACACAATATATATCATAATATTAAATCATGAAAACTTAATATAAAAAGATACATATCATAAGATTAGTAAACACAAGTTTTTGACGAAAAGCATGCTTGTAAATATGAGTGTGTTTTGATATATAATTAATCGTAATATGTACATTGACTAATAAATTTTTCGGCATGACCATTTTTTGTAGAGTAAATAATAGCAACCCATAAAAAATGGCTACCCATTATACGAAAATATTGCATGTTGGATCTATTAATTGCGACACCTTTCAAGTAAATGCAGTTTTGATTGAAAACTTGCATTTATAGAAGAGGAAATTATCAATCACAAGAAATAAATATAGATTGCTGGATGATATAATTTTTTGACAGGGAGCTTCGCATGAATATTTGAATAGAAATGTAGGCATAGGTCACATGCATCTTTCCTAGAATGGAGAAATTTACAGAATTAATACCAAATCATAATTCATGCGATAATCTTCATTATCTTTCCTTTTCCTTTCTGAAAACGATAGCTAATATAGTAATATTGTGTGCATGTGTAGGTCAAGTGGTGGAGTGGTTAATGTCTGATGCTAAAGTCTTGAGTTCAAGTACACCGGAACACACTCTTTAAATTTCTATATTGAATTGACGAAATAAAAACTGAATAACATGACATATTAAATTGAAAATGAGTTCATAAACCACATTGAAAGACCCTTGACATATGCATGGGATCGAGTTCTTTTTTTTGGCGGGTGAAATTTAATACAACAACTTAAAAGCAACGTGATGCTAAAGGTATCGGGTTCAATCCACTGTGACGTGATTTTTAAATTTCAGTATTGAATTGACAAAGAAACACCGAATAAAATGAAATATTAAATAGAAAACGATTTCATAGACCACATTGAAAGACCCTTGACACATGCATGGGATCGAGTTCTTTTTTTTTGCCAATTTAATACGTAAATTTAAAGGTCGAGTCACGGTGGACTTGAACCTGAAATATTTGGTATCAGACATTAACCATTCTAGCATTAGGCCAACACACACTTATGCATAGGATCGAGTTCTTTTAATCTACTCGTGAGATAAGTCAATTACAAATCAATTGAAAACCTGAAAAATAATTACTAGTAAGACATTAAACATAACCCTTTTTTAGGATATCTATCTTTTCGTGGATACTAAGTATTGATTCTCCTAACTACTTAATCACTTAGTCGTCATGATTTATTCTCTCGCATTCTCATGGAATTGGGATGTAAAAGCTTTCGAATGAAGAGATTTACCTTTTGAAGCAAAGATAAGCATACTCGAATGAAACGCACAAAACTAATAAGAGGAAATTCTCGATGTCAACGTAGCCAATTAATGAAACGTACTCCCTCCGTCCCAATATTCATGGCTCCTTTCTTTTTGTAAGTAGATTAAGGATAGTTGTGTTTTGTGTATAAAGTAGTGTGTGGTAAGAAATTCGAGGTACTTTTTAGTGTAAAATTATTTCCTTTTTTGGAAATTAGCCAACGTAATGAGACAGCCCAAAAAGGAAAACGAGCCAACAATAATGGGACAGAGGGAGTATAATATATGAAGAAAGGTGTACATATGAACAATCTTGATATACCAGTGTGTCCTAAAAAAAATAAATCATGTTCATTCCACATACATCACATAATTTAGCACGCTCAGTCTCTTTTTTTCTAATGTCACGACTTATGAGAAATAGTAATTTATTTAGTATCTAGCCTTAATGATTTTATTAACTCGAAAGAAAGAAAAAATGAAGCTACGTTTCACCACTTTGTTAATTGGGATGCGATGTTTTAATTTTACAAATGTAAAATTTGAAGAGAATTATATTTAATTCAAGGTTAGCTTCCTCAAAGTAATAATACTCGAATGCATGCACTGAATTACTACAAAAAATCAAGAACCTTTTGCCAACCTTACTATAATCGAGAATATATAACTAAATGGCATATGTGGTCAAACTAGTGAATCTTTTTTTTTTTTTTGGTCAATTAATACAGAAATTTTTAAAGGCTGTGTCACGGTGGACTCGAACCCGAGACCTTTGGCATCGGACATTAACCACTCTACCACTAGGCCAACACACACATACTAGTGAATCTTTTTTTCACTACTGAGTGTTGAAAGTTACGTTTTTTAAAATGTAATAGAAAAAGGTAAAGAAGGCATTAAGTGTAAAGATTCTTCAAATTAAGGGCTCGTTTGGTAGACAAGTTTAGATATATCGAGATAGATAAGACATAGATATGTATCGCAGATAATGTAAGATTGGTATCGTATGTTGTTGTTTGGTAGATAAGATATAAAATATAGATAACAAACCTTGTTTGTTTGGTATCTTAGTTAAAAACATAGATTAAGAATGGAAATGACCAAAATAGCCTTATGACAAAGGTAGGAAAAGACGGGCTGGTCCTATCCTCCATTTGGGATGTTCTCTTTTCCCGCTTTCTTTACCCGCCGCCATTTATGCGCAGAAGATAAGAAACGTCTTTTCTGAAATTATGATATTATTCTGTGATATCATAATATACTTGATCACGCTTTTTATGAAATTGTCATATGAATGAATTGATCTTGAGATGTTGTTGTTGAAATTTAAAATAGACTTGATCACGCTTTTTATGAAATTGTCATATGAATGAATTGATCTTGAGATGTTGTTGTTGAAATTTAAAATAGACTTGATCACGATTTATACCAAGGATCTTTGTTCAAGTGTTTTCATCAATACAAAAACCGAATCAAGAGAATGGTTTTATGTTTTATTTTTATTTTTCCCCAAGGAAACCTTCTGGGCATGATTATGGAATTATCTGCACACCACAGCAGAGACAAGCACATCCATGGTACACATATGTGTTTCCAGCACGCGATGAATCAAAACAATATTTTAGAACCGTTTGTTCGAAGGATTGGAAGAACTCGAAAAAATTATAACTTGTTTTTAACTTTTGTACGAACCTGTGTTGCAGAATAAAATCTTCGAAGCAAAGTGTTGGATCTGAATATGGCTTGGCTATGAGGCCCTCTTATGCGGCGAGTTGAATCGAAAAAGAAGGATGCACCTTCTCCACAAGCCTTCACAATGGTTTCGGGAAAGGTAGGATTTGGGGGAGAAATCGAATTGAGGTTACGAGATTTTTGGGGAGGGTAGATTTGTCTCAACCCAATTACTGTGGAGTCAAGAAAACAATAATCCAGTGTGTGTGTCCGGTTAGCTAAGCCAAGAGGAATAGTGTAATAAAGACGGGCTGGGTTTTAAAAACGGGCCTCCGAGTTAACTGTCTTGGATACCAAACGAGTAGATAAGGTCAGATGTCATCCCTATCTATAGCTTATCCTATGTACCAAACGAGCCCTAAGGTTTGACACATCTTTCATTGCAGCGTAGCACAAGAAGGGTTCTGGTGCTGCACAGTAATCCGCGTAGCACACAAAACACAAAACTATAGTACACCCAAAATTAAATATCAACCATTGATCCAGCGAATCAAATGCTCAGATTCATTCTCATTTCATACCTGATCCATCTCCTATATATATATATATATATATATATATATATATATGTGTGTGTGTGTGTGTGGGTCATTGTAAAAACATTAGTTATCTTACAAACGTGAGAACAATACATTCCGCATGAAAGTTACTGCACTAAAAAAATTGAATTTATGCTCCTCATATGATTCGATCTCAGGTGATGCACAATGTACTCATTCAGAAAATGATGCATGACCATAGATCTTTGTGATCTAATGATTGAAAATAATTCGCACTTTCTCACTTTAAAAAAGGTTTTTATTTGAACATTCTCATATATATTATATATTTCTCAAAATGTTACTCAAACTGCATTATGCTTCATGGAATTGATTACGACCTATTTTTCATATAATTCCCAATTGAAAAATTCAATTAACAAAATATTTGTTCTTTAATTGATCTAAAAGCAGCGAGATCAAATTCTTGAAAGAGTTCAAGATATTTGGTGTAGTTGATGGGAAAAGAAGATATTATGACATATACCTTTGATTCATATTTATTGTGTAATATGGATTGCACATCTTTATAGGAAAAGTCTTTGATCCGTGAAAAACATGAAGAATCTTACTAAATCATCAATAATATCAATTTAAAGGTCAGAATTATTGAGATTGAAGGAAAATGTGATATTTTCGATGATTTTTTTATCACAATTGCCATCACTCAGGGACGGAAGCAGTAAGGGGTCTGGGGTAGGGATGGCAATCGACCCGCGGATACCCGAAACCCACGGGTATCCGTCCGATTATTCGTGGGTTTGATAGGCATTTCGTACCCGTGGGTATGTTCGTGGTTTAAAACTAGTACCCGTTTAGTTCGCGGGTACGGAAATGGTTTGGCACTACCCGTACCCGCGAAACCTGTGTACCCGCGAATTGTACCCGCGAAAATATCCACGAAAACACCCGCGAAAATACCCGCGAATTACCCACGAATTACCCACGAACCCGTGAAACCCTCTAATAACTTATTTTATTAATTAATTAATTTCTAAATTATGGCAACTGAATTTAGCTTATGGCATCTTTTTTCATCTTGACAATCTCATGTCATCGCAACTTTTAGCATATGTTATTTTGTTTTGTTTTGGGCTCGCGGGGTTGCCAATGAATTAGTTATTCTATCTTTGGTTCCCTTTTATCTCTTTTAAAAGATCCATTGGATCTTCAACAAAATACATGCGATGCAAGTTGAAAAGATTTTTGCTGCAACTTTGTAAATTTTCGCTGGTATTCGGTTATGGTATCCGCTAATCCGCGGTACCATGGTCACGGTATGGTGGGAATCTTCACCCGTCATGGTCGCGGCGGTCGCAGGGCGGGATCATTTTCGCGCATGCAGTGGTTTGACACTATCCGCGTCCGCCCGACCCGATTGCCATCCCTAGTCTGGGGGCACATGGGCCCCTAGTTATTTCAAAAAATAAATAAATTTGAGGGTATTTTAGTAATTTATATTTTAATTTTAATTTGTAAAATATATATTATTATAGAGAGTGGTTATATGTTGTATACCAATTTATAATCAATATTTTTTTTGTTCTTTTTTCTTTTCGTTTTGTTTATATCCCATTATTTTTTCTGTAACTTTTGGGATTTTCTATTCTTTTTTATTTTCTTTTTGTTTTTATCTCTTTATCCTATGAAAATTTTTCAACTTCTCTTTATCTTTTATGAAACTTCCTCAACTTCTCCAACGTAAAGAATTAAATATCTGAGTTCGAAGAGAAAAAGTCGATAAAGGGAAAGGAGCACATGTGAGAGAACAAATTTCATAAGTTACGAAGAAAAATAGCAAATGAAAGTAAACGATAATTTCAATCACTCGAATTCCAAAAGTTGACATTTTCTTTATCCATCCCAAAATTGATCCAAAAACTTGTTAAAATTTTAAGTTCATCGATTAACATCTTTATGGAGGAAACTAAAGTATCGATGTGAAAGTTTTAAATGTGAAATTTTTCTCGTTAATGAATAATTTTAAATCTAAAAGTTTTAATAAATGAACTCGGGTTTTTCGTGTTATGCCTAGTTGCTACCTCCGTCACCGACCATCATACAACCAACTTGAACATGGACTACGATTCCAAAATAACCTTATAGAAATCTTGGTCAAAATGTTTATTCTCCAATTATTCGTGACTTGAGGTCGGGTGTTCTTATACTTCCATATTTATGGTTAAATGTTTATTCTCCAATTATTCGTGACACCCAAAACCAACAACAAAAGTGTTGGAGTATGGAGCCTGAATTTTTGGGCTTATATTTTTGGGCCCAGGCAGAATCCTAATAGTTTTAGGATTACAGAATCCTAATGAGATTAAGATTACAGAATCCTAATAGATTTAGGATTAGGGTTATGTTATTTCTCTATTTAAATAGCTGCTCCTCATTGTAATCAGCATCCCAAATTCACATTGAAATCCCTGGCTTGGCATCGCCCCCAGACGTAATCGCATGACGAACTGGGTTAACAATTCTCGTGTTCTTTATTTTCTGTCGTGATTGTGATGTGTGTTTTTCGCAACAATTGGTATCAGAGCTTCAGGTTCGGAGGGAGCAATCACAACGATGGATGGAAAGATTTCAATCGAGAAGTTTGATGGATCAGATTTCGGATTCTGGAAGATGCAGATCGAGGATTACCTCTACGGTAAAGATCTGTATCTGCCCTTGAAGGAAAAACCCGAAAAGATGGATCCAAATGAGTGGGAGCTATTGGACAGAAAAGCGATGAGTGCGATACGTTTATCGTTGTCCAGGAACGTAGCCTATCACACGACTGAAGCCAAGTCGGCAAGGGAGATGCTGGCGATTTTGGAACAGATGTACCAGAAGCCATCAACTGCGAACAAGGTTCATCTGATGAGACGGTTATTCAACCTAAAGATGTCAGAGGGTACGTCGGTGCAACAACATCTAAACGAGTTCAACATGATCACTTCGCAGTTGAGCTCGGTTAAGATCAGCTTCGATGATGAGGTGCGTGCCCTAATTATGCTATCTTCTCTACCAGAAAGTTGGGCCGAAACAGTGACAGCTGTAAGTGCGTCATCGGCAAAGACAGTGTTGTGTTTTGACGAGGTGCGAGATCTGATGATTAGCGAAAATGTTCGCAGGAAGGAATCTGGATCTACCTCAGGGTCAGCACTGAACACGGAAGACAAAGGCAGATCGAAGGGAAGGCAGAACAGGGAAAGAACGAAGTCTAAGATAGGAGGCGACTCACAAACAGACGAGGACGTCGTCAGGCTTTGGTAGGGATGGTTTGTTAGCTCATTGGGACTTGGCACCGAGATGTGCCGGGGCGTCGGCATATCTTGGCACGATGGTGTCGAGTCACCTCAGTCCTAGGTGATTCGACCTGACCCGGAAGGTGGACATGTGACTTGCTCGATGTAGGGAGGCCCTCGGTATGACCTGGACTTGTGTCGAAAGTCTTCCTAACCAGGGGTGTTAGGTGGCGTGTTCCGTTGATGCGGCGATGCAAGATGGTCCGAGTGTTTGAAAGGACACGATGTAGGGAGGCCCTCAGTGTGATTCAGACTTGTGTCAAAAGTCTTCCTAACTAGCGATGTTAGGCGGCTTGTTCCGTTGGTACGGCGGTGATAGATGGTCCGAGTGTCAGCAAGGACACGGGTTGTGTGGTCCTTGGTTTGAGGGGAGGATATTTGTTGGGAATTCAACCCAAGTCCCACATCGAAAGATTAGACTAAGATGGTCTAGTATTCTACTTCAATAGTATGAGGTTTTTTTGGGGGGTTGAGCCAAAAAAAAGAGTGATAAGGATAAGCACGACACAGTTGTCAGCAACTCAAAACAGAGTGGGCAGTGTTCGTAGAGATGGATGATGTCCCTAAAAGATTGGAGAATCCGATAGTTGAGAGTCCTCAGATGGAGGAATCAATCGACACACCACAACTTTCTGTGCTAGATCCTATGTAGCAAGTGGGAGCTTACCATGAAAGACGAAGCACGACACAGTTGCCAGCGACTCAGAACAGAGTGGCCAGTGTTTGCAGAGGCGGACGAGATGACGTCTTTGATCTCCAATCCAACATGAGAGCTAGTTGAGTTACCCATGGGAAAGAAGGCGGTTCACAAAGTGCCACACGTCGGGCCGCGCCGAGTACCGAGCGAGAGATGGGCCGAGACGCATGCGATCATCGATGTGAGCAACTACCGAGGCGTGCAAGCGATACTGCGCGGGCGATGAGCACCCCATGCCAAAGTATCCGAATGATGTGCCCACGAGCATGCGAGAGAGAGCGAGGGCGTCGAGAGATGCACGCGAGCAAGGGTGACCGAGCGGAGCGATTGTCCTTCGGGCAGTTACATCCAAGAAAGATGGATAGTGTGACGACTTTATGCACAAGGAAGGTTTCTAGAAGTACAATGCCGACCACTGTTGCTACTTCAGATAAAATTGAAGAAGCGGATGTCAAAAGAATTTGACATGAAAGACTTGGGTCCCGCAAAGAAGATACTTGGAATGCAAATCACTAGAGATAAGCAAAAAGGAGTTTTGCAGTTATCTCAGGCGGAGTACATCAACAGTGTTTGCAGAGTTTCAGAGTTTCAGTATGGGGTGAAGCCAAACCAGTCAGCACATATTTGGCTTCAAAGAACCAGTATCCTCAGACGGAGGAAGAGAGAAGCGTCATGGTCAAGATTCCTTATGCTTCAGCCATAAGAAGTTTGATGTACACAATGGTCTATACGAGACCAGATATTGGCCATGCAGTGGGAGTTGTTCGCAGGTTTATATCAAAATCCAGGAAAAGCTCATTGGGAAGCTGTCAAGAGGATTTTGAGGTATCTACGAGACACTGTTGATAAGTGTTGGTACTTTGGTAGATGAGAGCTAAAAGTACAAGGTTAAGTAGATGCGGACTATGTTGGTGACCATTGATAAATTGAAGTTGTGCTCAACTTCAGTTAGCCTACTGAACTAACAACCAGAGATGACTGCCGCATTGATCGAAGATTGGAGAATTGAAGCTATGCATAGCTTCAATTGGCCATGAAGATGAGGCCAGCGATGCTAAGCGATATCTGTGAATGAAAGCAAGAAGGTACGGTTACTTGGGGATTCGGTCTCAAGTGGGAGATTGTCAAGTATGGAGCCCGAATTTTGGGCTTATATTTTGGGCCCAGCGAGAATCCTAATGGGTTTAGATTACGTAATCCTAATGGGATTAGGATTACGTAATCCTAATAGGTTTAGGATTAGGGTTATGTCATTTCTCTATTTAAATAGTTGCTCCTCATTGTAATCAAGATCCCAAATTCATATTGAAATCCTCGGCAGCATCGCCCCGCACGTAGTCGCACGACTAACCGGGTTAACAATTTCGTGTTCTTTATTTTCATCGTGATTGTGATGTGTGTTTTCGCAACAAAAGAAGCTCACATCTTCCCAAACTTATACAACACAAAGAAATCCGGTTCACATACTTTTACAAGGCTCGTTTTCAAACCAAATTTGTATTTGATACCAGTTTGTAGAAATTACAAATTATGCTATTGTGTGCTGGTTTGTTGTTTTTGTAAGGTTTCATAGAAACATATATTAAGCAGTAGATTAGATTTTTGAGGGAATTTTTCTAAGTTTGTTGCGTTTTCAGGAGAAAATAGCTATAGACTTATGTCCTCCAATTCCATCGAAATAAAAGAGTAGATAGTGTGTACATCTATATCTATATACATATAAAAGCCAAATGGTGGCCTATTTGGCGCCTAAACCATTTCTTCTCCATCCAAAACTTGCTCACCAAGATATGTAATTTTTTAATAATAAATTGCTTGAAAATTAATGGTTAATATCCATTGATTGTTCACCATAATATCCATGAAACAAAGCAACGGAGGTAGAGCCTTTGACTACAAGAAATAGAATAATCCATAATAAATACCAGATCGTTTAGCTCATTTGACATATTTTATGTAATAATTGGAACACTTATATGCCTTGGTTCCACGTAGACATTATTTGCTAACTACACAATAGGTAAAGTATATCGATACCTACCAAAGAAAGTAAATTTATTTATATATTTCGTATAAATACGAAATTTATCCACGAATTCCAATTCATATTGTGTAGGGCTGCTTATTTAATCGAAAGCGAAATTTCGTTAACCGATACCGAAATAGAGAAAAATAGGTATCCAATATCGATACCGATCGATTAATCGGATAACCGATAACCGATTCGGTTAATTCATTCGGTTTTTTTGGATATCCAAATCAACCGACAACACCAACAAATAAACAACCTCAACAAAGAAGAAGCCAAATAACAACTGACCAAGCCTCTAAAAATAAATGGAAATCAAACACCTCTACAGCAGAAACTATACGTATAGCAACAAATCAACTCTCATCTCGCTTCTCCCTCTCATCTTTGTTCTTCGCCTTCTCTCTATCGTCTTTCTTCTTTTCCTTCTCGTCTCTCTTTCAATTTGCAGCCATCGGACTGCATGCCGATCCCATTCCTTATCCATCCACCGCTGCCCCCACACACACACACACACACACACACCAGATCTTGATTCATTTTTCTCTCCCTACGATCTGGACCAACATTACTAGTATTACCTGTTGTCGCAGTGTCGTCCTTTCTCTCCGCTGCGGCACTACCGACTCCACCGTCCTCACACACTCACACAGACATCTCTCTCTCTCTCATATCTAGATCCAGATCGGGGAAGGCATGGGGCTTCATAGACTATCACCTCGTCGGAAGGTTTATGCGGCTGTGTGAGGGAGGTCATGCAGATGGGAAACATGTGTGTGAGAGAGCCTTGACGAGCCCAAGTTTTGTGCTCTTTTTCTGTGTCTTGTCTAGGTCTAGATCGAGTCTTTTGTGTCTTTCTTGTTGTGTTTTGTGTCAGGGAGGACACATTGGTCCAGAGGGCAAGGCAGGGCAGAAATGGGCAATACGGAGTGGAAACTTGCTTGGCAGACGAACTGAGATACGATTGCAGCCCGAGGGCACAAGGAGCTTAGCTCACAGTCAGGGCATCTAACCCCAGTAGCTGTTCCGTTACACGGCGTGACCTCCTTAAAAACCGCACAAGTTCAATCTCCAAAAGGTTAGCTAATGGGCAAGCGTAAGAAGAAGAAGAAGCAGAAACCAAGAGAAGTGAGAAGGAAGAAGAAGGAAAAGAGAAGACAGAGAGAGAGGTGATGGGCAAGAGACGGCACTGTGATGAATCCCGCAAAATCCGGAAAAGATGCGCTACCGATACCGAACCCCATAAAATCGGGAGGAGATCACCTCAAACCGTCTCAGGCAAGGAAACAACATCGATCAACAAGGAAACCCTAAGGGATTATCCAGCCCATGGGCCATAACCGTCGCCGATCTCTCTCGCCTATAAATATAGGATGAAATGCGACTTGTATGCATCATCATTATCATCATCATTCACGCATTTTCTCGCTCCTTCTCACGAACCACACTACCACATACATTAAGTCCTTCGGGCAAACACTTTTATTTGTTTTATGATGTTTGTTGGCGGCACTTTGGGCTCGCCGCTTGTTTCATTCAAGTAATAGTAAGTTGTTTCCTTTTCATGATGATTTCAATTAACTGTTGCATGTTTGTTTACTTTATGTCTGGCTAAATCTTTATTCTGGTTTGGGCATAACTAAGTGAAGCATGATTAATATAACTCGAGAGGTCTAAGTAGGGCATTACGATCTGTATGCGTGTGTTCCCGAAGCACTAGGTCCTGAGCAATATATAACTTAACCAAACTTGGTGTGTTAGTCGCGAATAACATAGTGGGCAAGGGAGGGTTGCAAGTAATAATTAGATTAAGGTGTCGGTTGTCCCGCACCCCAAATAGTACGACTGGTGTGGGCGAGTTGGAGTAGTCCTAGTAGCTGCCTTTGCCAATACCGGGTCTGTCTAGATCATAACGCTGCCTGTAGGCTTGCATGTACTGAGGTGTCCTCGTGCGTGGGCATTACGGGTTAGATAGTTTGCATAGGGTGTCCCTTGTATTTTTTTTACACAGAAATGATAGATTTGGAGGGGTGCGTCGTGGGCGTGACGCGTGACAATGGGGTCACGACGTATGTCTCTTATAACCGGTTGATGCATGTCATGTAGTGAAAACCTTTGCACCTATGACCGAGTGTTAATCATCTTCACCAAGTTGTTGCCCAAGCCAGATTCGTTTTATTATTTGATATTTCCTTTGAGTTTGTTTCAGGTTACTTTAGTCTACCTATAGTGATCAAGATAATTACACTACTCTCATTCCTTTTAAGTGACATCGTGACATTAGAGATTGCTACACCAACTCCTCGTGGGATTGACCCTATACTTATCGCTGGCTACGCCTGTGATGGACAATAGGTTATAAATTTGTTTTGAACGCTAAACGACAGCATGTCAAGCCTTCTTTTTCTTTTAGAGCCCCTCTTTCTTTTTCTGCAGAGCCTTCTGAAATTTTAATCTTCTCGGCTTCTCCCCATCTCTCACTATAATAAATAATTTCAATTAAATAAATAACATATATATATATATATATATATATATATATATATATATATATATATTTTTGGTAAATTCGGGTGTATCCATCTGTTATTGGATATACCCGATAACCGAAAAAAGACTAATTATTCTACCGATAATCGATCCGAAACCGAAACTATCGGATATTAGTTCGGTTTCGATTATATCCGATAACCGATAACCGATAACCATTTAAGCAACCCTAATAATGAGCAAATTTGCAGATCTCATTACAAAGCCCAACAAAGAATGGACTGATATGGGAAGAAGCAGATGTAATGTCGATGAAGAAAAGATGACTGATGAGCAGATAGAACTAGGGCTTTTGATGTTCTTGAGAAGAGTGCAGTGACGTAAGTCCACGGCGGAAGTCAGGAATAGAAGTCCCCGACAGCAATAGACAATACCAATTTTTTCCGGTCGGAGAATAGGGAGAAAATGGGGTGAGGCGACGGTACCGTAGGTAGATTTGTGAGTTTCATCGGAAAATTTGAGAAGATAATAGAGTGAGAGAAATTGTTACATTCTTCTGCAGAGAATTAGAGAGAAAGAGTGAGACAAGAGATGAAAGAGATGGCCATAGATGAATTTTTTTATGCTTTATATATTTACTTTTAGGTATTTTAAGTTTTAATTCATTTGAAACCATAAAATACTTATAAATGCCAATCTATACTACTATACAAGCAAAAGACTGTACCATTGGTGCCTAAAACTAAGCTTCTTCAATAAGATAACCAATTTTAATCATTTTTATTATCACTATAATCTATATCTATACATATATAAAAGCCAAAGAGTGAGTGAATTGGCGCCCAAAACTATCAAAGCTTCCTCAATAAGATAACCAATTTTTTTTATTGTAACCTTAGTTATTAATTATCTTGAATCTTCTTCGAAAAGACATATATTTCTAATCTATTTCTTTTAGTTATTAAATGTGAGGGAGATCCGTTGGATAATCTTCTTCTGTTATAAGGCATCATGTAATGAGTCTAATGACTATATAACTGATAGATATTTTTTTATTTATAATTTGTATGACACTATTGGATATTTATTTATTATGTAATCTATATTCAACAGTTGGAAATTAGCAGAACAAAAACACATGAGATGAAACATTAAAGCTTAACACTTGGACTCCAAGTATTTGTTGCTATAAGTACCAAATGAATATACAATTTTCACACAACTTTCTTTTTATTTAATGTAAACTTTCTCTCTCTAATTTTGGATTATAAAATGAACATATAGTAATCAATTTTTTCAGCTTTCTATTAAGATCTCTTCGGTTATTTGAGACTTTCTGAATCTGATTATGTGATATTTTTCTATTACCATTACAATATTACAAAGGCTCGGAGGCACTGTAGCTGTGACGATAATGAATTGATAGCATGTCTCAAACTGATATTATACTTGTATTTCAGTCGTTAAATCGACATCATTTATATTAGCTATATAATTTTATAACAATTTATTCAATCGAGATTTTAAAATAATAAACAAGAATCATTGTCGATGATAACTCACATGAGCTATTCACATATGTATGTACTTAGTAAATGAAGAAAATTTGTTATTATGTATGTACTTTAGCTTATTGAAACAATCTCATACAGAATAGCCTTTTCAACACAATCAATTATATAAATTCCATCTTTTGTATAAAAAATATGTGTATGCTTAGTTAACTAAGATATCATGCCAAGCTAAGTGACTTTTTTTGGGGGGGAGGCAAAGTAATTGAATGAAAATAATATATAAGAATAATACACATTATTAATTATTCCATCCGTCCCATCATCCATAGTTATTTAGAAGAATGGTATAAAGTGATTAAAGTGATAAAAAGTAGTAGGTCCCTTAACTTTTGAAGAGATAAATGATTTCCTAAAATAAGGAAATATGTCATCTTGGGTGTGACAGCTCAAAAAAAAAAAATACATGTCATCTTGGGTGAGACGGATGAAGTATATATATACATACATTATTAATTACTCCCTCCGTCTCACCCAAGACGATCCATTCTTTTCAAAGACGGTTATTTAGAATAAGGGTATAAAGTGATTAAAGTGATAAAAGTAGCTAGATCCCATAATTTTGAAGAGATAATGATTTCCTAAAAAGCAAACATGTCATTTTGGATGAGGCAACCCAAAAAGAGTACATACCATCTTGGGTGAGAGAGAGTATATATATATATATATATATATATATATATTTATTTCCCAAAACATAATGGTGATTTGGGAACGAAAAATATAAGTTATTATTTTGTAGAAATGATTCCCCTTTTATATATATATATATATATATATATATATATATATATATATAATTGAGTTTGTGATTTTAGTTTTGATAATGATATCATTTATTTATTGAAAATATAATATAACCTCGATTAATATATATCTATATTATATTATTTCATTAATAAAGTGTGTTAATTGTGGTGGTTGGTTGTTATTAATTCCTCGATTAGTATCAATAGTCATTATAAAAATTTTAATATATATTTATATATAGTTTAGTTCTCGTAGTACCCGATCCTCAGATAGTATATAGTACCTAATCTAGATCACACATTTTGAACACGTGATCGCACCACAAGCTGACACGTGGTAGCTCATTTTCATTTTCATTTTTTTTCCGCAAGGGGCAAAATATGAAAAAATCAAATCAGCCTCTTCTCCTCCTTGGCGGCAACGGACGGCTCCGCCACCGCCAATGATGACAATAGATGATGCCAACGACGGCGGTGAGGCGGTAGCACCGCAACAACAACAAAGAACATACACGAACAATAACAAACAACAGATTTTGAAAGAAAGAAAAAAAAGAAAAAAAAAATTGAGAACAAAATTGATGGATTTTGAGAAAAAAATAGAAGATGAATTTGATAGATGATTGAAGAATCGAGAAAGATGGTGGCTATGGCGGTGGTTCACGGTAAATTCATCGGTAATCGGGGAAAGAGACGACATAATTGACGGAGAATGATGAATGAGAGATTTGCTGTCGAAAACCATAAAACTGCATTTAACAAAACCTAAAACTGCATTGAACAAAACATGAAAATGCGTGTTGGAACGAAACACAAACATGCATATAACAAAGCATGTTCATGCATTGAACAAAAATAAAAATGTATTATTGGCAACGGGCGTGCGAGCGAGCGCCGGAGCGACGCCACGAGCACGAAAGACATCTGGATGAGCCGGGCGCCATGGCGTGAGCTCCCAACCCCGCATGCATTATTGTGTTCAACTGCATGCATTTTTGTATTCATTTGAATGCATAAGTCAATTCAACTAAATGCATTGTTTGTTTTTCACAATCACATAACAAATCAAATTACTAATCTACCCTTACTATAGCGAAATCGACGAAATTAAGCTTAAAAAGTCTAAAAACAATCTCAACCATATGATTTATGAGATGAGTGGATGAGATTGAGTACCGCATACTATCTCGCACTCGAGTATTATTTCATCCTCATATATATATATATATATATAATTTTCGAATATATTGATTTAAGTTGTGTAGTGGTTTTAGACTTTTATTGGATTTAAATAATTTCTGGCTATTTGGATTGAGAAGTCTGGGCTATGAATTTTGTGTTAATTATAACAATGTGTTATTGTTATTAGTATTTTTTTGTGCAAATAATGTGTTATTATAGTTAAAATGATAGTTACGTTTAAGTGATGGAATTTTGAGTAAAATTAGTCTATATGATTGAGTTTCTATTAAATTTTAGTTTAATATCATCTATTTAATGAAAATATGATATAAGCTCCATTAGAATTTTTATTACATATGTGAAAAATATTACAATAAATTAATAAATCGAGTATAAAACACTTTCTTTAACTAAGATGTATATGCAACTTTTTTATTTCTATTTTTTACAAGTTTGGTGGTCTCCCTAAACCTTTGACACCCGAAATAGAGCAAGTGAAATTGCCCACATATAAATATGCAGCAGTTAGAAGAGCCCGTGGTGAAATTAACGATGATACTGTTACAGCACAACTTGATAAGATGAAGAAAAACCACGAGGCACTCCTTATCAACAGGCAGCTACCGTGACCAATTCACATTTGCTTTGTACGATGAAAGAGATTTCGGACCTGAGTACTAAGTTCTTATTTGGTTCAACTAGTTGGAATGAAATAAAATATAGTGATTCACTCAATAAAGTGACATGTAATATTTTGAAATAAAGAAATTCCAGTATTTATATTTCTTATTGCTTACACTCATAAGCATTCTCATATATATATATATATATATATAGGGATGAATCATGAAAGAATACAAATATTGATAAGAAATAAGAATGCAACATTGAATGAATAAAATTGATTGTTTTTCCTTTTCTAATATTTCATCTCTTAGGCTGGATTCCAAGTGGAATGCGTGAATTTTGAAGTCCCATATAAGCGTATTTTGAATGAGCATGTATACCTTTGGTGTGTCTGCATGTTTACATGTTATACATCACTATCTGTTCTGTGCATTCTTCCTTGTTATTTTTGCCATCAAATTCCATTCCTAATTTTTCCTTTTGTGAATCAATTATTTGGCAGGGGATATTCATGGCCAATACTCCGATCTTCTCAGACTTTTCGAATACGGTGGATTGCCACCAAAATCGAATTACTTATTCTTGGGGGATTATGTAGATCGAGGGAAGCAAAGCCTGGAAACAATCTGCCTTCTACTTGCCTATAAGATAAAGTATCCTGAAAACTTCTTCTTACTGAGGGGAAACCACGAGTGTGCATCAGTCAATCGTATATACGGATTCTACGATGAATGCAAACGACGCTTTAATGTCAGACTATGGAAAGTTTTCACCGACTGTTTCAACTGTCTACCTGTCGCGGCTCTAATTGATGAAAAGATATTGTGCATGCACGGAGGGCTCTCCCATTATCTGCATGATTTGAATCAAATTATAAATTTACAGCGCCCAACTGATGTTCCCGAAACCGGTTTACTCTGTGATTTACTATGGTCCGATCCCAGCAAAGATGTCAAAGGATGGGGGATGAATGATAGGGGAGTATCGTATACTTTTGGTCAAGATAAGGTGACGGAATTTCTTCAAAAACATGATCTTGATCTTATTTGCCGTGCCCATCAGGTTTGATCTGTACGTGTTCTTGTCAAATGCAATGGTGAAGTTTGTGGAATTTACGATCTACTAGCCCTCATATTCTTGCAGGTGGTCGAAGATGGATATGAGTTTTTTGCTGATAGGCAGCTTGACGCTGAAATGGCCTGCTGAACTGTCAACTTCAAGAAATAAACTGCTTTCATTGGCTATGAGTTAGAGACATGCAATATACCATTGGAAGGCCAAAGGAGTCTAGTTTCTAGCAAAAAACGGCACTCAAAAATATTAAGTGTGGAGGAAGTTATGACACTTTGAGTGGAGGCTGCCAGGCTGCTACATGCCTACGGGAATTTGGAAAATCCTCCAACTTTTGGTTTCTTTTGCAACCTTTTGAATCCAAATTCATTACTCATCAACCTTTAGACATTCCTCATTAAGATCTTTATTTATTAAGTTCATGGCTTTTCATTTTTAGCTTTTGCCTATAAAAAGGCCTCGTATGTAATAGATGGGGGATCATTGAAAGTTTATATATACTATCTTGAGCATTAAGCTTGTTGAGGAGTTTATCTTCTTGTTTATCTCTAAACTCTTGGTGGATTCCTAGAGTGGGTGAGGTTTTGAGTGGTGCTTGTGGCTTCTCCTAATTCTCTCGATTTTTCCGGTGTCAAGTGGTATCAGAGCCAAGGTTCGCGATGCCGCCACGTCGAAGAAACAATCCGGGTGGAGCCCAAAGGTGTGAGCGCGATCTCCGCGATATCGAGTTAGAGGAATTGAGGAGACAAGTACAACAACTCGAGCAACGTCTTGCACGTGGCGAACATTTGGATCGTGATGGTGAGAATCATGATTCAGAAGTTGAATCTTCAAACCGTGAAGCGGATTTTAATCCTTTTCATGGTGAGGAGAATGGTGACTCAAGTGACAATTCAATCCATGATCGTAGAGCTCCAAGGAACAACGTTCGAGAGAAGTCTTTCGACTTCAAAGTTGATATTCCCGATTTTATTGGGAGAAATGATCCTGATGAATTCCTAGATTGGCTCAACTCTGTTGAGAGAGTCTTTGAATTCAAAGAAGTCTCGGAAGATCTTAAGGTGAAATTTGTTGCTACCAAATTAAAAAAATATGCATCTCTTTGGTGGGAACATCTAAATAAGCAGCGTACTCGTGATGGCAAGCAAAAGATCAAAACATGGAACAAGATGAAGAAGGAGCTACGCAGAAAATTCTTGCCGGATAACTACCGTCAAGATATTTTTCTCAAATATCACAACTTCAAGCAAAGGGAGCTATCTGTGGAGGATTACATATCAGAATTTGAAAATCTTATGATGAAATGCGACATTATGGAGCCTGACGAACAAATTATTGCTCGATTTCTTGGAGGCCTTAGATACGAAATTGGGAATGTTGTTCAATTGCAGCCATATTGGACTTACAATGACGTATGTAAGCTGGCTCTCAAGGTGGCGAAACAACAAAAAGATTCAAGTCGGTTTGGTGGTCGCTTCTCTTCAAATAAGAGTACTTCTAAACGAGGAAGTACATATCCATCGAAAAGCATACCAGTGAAGGACGGAAAAGAGAAGATTGCTGCAAGCAAGGAGAGTAGTGCAAGCCCTATGAAACCAAGCAGCTCTAACAACCAAAAATCGTGTTTCAAGTGCAAAGGTTTTGGACACTTCGCTGCAAATTGTCCAAATCGAAGAATCATCACACTTGTTGAAGAAGAGATTGACGAAGATTCTTATGAGACAGCACCAATATATGATGATGCCAACGAGGAAGAAGAAATTACGTACGAGGACCACAGAGAAGCTTTGGTGGTTCGGCGAAGCCTCAATGCTTGCTATGTGGAAGATGATTCGTGGCTTCGGAACAACATTTTCCATACTAGATGCACTTCTCATGGCAAAGTGTGCAGTGTCATTATCGATGGAGGAAGTTGTGAGAATGTTGTGGCTTCTACGATGGTTGAGAAACTAAAGCTAAAAACTGAAGACCATCCTAAACCATACAAGCTTTCATGGCTGCGAAAGGGAAATGAGGTCAAGGTAACAAAAAGATGTCTTATTCAATTTTCAATTGGGAAAAAATATAAAGATGAAGTCTGGTGTGATGTTATTCCCATGGATGCATGCCATTTGCTTCTTGGTAGACCTTGGCAATATGATAGGAAAACACATCACGATGGTTTCAAAAATGCTTACACTTTTGTCAAAGATGGTGAGAAGATCATTTTGGCTTCTTCCAGATTGGAGAATGTTCCTAAACCTTCAACAGGTGAGGGAAATAATCTGCTCTCCAAATCTCAAGTTGAAAGGGCTATGTGTGAGTCGATGGAGGCCTTTGCTTTGGTGGTTTTGGAGGAAAATGAAGACATTCTTGCTGTCCCATTACAAGTTCAGCCACTTCTCCAAGAATTTCAAGATGTGGTACCTAAAGATATTCCATCGGGGCTACCTCCAATGCGAAGTATTCAACATTGCATCGATCTAATTCCAGGCGCATCAATTCCGAACAAGGCAGCCTACCGAATGAGCCCTAAGGAGCACGAAGAGCTGCAACGACAAGTTGACGATCTTTTGGTTAAAGGTCTTGTGCAAGAAAGTAAGAGTCCCTGCGCTGTCCCGGCCCTTCTTGTACCAAAGAAAGATAATACATGGCGTATGTGCATCGATAGTAGAGCGGTGAATAAATCACAATTAAATACCGTTTCCTATCCCTCGACTTGATGACCTTCTTGATCAACTACATGGTTTCAAGATTGGTTCCAAGATTGATCTTCGGAGTGGTTACCATCAAATACGCATGAGACCAGGAGATGAGTGGAAAACGACATTCAAAACAAGAGATGGCCTCTACGAGTGGATGGTTATGTCGTTCGGTCTTTCTAATGCCCGGCCCTTCTACTTTTATGCGGCTTATGAATAATGTATTTAAGCCATTTATTGGAAAATTTGTTGTGGTCTACTTCGACGATATTCTTGTTTATAGTTCCTACCCGGAAGAACATTTGGAGCACCTTCAACAAGTTTTTGAAGTGCTACCTGAGGAGAAATTGTGACGAACTTGAAGAAATGTCATTTCTTCACAACTAGCCTTGTATTCTTAGGCTATGTTATCTCTTCCGAGGGCATCAAGATGGGTGAGAACAAGATAGAAGCTATTCTGAGTTGGCCAATTCCAAAGTCCATTCATGATATTCGAAGTTTCCATGGCCTAGCTTCATTCTATAGAAGGTTTGTGAAAGATTTCAGCACTATTATTGCGCCTATAACAGATTGTTTGAAAGGTGGCAGCTTCAAGTGGAATGAGGAAGCACATAAGAGCTTTGAAATTCTGAAAAGAAAAGTGACGGAAGCTCCAATTCTATAACTTCCAAATTTTGACAAAGTTTTTGAAGTGGATTGTGATGCCTCAAATGTGGGAATTGGAGGAGTGCTTAGCCAAGAAGGAAGGCCCATTGCTTTCTTTAGTGAGATGTTAAGTCATTCTCGACGCAATTATTCAACATACGACAAGGAGTTCTTTGCCATTGTTCGTGCCTTGGATCGCTGGCAACATTATCTTCTACACAAAGAGTTTATTCTCTTTTCGGATCATGAGGCCTTGAAGTACCTGAACACTCAACAAAAGTTGAACACTCGTCATGCAAGGTGGGTTGAGTTCCTACAAGCTTTTAACTTTGTTATCAAGCACAAATCTGGAGTTCTTAATCGAGTTGCGGATGCGCTAAGTCGGCGGTATACTTTGTTGTCTACTCTGCAACTGAAGGTCGTGGGTTTTGAAGTAATCAAAGATCTCTACAAAACTGATCCATATTTTAGTCACATTTGGGAAGAATGTTCAAAAGCTCCATTCAAGTTATTTTTGATCCATGATGATTTCCTCTTCAAAGACAAGTTGCTGTGTATTCCGGATTGCTCGTTACGACAAGCAATCATCGAAGAAGCTCATAGTGGAGGCCTTGCTGGGCACTTTGGCAGAGACAAGACTCTTGCACTTGTTCAAGAAATTTTTACTGGCCACGAATGGATCGAGATGTCAGAAAATGGATTGAGAGATGTAGAATTTGTCACATTGCCAAAAGTCATGGGCAGAATACAGGTTTGTATACTCCATTGCCAGTATCGGCGAGCCCATGGGAGGATGTGAGTATGGACTTTGTTCTTGGATTACCTCGGACTCAGCGAAACAAAGATTCGATCATGGTGGTTGTTGATCGGTTCTCAAAGATGGTGCATTTTGTTGCCTGCATCAAAACTTTGGATGCAACTCATGTTGCTGATCTTTATTTCAAAGAGATTGTGCGGCTTCATGGCATTCCAAAAACCATTACTTCTGATCGAGATCCAAAGTTTATGAGTCACTTTTGGCGAACACTTTGGAGAAAGCTTAGAACTAAATTACAATTTAGTTCGTCTCACCACCCTCAAACTGATGGACAAACGGAGGCTGTGAATAGGAGTTTGGGAAATCTTCTTAGAAGTTTGGTCGGCAAAAATCCACGCCAATGGGATCTCATCTTGGCTCAAGCGGAGTTTGCTTACAATCGCCGACGAGCCAAACTACCGCAGAAGTCCTTTTGAGGTTGTGTATGGAATAATCCAATTACTCCTTTGGATTTGACTCACTTCCTACCACTCTTCATTTTAGTGGTGATGGAGAAGAGCATGCAAAGTGCATCAAGAGGTTGCATGAGCAAGTTCGTCAAGAGATTGTCAAGAAAAATGAAAAATATCAAAAGAGTGCGAACAAGCATCGGAAGCAATCGATCTTCGAAGAAGGTGATTTGGTTTGGATTCATTTAAGGAAAGATCGTATTCCTCGTGGACTTCATGGGAAGCTCAAGCCAAGAGCCGATGGACCTTTTAGAATTTTGAAGAAGATTGGAGATAATGCTTACAAGGTGGATCTTCCTGCAGAGTATGGTGTTTCAAACACTTTCAATGTTTCAGATCTTTCTCCTTATGTTGGCGATGAGCTCGATCAAGATTCGAGGGCGAATTTTTTCCAACCCGGAGAGAATGACGCTGAAATGGCCTGCTGAACTGTCAACTTCAAGAAATAAACTGCTTTCATTGGCTATGAGTTAGGAGACATGCAATATACCATTGGAAGGCCAAAGGAGTCTAGTTTCTAGCAAAAAAAACGGCACTCAAAAATATTAAGTGTGGAGGAAGTTATGACACTTTGAGTGGAGGCTGCCAGGCTGCTACATGCCTACGGGAATTTGGAAAACTCTCCAACTTTTGGTTTCTTTTGCAACCTTTTGAATCCAAATTCATTGCTCATCAACCTTTAGACTTTCCTCATTAAGATCTTTATTTATTAAGTTCATGTCTTTTCATTTTTAGCTTTTGCCTATAAAAAGGCCTCGTATGTAATAGATGGGGGATCATTGAAAGTTTATATATACTATCTTGAGCATTAAGCTTGTTGAGGAGTTTATCTTCTTGTTTATCTCTAAACTCTTGGTGGATTCCTAGAGTGGGTGAGGTTTTGAGTGGTGCTTGTGGCTTCTCCTAATTCTCTCGATTTTTCCGGTGTCACAGCTCGTGACGATATTCTCAGCCCCAAACTACTGTGGAGAATTCGACAATGCTGGTGCCATGATGAGTGTTGACGAGACCTTGATGTGCTCGTTTCAGATCTTGAAGCCTGCAGAAAAGAAGCCCAAGTTTGGATTCGGAAGTAGTACTACTACCACTAAGCCGGGAACGCCTCAAATGAAAACAAAGGTAATCTTCTGAGTCACAACTTTGATACTCCACTGTTGACCAGTATACATTTTGTTTGTAGGAAAAGTATGGCGATTAAAGATTTAGGAATCGCAGAATAACTTGTGTACATCCAGATATACTGTCCATGCATCCAAATTAGGGTTCACTAATTCCAAATTAGGGTTTATTAATCGTCACTTCGTGTTTCAATGTTTATTGATTCTCTTTCGGTGGTAAATGGTGTCGTATTCATATCAGGGCAACTAAATCTGTTGCTATTGTTTTTATCACAGTCATTTCTTGGTGGGAAGATAGGATGAGAAGATGAAGAAAATTGCTGTTTACGACCACCAGCAGTCGAAGATGAGCATCGATTGATATTTTGAGGAAGTGAGCAGAGAAGTTCGTTCAAGAGATTTTCTTCCTAGGAGAAACAGACAACGTTGTAATATCTTGTATCTAACGTGTTACTTTTCATCAAATCGATTGGGGAATTTGGAAAACCAAAATCAATCAGCGAATGAATGAATGAATCCAATGAAATGAAATACATTATACGGCATAAGAGGAGCTTACTAGAGTCCTGAATTTTCTTGTAGAGAATATTACAACGAACATATGGCCTTGAAAGTTCACATGATTAGCCATAATCTTGATAGATGGAATTTAAAACACAATTTCGACTCCATAATCAATAATCAACTTGAATAAGTTGGTGTATTTTAAATATCTTTTCCTCTATAATATAAAAAGGACAATTTTAAAGTTGTACAGAATTGAACAATATTTAAAATTTATAAATTTATTTACAATTATTTAATTTTGACTGGTTGATTGATTCATGTTTGTTTTGGGCAAAACCTTTACACATATCTTTTTTCTTACTTTACAGTCATCAAGATGGAAAATATTAAAATAAAATTATGACTAAATATTCTACTCTGTTTTTGTAACCACATTTCTCAAAATATAAGAAACTCAACATCATAGAAGTAAATACGGTATAACTCTAGAATTTTGTGAATCTCACAATTTCATACCATAAATTCAAACATCGATAAAACATATGCTCCAAATAAGAAATTTTATCTTCTAGGAAAAAGATAAAAGAGTCATTATGCTCCAACTAAGAAAACTTCATACCATAAATTCAAATATCGATAATTTAGGAATAATCAGATTTATTGCTATAAATTACTTTTCTCATTGAGATACGCACTCATAGATATAGATTATGTCGTGTGCTATGGAAATGTGTGTATATGTATAATCTTGAACACTACCATATTCTCTTTGTTTCAAATAAAAAGTCAAAACTCAAAATTGCAGAATGATTTTGTTTCTCGACCATAATCCGCATTACAAAGAAAGCACTAGAAAAGAATATATGTATATTATACCAATTTTAGAATTAACTGAATGAGAATTAGGCAATCAGATATGAAATTACATTACAAAACTAGTAAAAAATTTATTTTTTCATTTAATTACGCCCTCATTAAATCTTGACCTGCAGTCACAACTTATCTTATATGCTATATTCCAAGATTATGCATATCAACGAATACTAATTAATAAAAATTACTTTAATACATGCCTTCTAGGATTATATATAGTCTCTTGAAATTGAGTGGACGATATCAAATTATCAAGTTCCTTAACAATGTTTTCATCAAAGACACTCTATCTTTTTCTGTTTTTTTCTTGCATAGTTGTACGAGAATGCAAAGGTGTTGAAATTAAAGGATATAATCCACCAACCCATTGTTTGACCACAGTTGATTGCCCAAAATATAATGTGATTCATAGTGAAAAAGAATTTGAAATCAGAAATTATAGTGAGGCTTTATGGGTGACTGCTCCTCCCGTGGTACAATACTCAATCATGGGTGGTATTGGGAGAGCCGGGGACAAGTACGTTATTTCTCAATCTTATTGTTTTTAATAAATTAAAATTCAAAATATAATTTTTTTTGGTTTTTTTCTTTTCTTTTTTGTAATCTATGTTTTGTTTGCAGCTTGACATTGTACTATTACCACCGCAACGACCAAAAAGTGAACATTATAACAACAGGTCCGGTTGTGATAATGGATGTTTTACCAAACTCCACTTACAAAGTATACTTTTACGTTCCTTACAAATATCAAAACGGTGGTCTCCCTAAACCTTTGACACCCGAAATAGAGCAAGTGAAATTGCCCATATATAAATATGCAGCAGTTAGAAGAGCCCGTGGTGAAATTAACGATGATACTGTTACAGCACAACTTGATGAGATGAAGAAAAACCTGCGAGGCACTCCTTATCAACAGGCAGCTACTCGTGACCAATTCACATTTGCTTTGTATGATGAAAGAGATTTCGGACCTGAGTACGAAGTTCTTATTTGGTTCAACTAATTGGAATGAAATAAAATATAGTGATTCATTCAATATAGTGACATGTAATATTTTGAAATAAAGAAATTACAATATTTATATTTCTTATTTCTTACACTCATAAGCATTTATATATATATATATATATATATAGGGGATGAATCATGGAAAATACAAATATTGATAAGAAATAAGAATGCAACATCGAATGTATAAAGTTGTTGCACTAAATGTCTAAATTTGTTATACCAAATTCCACATATAAAGTATAACACTTAATATCAAGTTGTACTTTACGCTCAATGTTGCATTCTTATTTTTACCAATATTTGTATTTTTATGTGAACCATCTATATATATATATATATATATATATATATATATATATAGGGGTTGGATCCGGTGAGAACTCATCTTTATGAGAACTTGAGAACTATGCACAAACGTATAAAGTTGATGAATAAAACCTATAAAGTTGTTAATGAAAACATTCTAAAATTGTTGTACAACAAAATAATTTTAGAAAGTTTTCGTTATGCACAACTTTATACCGTTTTGTGCATCATCTTCAATGTCTTATGCATGGTTCGCAGAGTTCGCAAAAAAGATGTGGTTCTCATTGATCCATCCATATATATATATATATATATATATATATATATATATATATATATATGAGTTATTGTAAAAATATTTGTTATCCCGCAAGCGTGAGAACAATGCATTCGCATGAAAGTTAATGTACTAAAAAAATTGAATTTTCGCTCCTCATGGGATTCGAACTCAGATGATGCACAATTTACTCAGCCAACAAAGTGATGTATCATCGTAGATCTTTGTGATCTAATGACTGATAATAGTTCTCACGTTCTCACTTTAAATAAAGTTTTATTTTAACCTTCTCCTATAAATATATTTCTCAAAATGTTACTCAAACGCATTATGCTTCGTGGAATTGATTTGACCTATGCTTCATATAATTCCAATTGAACAATTCAATTAACAAAATATTTATTCTTTAATTGATCTAAAATGGCAGTATCAATTTTTGAAAGAATTCAAGATATTTGGTGTAATATAGATTGCATATCTTGATAGGAAAAGTCTTTGATCCGTGAAAACATGAAAATCTTACTAAATCATCAATAATATCAATCTAAAGGTCTGAATTATTGAGATTGAAGGAAAATGTGATCTTTTCGATGATTTTTTAGGGATGGTCTCTGTCGTGCGCACGGTGAGACCACCCTTAATTAATTAATTTTAATTAATTAATTAATTAATCATAATCCTAATCAATTAATTCTAATTAATTGATTAATTCTAGTTATAATTAATTAGTTTAATAAAATTTAATTGTAAATTAATAAATAATAATTTTGAATTAATATATCTTAATTTTGAATTAGTAAACTCTAATTCTGAAATAATAAACCCTAATCGTGAATTAATAAATCCTAATTTTGAATTAATAAACCCTAATTTTGAATCAATAAACCCTAATTGGAAATAATAAACACTAATTTTGAATAATAAACCCTAATTATGAATTAATAAACCCTAACTTTGAATTAATAAACCCTAATTTTGAATTAATAAACCATAATTGAAAATAATAAATCCTAATTTTGAATAATAAACCATAATTATGAATTAATAAACCCTAACTTTGAATTAATAAACCCCACTTGTTAATTAAAAAACCTTAATTATGAATTAATAAACCTCAATTATGAATTAATAAACCATGATTATGAATTAATAAATTTTAATTTTGAATTAAAATTATAATTAAAATTAATAAATTTAATTATACATTAACAAAATCTAATTATCCTTACTCATCATAATTAATATATAATTATTTTAACAAAAAACAAGGGTGAGTTCACGATGGTGAGCTTACCCAAGTTTTTGTGTTTTTTATCACAATTGCCATCATACAACCAACTTGAACATGGGCTACGATTCCAAGAATAACCTTATAGAAATTTTATAACTTTTTCGAAGTCAGGTGTTCTTATACTAATGGTCAAATGTTTATTCTCCAATTATTCGTGACAACCCAAAGCCAACAACAAAAGAAGCTCACATCTTCCCCAACTTACACAACACAGCAAATCCAGTTCACATACTTCATCTTGTTTTACGAGGCTCCGTTTCCAAGCCAAATTTGTATTTGATACCAGATTGTAGAAATTACAAATTATGCTGTAGTGTGGTGGTTTCTTGTTTTTGTAACGATTCATAGAAACATATATTAAGCAGCAGATTAGATGTTTGAGGGGAATTTTCTAAGGTTGTTGCGTTTTCAGGAGAAAATAGCTATAGACGTATGTCCTCAATGTCCATTGAAATAAAAAAATAGATAGTGTGTGGAGTTAAAGATGGAAGCTTAGTTGAGTTGGTTCTTTTCTGTCGTTTTTTGTTTTCTTTAAAGAAAAAGAAATTTGTTAAGAGTTTGTAAGAGACAAAGAATGGTCGACAAATCTGGAGGAGCAAAGGTGAGATTGGGCTCCTCCGATTTTAATTATCAAAACCCAACAAGTAATTAACTGAAATATGTAAAGGCCCAAACAGCAACCCATTTATTTAATTCAAAGAAAGTACTATATCATAACGCCGAGATAGTCGGCCACAGTGACATCCTCCTCTGCGCCGGCTTGTTCACCAGGAACACATCCTGGATGTCCAGCTTGAAGACGGAGAAGGTGCCGTTGACCTTGGGGAATCGGTTCAGCTGGGGTGCTTTTGGAACAAGGCCTTGGCCCCGCCGTCTCCGGAGGCACCATCACGAGCTGAAATAGAGAAAGTCAATATATATAAGAGAACAAGTAATACGATCATATGTATATACCTGTCCCGAGAGGGATATCTTGGCGCAGGACGGGACTGAGGGTCGGAGACGACGCAGCCGTCGACGGCGCGCTCACTCAGCGTAAAGCACGCCCGTGGGTCGATGTCAGCGTTGCGCCCGCCGGTCGAGGGCGAGAGATAGAAGTAGGGGACCCGCTGCCAGCGTCCGCATAGGATACTACGTATCCAAAGGGAGCGGAGCCGGTGAGCGTGGCGAGCACGCCCAGCCCCTGGCTGACGAGCCAACGGGCGAAGAGGGAGCGTCTTCCACGCTCGGTCGCTCCGAAGATGGGGAGGCACAGGAAGCTGTCGTAACTAGCAGCAGAAGGACTAGTATGATCTTCATCATGATGGGAGGAAAGAGCAGAGCAGAGAACAAAGAGATAGAGAGGTAGAATTGAAAGACTGTATTTATAGACGTGAGTGTGTATGCGTTTGTGAGTATATGAGAGAGAGAAATTCACTGACCAATTTTACTTGATCAACTAAACCGTGTATATACTCACTATATCAGAACAAAATGAATGGATTGATATCATTATTGATGGATGGAATTGGAATCCTGGCTAGATATAATTAATATGTGACAGAGATATATTGTAACCCTCTCTTGAATATTAGAATAGGAACGTTATAAATAGAACATCACATGCATCGTTTTTATTATCATTCTTTTTTCTTTTAAATTTCCTTGAAATAAAAATTAAAAACTAAAGAATGTCATAACTTGAATAAAAGTAGATAAATGTTTCTAGCAACTATAATGTGTGAGTTTCACCATTTTTAGGATGACTAGTTTTTCGTGGACATTAAGCATTGATTCTCCTAACTACTTAACCACTAAGTCGTCATAATTTATTCTCTCGCATTCTCATGGAATTTGGATGTAAAAGCTTTCGAATGAAGAGATTTCCCTTTTGAAGCAAATATAAGCATACCCGAATGAAACGCACAAAACTAATAAGAGGAAATTCTCGATGTCAACGTAGCCAATTAATGAAACATATAATTTATGAAGAAACGTGTACATATGAATAATCTTGATATAGCAGTGTGTCCTAAAAGAAATAAATCATGTTCATTCCACATACATCACATAATTTAGCACGCTTAGTCTCTTTTTTTCTAATGTCACGACTTATGGGAAATAGTAATTTATTTAGTATCTAACCTTAACAGATTTTATTAACTCTGAAAGAAAGAAAAAAATGAAGCTACGTTTGACCACTTTGTTAATTGGGATGCGATGTTTTCATTTTACAAATGTAAAATTTGAAGAGAATTATATTTAATTCAAGGTTAGCTTCCTCAAAGTAATAATACTCGATTAATGCATGCACTGAATTACTACAACAAATCAAGAACTTTTTGCCAACCTTACTAAAATTGAGAATATATAATTAAATGGCATATGTGGTCAAACTAGTGAACCTTTTTTTTCACTACTGAGTGTTGATAGTTACGTTTTTTAAAATGTAATAGAAAAGGGTAAAAAAGGCATTGAGTGTAAAGATTCTTCAAATTAAGGTTTGGCTATATATATTATGACAACTATATTTTTAATTGGGTAACAAAGGAGATTGATATCGATATGATTAGGTGAATAGGATGCCTACTGTATAGAGATCATACAAGACAAAACAATTACTCCAAGATATACATATGTATGTTATGTGTTTGTAAAGTGTAAGCCAATATGTTTGATTTAGTTTGACATTAATTATACGTAATTATTATAGTTTTTGTTATGATAATTATTATTAAATAAAGTATAGGCTTATGAGAAATAGTAATTACATGAGGTTTTATTAAATAAAACAAATCAAGCTCTTATCATCACTCTAATAATTGGGATGTCATATTATTATATTCCATATTTAATGATAAATATATTTAATTATAGTTTTATATAGTTCCTTATATTTTCGTTGAAAGATTGATAGTCCGTATCTTAAACTATAATTTTCTCAATACCAAAATTGAGTTCTTTTCTTTCTACTGTTAATGATATATGTTCAAATTTACAATTCGTGCGAGGAATTGCCTAGACTTCGAGGAAATCGTCAATTCAGTTCTACATTGCAGGCTATGGCAGATAAATATGGATTTACCCAATGCACATCAAAAATAACAGTCACATGTTCCCCATGTTACTAAAAAAATATCTTACCTTCTATGTGTACAAGACATATATATATATATATATATATATATATATATATATATATATAAGGTTGGGTTTCCGTAGTATCTGGTCCCTAGATAGTATGTAATACTCAATCTAGACCACACATTTTAAACACGTGGACGCATCAAAATTTGACACGTGGAAGCCCATTTTTCGCTCAGGGGCAAAATGGGAAGGTGCCAATGCATTTTAAACCGGTTAGAAGAGTCCATGAGCGTTGGATATCTGCGTCACCGGGTTTGAGGCGCTGCATTCAAAATAACATGACACTGCATTGCACCCAACCGGCGCTAGGTGCATGCCGGCGCTGGGTAGGGGCACTGGGTGCGCCCCGACTAGGGATGGTAATGGGCCGGATCTGGATCGGATCTGGCTAGGTCCAGATCCAGATCCGATTTTTTTTGCTTTGGTCCGGATCCGGTCCAGATCCATTGGATCCAAAAAAATTAGATCCAGATCCAGATCCATAAGATCCACAGGGTCTAGGGTCTAGACCCAGATCCATATGTTTTCGCTTCTAAAAAAAATTCTAATCAACTATAATTCACAGTAACACCATAATAATCTAAATGCATAATAATACTATAATAATTATTTAGAATTTCTACAATTATCACTATATTGGAAGACGTTAGTTACAAATTTACTATAAAGTAGGAAGCAACAAACAACTTGATCGTCGGTTGTGTAAGTGACGCGACCCGCCGTGAATGCCGATAGATACATAATTGAGAGTATTTGAAATGAAATTTGGAATGTATTTGTTTTGGAATAATTTGAAAAAGAAAATTGAAGAGTTTTAAGTTGGGGTTATGTATTTAATTATAATAAAATAAATATATATATATATATATATATATATATACAAAAAACTAAATGGATTTTGGAATGAGAAATTGGGAATGATATGAGACGCATACGAATAGAAATTATTTAGGTTAACTAATTTAATTATAATAAAATAATATATATATATATATATAATTGGCGGGTCCACGGGGATTTGGACCGGATCCGAGTCTTAAAACCTAAACTCCAGATCCAGATCCGAAATATTGATATATGTTTCAGATCCGGTCCAGATCCGTCGGATCCAGATTTTTGAGGATCCAGATCCTTAAAAATGGAGCTGGATCCATGGATCTGGACCGGGTCCTGGATCCGTTGCCATCCCTAGCGCCGACGCTGGGTATGGGTGTTGGGTGTGCGTCGAAGCTAGGTAGGGGCACTGGGTGCGCGTCGACGTTGGGTAGGGGAAGACCCACAACAAAACATAAATAATACATATGAAATAAAATAACACTGCATTTAAAACAACAAAACACTGTTAAAACAACATAACACTGCATCATACCCAATGGTCACGGTGCGTGCGAACGGCACCGAGTTGCTCTGGGTGTCTTGCGCAATGGCGTTGGTGCGCGCGAGCAAGGCGCTGAGTAAGTGCGTCTCCAGCATGCATTAAAATTGAAATTCATATGCATGTTTGTGTTCAAGTGAATGCTTTTTTGTGTTCATTTGAATGTATTGTTCTGTTCAACTATATGCATGGTTTATTTTCGAAATCACATAACAAATCAAATTACTAATCTACCCTTACTACCACAAATTAACGTGTAAAACTTTTTAAAATCAGGCTCGAATCTCAGTCACACGATTAATAGGATGGATGGATGAGATTAAATACTACATACTATTTGGGGCTTGGATACTATTTGATCCCTCCTATATATATATATATATATATATATATATATAGAGAGAGAGAGAGAGAGTATGATTTAAATAAGATTATTTTTAACGTGAGAACTAAAATTCACGAAAATTTGTTATGAACAAAATAAATTTGGTAAGAAAATTAATGTATCTACTGAAAAAGTTACAAAATCCAATAAAACGTATTCGAGTGAAACGTACATAGCTAATAAGTGGAAATTCTCGATGTCAAGGTATCCAATTAATGAAATGTATAATATATGAAGAAATGAGTACATATGAATAATCTTGATATAGCAATGTGTCCTAAAAGAAATAAATCGTGTTCATTCCGATAGCTCATAATTGAGCATGCTCAGTCTCTTTTTTCTAGTGTCATGACTTGTGAAAATAGTAATTTATTATCTAACTTAAACAGAGTTTACTAACTTTGAAAGAAAAAATAAAGCTTTCACCACTACGTTAATTGGGATGTGTGTTTCATATCACAAATGTAAACTTTGAAGATAATTATATTTAATTCAAGGCTAGTTTTCTCAAAGTAATGACATTCGAGTGCATGCACTCTTGAATTACTGCAACAAATCAAGAACTTTTGCCAACCATACTAAAATTGAGATTATATAATCAAAGAGGTAGTCTCCTATATATTCATCCGTAAATGTGGATTTTGATATTTTCTTCAAGATAAATGATATTGATATTTTCTTCAATATAAATGATACATAAGCAAATAATACTTTTATTTAATATAAATGATATTTTCTTTATAACAAATGATACTTTTATTAAATGCGTATGGTGTGGACGGGTATACATAAGTTTTTGTGATAATCAAATGGCATATGTGACTAGTGAACCTTTTTTCACAGTTGAGTGTTGATAGTTACATTTTTTAAAATGTAACAAAAAAAAAAGGTAAAAATATGATTAAGTGTAAAGTTTCCTGAAAACTAAGGTCTGGCTATATATATTACGACAACTATATTTTTTAATTGGGTAACAAAGGAGATTGATATCGATATGATTAGGTGAATTGGTGTCACAGCCCAATCCTACTAAATCCGAAGAAATGCATCGTCAGACCGCGACTTGTGGTTGGACTAAAGAATCGAAAAAGAAAGGGGGATTTTAGTGTCGATTTATAAGCCATATCATTGGTATGAAAACATGAGTAAATGTGGAAGCATAAGTAATATCGATATCAAAAATGAATAATTTACATATAAGGTCGATTCAGAGAGTCTAACCAAATAGTTATTGATTATGAAATCACTATTATGATATTCAAGAGTTCAACATATATCTAAAATTCAAAAGAGTTTAAAGAATTTGCAGTAGAATAAACGTGTGAGATATGCGTATGAAGATGCATTCTCAAGGTAAACCAAAAGATGCAATTCATCACCTATATATAATAATTAATAATAACCCTACCACCTATATGTACAAGACATGAATATACACACATATATATAAGGATTGGTTATTGTGTGGACACTTCTTATAATGTAAACATGATGACTAATATTAACCATTGATAAATCAATATGGACGCTTTAGATTCAATGCATAAATTATGATGCAGACACACAAATGCACAATTATATGCATAAATGTGCATATAACTAAATCAAATGCACACAAAAAAATAACCATTATATTTTCAAATCTATAGACATTATTTGTTCTATTTTGTGTATGTTAAGAATTGTACATGAACCAATTCATATATATATATATATATATATGGGTGGATTATTGTAAAAATATTTGATATTCTACAAACGTGAGAACAATGCATTCTCAATAAAAGTTACTGCACAAAAAAAAATTTAAATTTTCGCTCTTCATGGGATTCAAACTCAGGTGTTACATAATACACCCATTCAGGAAACTGATGCATTGCCGTAGATCTTTACGATCTAATAGCTGAAAATGGTTCTCATGTTCTCACTTTAATTAAGACTTTTATTTTCTCATATATATTACAACTGGTATCATGAGTGTGAACATAATATTGATCTAGATGTATTGATCGTAAGTCATCTAGTGAGAACACACTTCATATGGCCCGGCTCGGCTCATCAGCCACCGGGCGAACATCGAATGGTTGGTTTTCCAGGTTGAGCTTGGACGAGATTGAACTTACACAATATATATCATAATATTAAATCATGAAAACTTAATATAAAAAGATACATATCATAAGATTAGTAAACACAAGTTTTTGACGAAAAGCATGCTTGTAAATATGAGTGTGTTTTGATATATAATTAATCGTAATATGTACGTTGACTAATAAATTTTTCGGCATGACCATTTTTTGTAGAGTAAATAATAGCAACTGATAAATCTAGTGTGCGAGATTTATGAAAGCAGTAAAGAACACGAGAGACTTTTACGTGGTTCGATCAAGAATAAGATCTACGTCCACGGAGGAGATGATCCTCAAGATGTTTACTATAATCGGATTACAGCAAGTATCTCAAAGAGCTCTAGTATTCAGTAATTTGCTAACCCTTTTACCTTCAATCTAACTCCTATTTATACATAAACGTAAACCTTGCCACGAATCCCCTGATTGGCGGGACCATGATCCTCTCTATAACTAACCATGATCTCCACCATAATTGTCCATGATTTCCACCGTTACCCCATTATTGTGTCCTTGACTCCGAAATTAAGCTTAAAAAGTCTAAAAACAATCTCAACCATATGATTTATGAGATGAGTGGATGAGATTGAGTACCGCATACTATCTCAGACTCGAGTACTATTTCATCCCTCATATATATATATATATATATAATTTTCGAATATATTGATTTAAGTTGTGTAGTGGTTTTAGACTTTTATTGGATTTAAATAATTTCTGGCTATTTGGATTGAGAAGTCTGGGCTATGAATTTTGTGTTAATTATAACAATGTGTTATTGTTATTAGTATTTTTTTTGTGCAAATAATGTGTTATTATAGTTAAAATGATAGTTACGTTTAAGTGATGGAATTTTGAGTAAAATTAGTCTATATGATTGAGTTTCTATTAAATTTTTAGTTTAATATCATCTATTTAATGAAAATATGATATAAGCTCCATTAGAATTTTTTATTACATATGTGAAAAATATTACAATAAATTAATAAATCGAGTATAAAACACTTTCTTTAACTAAGATGTATATGCAACTTTTTTATTTCTATTTTTTACAAGTTTGGTGGTCTCCCTAAACCTTTGACACCCGAAATAGAGCAAGTGAAATTGCCCACATATAAATATGCAGCAGTTAGAAGAGCCCGTGGTGAAATTAACGATGATACTGTTACAGCACAACTTGATAAGATGAAGAAAAACCTGCGAGGCACTCCTTATCAACAGGCAGCTACTCGTGACCAATTCACATTTGCTTTGTACGATGAAAGAGATTTGGACCTGAGTACTAAGTTCTTATTTGGTTCAACTAGTTGGAATGAAATAAAATATAGTGATTCACTCAATAAAGTGACATGTAATATTTTGAAATAAAGAAATTCCAGTATTTATATTTCTTATTGCTTACACTCATATATATTATATATATATATATATATATATATAGGGATGAATCATGAAAGAATACAAATATTGATAAGAAATAAGAATGCAACATTGAATGAATAAAATTGATTGTTTTTCCCTTTTCTAATATTTCATCTCTTAGGCTGGATTCCAAGTGGAATGCGTGAATTTTGAAGTCCCATATAAGCGTATTTTGGAATGAGCATGTATACCTTTGGTGTGTCTGCATGTTTACATGTTATACATCACTATCTGTTCTGTGCATTCTTCCTTGTTATTTTGCCATCAAATTCCATTCCTAATTTTTCCTTTTGTGAATCAATTATTTGGCAGGGGATATTCATGGCCAATACTCCGATCTTCTCAGACTTTTCGAATACGGTGGATTGCCACCAAAATCGAATTACTTATTCTTGGGGGATTATGTAGATCGAGGGAAGCAAAGCCTGGAAACAATCTGCCTTCTACTTGCCTATAAGATAAAGTATCCTGAAAACTTCTTCTTACTGAGGGGAAACCACGAGTGTGCATCAGTCAATCGTATATACGGATTCTACGATGAATGCAAACGACGCTTTAATGTCAGACTATGGAAAGTTTTCACCGACTGTTTCAACTGTCTACCTGTCGCGGCTCTAATTGATGAAAAGATATTGTGCATGCACGGAGGGCTCTCCATTATCTGCATGATTTGAATCAAATTATAAATTTACAGCGCCCAACTGATGTTCCCGAAACCGGTTTACTCTGTGATTTACTATGGTCCGATCCCTGCAAAGATGTCAAAGGATGGGGATGAATGATAGGGGAGTATCGTATACTTTTGGTCAAGATAAGGTGACGGAATTTCTTCAAAAACATGATCTTGATCTTATTTGCCGTGCCCATCAGGTTTGATCTGTACGTGTTCTTGTCAAATGCAATGGTGAAGTTTGTGGAATTTACGATCTACTAGCCCTCATATTCTTGCAGGTGGTCGAAGATGGATATGAGTTTTTTGCTGATAGGCAGCTTGACGCTGAAATGGCCTGCTGAACTGTCAACTTCAAGAAATAAACTGCTTTCATTGGCTATGAGTTAGGAGACATGCAATATACCATTGGAAGGCCAAAGGAGTCTAGTTTCTAGCAAAAAAAACGGCACTCAAAAATATTAAGTGTGGAGGAAGTTATGACACTTTGAGTGGAGGCTGCCAGGCTGCTACATGCCTACGGGAATTTGGAAAATCCTCCAACTTTTGGTTTCTTTTGCAACCTTTTGAATCCAAATTCATTACTCATCAACCTATAGACATTCCTCATTAAGATCTTTATTTATTAAGTTCATGGCTTTTCATTTTTAGCTTTTGCCTATAAAAAGGCCTCGTATGTAATAGATGGGGGATCATTGAAAGTTTATATATACTATCTTGAGCATTAAGCTTGTTGAGGAGTTTATCTTCTTGTTTATCTCTAAACTCTTGGTGGATTCCTAGAGTGGGTGAGGTTTTGAGTGGTGCTTGTGGCTTCTCCTAATTCTCTCGATTTTTCCGGTGTCAAGTGGTAAGGTTCGCGATGCCGCCACGTCGAAGAAACAATCCGGGTGGAGCCCAAAGGTGTGAGCGCGATCTCCGCGATATCGAGTTAGAGGAATTGAGGAGACAAGTACAACAACTCGAGCAACGTCTTGCACGTGGCGAACATTTGGATCGTGATGGTGAGAATCATGATTCAGAAGTTGAATCTTCAAACCGTGAAGCGGATTTTAATCCTTTTCATGGTGAGGAGAATGGTGACTCAAGTGACAATTCAATCCATGATCGTAGAGCTCCAAGGAACAACGTTCGAGAGAAGTCTTTCGACTTCAAAGTTGATATTCCGATTTTATTGGGAGAAATGATCCTGATGAATTCCTAGATTGGCTCAACTCTGTTGAGAGAGTCTTTGAATTCAAAGAAGTCTCGGAAGATCTTAAGGTGAAATTTGTTGCTACCAAATTAAAAAAATATGCATCTCTTTGGTGGGAACATCTAAATAAGCAGCGTACTAGTGATGGCAAGCAAAAGATCAAAACATGGAACAAGATGAAGAAGGAGCTACGTAGAAAATTCTTGCCGGATAACTACCGTCAAGATATTTTTCTCAAATATCACAACTTCAAGCAAAGGGAGCTATCTGTGGAGGATTACATATCAGAATTTGAAAATCTTATGATGAAATGCGACATTATGGAGCCTGACGAACAAATTATTGCTCGATTTCTTGGAGGCCTTAGATACGAAATTGGGAATGTTGTTTAATTGCAGCCATATTGGACTTACAATGACGTATGTAAGCTGGCTCTCAAGGTGGCGAAACAACAAAAAGATTCAAGTCGGTTTGGTGGTCGCTTCTCTTCAAATAAGAGTACTTCTAAACGAGGAAGTACATATCCATCGAAAAGCATACCAGTGAAGGACGGAAAAGAGAAGATTGCTGCAAGCAAGGAGAGTAGTGCAAGCCCTATGAAACCAAGCAGCTCTAACAACCAAAAATCGTGTTTCAAGTGCAAAGGTTTTGGACACTTCGCTGCAAATTGTCCAAATCGAAGAATCATCACACTTGTTGAAGAAGAGATTGACGAAGATTCTTATGAGACAGCACCAATATATGATGATGGCAACGAGGAAGAAGAAATTACGTACAAGGACCACAGAGAAGCTTTGGTGGTTCGGCGAAGCCTCAATGCTTGCTATGTGGAAGATGATTCGTGGCTTCGGAACAACATTTTCCATACTAGATGCACTTCTCATGGCAAAGTGTGCAGTGTCATTATCGATGGAGGAAGTTGTGAGAATGTTGTGGCTTCTATGATGGTTGAGAAACTAAAGCTAAAAACTGAAGACCATCCTAAACCATACAAGCTTTCATGGCTGCGAAAGGGAAATGAGGTCAAGGTAACAAAAAGATGTCTTATTCAATTTTCAATTGGGAAAAAATATAAAGATGAAGTCTGGTGTGATGTTATTCCCATGGATGCATGCCATTTGCTTCTTGGTAGACCTTGGCAATATGATAGGAAAACACATCACGATGGTTTCAAAAATGCTTACACTTTTGTCAAAGATGGTGAGAAGATCATTTTGGCTTCTTCCAGATTGGAGAATGTTCCTAAACCTTCAACAGGTGAGGGAAATAATCTGCTCTCCAAATCTCAAGTTGAAAGGGCTATGTGTGAGTCGATGGAGGCCTTTGCTTTGGTGGTTTTGGAGGAAAATGAAGACATTCTTGCTGTCCCATTACAAGTTCAGCCACTTCTCCAAGAATTTCAAGATGTGGTACCTAAAGATATTCCATCGGGGCTACCTCCAATGCGAAGTATTCAACATTGCATCGATCTAATTCCAGGCGCATCAATTCCGAACAAGGCAGCCTACCGAATGAGCCCTAAGGAGCACGAAGAGCTGCAACGACAAGTTGACGATCTTTTGGTTAAAGGTCTTGTGCAAGAAAGTAAGAGTCCCTACGTTGTCCCGGCCCTTCTTGTACCAAAGAAAGATAATACATGGCGTATGTGCATCGATAGTAGAGCGGTGAATAAATCACAATTAAATACCGTTTCCTATCCCTCGACTTGATGACCTTCTTGATCAACTACATGGTTTCAAGATTGGTTCCAAGATTGATCTTCGGAGTGGTTACCATCAAATACGCATGAGACCAGGAGATGAGTGGAAAACGACATTCAAAACAAGAGATGGCCTCTACGAGTGGATGGTTATGTCGTTCGGTCTTTCTAATGCCCGGCCCTTCTACTTTTATGCGGCTTATGAATAATGTATTTAAGCCATTTATTGGAAAATTTGTTGTGGTCTACTTCGACGATATTCTTGTTTATAGTTCCTACCCGGAAGAACATTTGGAGCACCTTCAACAAGTTTTTGAAGTGCTACCTGAGGAGAAATTGTACGCGAACTTGAAGAAATGTCATTTCTTCACAACTAGCCTTGTATTCTTAGGCTATGTTATCTCTTCCGAGGGCATCAAGATGGGTGAGAACAAGATAGAAGCTATTCTGAGTTGGCCAATTCCAAAGTCCATTCATGATATTCGAAGTTTCCATGGCCTAGCTTCATTCTATAGAAGGTTTGTGAAAGATTTCAGCACTATTATTGCACCTATAACAGATTGTTTGAAAGGTGGCAGCTTCAAGTGGAATGAGGAAGCACATAAGAGCTTTGAAATTCTGAAAAGAAAAGTGACGGAAGCTCCAATTCTATAACTTCCAAATTTTGACAAAGTTTTGAAGTGGATTGTGATGCCTCAAATGTGGGAATTGGAGGAGTGCTTAGCCAAGAAGGAAGGCCCATTGCTTTCTTTAGTGAGATGTTAAGTCATTCTCGACGCAATTATTCAACATACGACAAGGAGTTCTTTGCCATTGTTCGTGCCTTGGATCGCTGGCAACATTATCTTCTACACAAAGAGTTTATTCTCTTTTCGGATCATGAGGCCTTGAAGTACCTGAACACTCAACAAAAGTTGAACACTCGTAATGCAAGGTGGGTTGAGTTCCTACAAGCTTTTAACTTTGTTATCAAGCACAAATCTGGAGTTCTTAATCGAGTTGCGGATGCGCTAAGTCGTGTATACTTTGTTGTCTACTCTGCAACTGAAGGTCGTGGGTTTTGAAGTAATCAAAGATCTCTACAAAACTGATCCATATTTTAGTCACATTTGGGAAGAATGTTCAAAAGCTCCATTCAAGTTATTTTTGATCCATGATGATTTCCTCTTCAAAGACAAGTTGTGTGTATTCGGATTGCTCGTTACGACAAGCAATCATCGAAGAAGCTCATAGTGGAGGCCTTGCTGGGCACTTTGGCAGAGACAAGACTCTTGCACTTGTTCAAGAAATTTTTACTGGCCACGAATGGATCGAGATGTCAGAAAATGGATTGAGAGATGTAGAATTTGTCACATTGCCAAAAGTCATGGGCAGAATACAGGTTTGTATACTCCATTGCCAGTATCGGCGAGCCCATGGGAGGATGTGAGTATGGACTTTGTTCTTGGATTACCTCGGACTCAGCGAAACAAAGATTCGATCATGGTGGTTGTTGATCGGTTCTCAAAGATGGTGCATTTGTTGCCTGCATCAAAACTTTGGATGCAACTCATGTTGCTGATCTTTATTTCAAAGAGATTGTGCGGCTTCATGGCATTCCAAAACCATTACTTCTGATCGAGATCCAAAGTTTATGAGTCACTTTTGGCGAACACTTTGAGAAAGCTTAGAACTAAATTACAATTTAGTTCGTCTCACCACCCTCAAACTGATGGACAAGCGGAGGCTGTGAATAGGAGTTTGGGAAATCTTCTTAGAAGTTTGGTCGGCAAAATCCACGCCAATGGGATCTCATCTTGGCTCAAGCGGAGTTTGCTTACAATCGCTCGACGAGCCAAACTACCGCAGAAGTCCTTTTGAGGTTGTGTATGGGAATAATCCAATTACTCCTTTGGATTTGACTCACTTCCTACCACTCTTCATTTTAGTGGTGATGGAGAAGAGCATGCAAAGTGCATCAAGAGGTTGCATGAGCAAGTTCGTCAAGAGATTGTCAAGAAAAATGAAAATATCAAAGAGTTCGAACAAGCATCGGAAGCAATCGATCTTGAAGAAGGTGATTTGGTTTGGATTCATTTAAGGAAAGATCGTATTCCTCGTGGACTTCATGGGAAGCTCAAGCCAAGAGCCGATGGACCTTTTAGAATTTTGAAGAAGATTGGAGATAATGCTTACAAGGTGGATCTTCCTGCAGAGTATGGTGTTTCAAACACTTTCAATGTTTCAGATCTTTCTCCTTATGTTGGCGATGAGCTCGATCAAGATTCGAGGTAATTTTTCCAACCCGGAGAGAATGACGCTGAAATGGCCTGCTGAACTGTCAACTTCAAGAAATAAACTGCTTTCATTGGCTATGAGTTAGGAGACATGCAATATACCATTGGAAGGCCAAAGGAGTCTAGTTTCTAGCAAAAAAAACGGCACTCAAAAATATTAAGTGTGGAGGAAGTTATGACAATTTGAGTGGAGGCTGCCAGGCTGCTACATGCCTACGGGAATTTGGAAAACTCTCCAACTTTTGGTTTCTTTTGCAACCTTTTGAATCCAAATTCATTGCTCATCAACCTTTAGACTTTCCTCATTAAGATCTTTATTTATTAAGTTCATGTCTTTTCATTTTAGCTTTTGCCTATAAAAGGCCTCGTATGTAATAGATGGGGATCATTGAAAGTTTATATATACTATCTTGAGCATTAAGCTTGTTGAGGAGTTTATCTTCTTGTTTATCTCTAAACTCTTGGTGGATTCCTAGAGTGGGTGAGGTTTTGAGTGGTGCTTGTGGCTTCTCCTAATTCTCTCGATTTTTCGGTGTCACAGCTCGTGACGATATTCTCAGCCCCAAACTACTGTGGAGAATTCGACAATGCTGGTGCCATGATGAGTGTTGACGAGACCTTGATGTGCTCGTTTCAGATCTTGAAGCCTGCAGAAAAGAAGCCCAAGTTTGGATTCGGAAGTAGTACTACTACCACTAAGCCGGGAACGCCTCAAATGAAAACAAAGGTAATCTTCTGAGTCACAACTTTGATACTCCACTGTTGACCAGTATACATTTTGTTTGTAGGAAAAGTATGGCGATTAAGGATTTAGGAATCGCAGAATAACTTGTGTACATCCAGATATACTGTCCATGCATCCAAATTAGGGTTCACTAATTCCAAATTAGGGTTTATTAATCGTCACTTCGTGTTTCAATGTTTATTGATTCTCTTTCGGTGGTAAATGGTGTCGTATTCATATCAGGGCAACTAAATCTGTTGCTATTGTTTTTATCACAGTCATTTCTTGGTGGGAAGATAGGATGAGAAGATGAAGAAAATTGCTGTTTACGACCACCAGCAGTCGAAGATGAGCATCGATTGATATTTTGAGGAAGTGAGCAGAGAAGTTCGTTCAAGAGATTTTCTTCCTAGGAGAAACAGACAACGTTGTAATATCTTGTATCTAACGTGTTACTTTTCATCAAATCGATTGGGGAATTTGGAAAACCAAAATCAATCAGCGAATGAATGAATGAATCCAATGAAATGAAATACATTATACGGCATAAGAGGAGCTTACTAGAGTCCTGAATTTTCTTGTAGAGAATATTACAACGAACATATGGCCTTGAAAGTTCACATGATTAGCCATAATCTTGATAGATGGAATTTAAAACACAATTTCGACTCCATAATCAATAATCAACTTGAATAAGTTGGTGTATTTTAAATATCTTTTCCTCTATAATATAAAAAGGACAATTTTAAAGTTGTACAGAATTGAACAATATTTAAAATTTATAAATTTATTTACAATTATTTAATTTTGACTGGTTGATTGATTCATGTTTGTTTTGGGCAAAACCTTTACACATATCTTTTTTCTTACTTTACAGTCATCAAGATCGAAAATATTAAAATAAAAGTATGACTAAATATTCTACTCTGTTTTTGTAACCACATTTCTCAAAATATAAGAAACTCAACATCATAGAAGTAAATACGGTATAACTCTAGAATTTTGTGAATCTCACAATTTCATACCATAAATTCAAACATCGATAAAACATATGCTCCAAATAAGAAATTTTATCTTCTAGGAAAAGATAAAGAGTCATTATGCTCCAACTAAGAAAACTTCATACCATAAATTCAAATATTGATAATTTAGGAATAATCGATTTATTGCTATAAATTTACTTTTCTCATTGAGATACGCACTCATATATATAGATTATGTCGTGTGCTATGGAAATGTGTATATGTATAATCTTGAACACTACCATATTCTCTTTGTTTCAAATAAAAAGTCAAAACTCAAAATTGCAGAATGATTTTGTTTCTCGACCATAATCCGCATTACAAAGAAAGCACTAGAAAAGAATATATGTATATTATACCAATTTTAGAATTAACTGAATGAGAATTAGGCAATCAGATATGAAATTACATTACAAAACTAGTAAAAAATTTATTCGATCCAACAAATATTTTCGTTTTTCATTTAATTACGCCCTCATTAAATCTTGACCTGCAGTCACAACTTATCTTATATGCTATATTCCAAGATTATGCATATCAACGAATACTAATTAATAAAAATTACTTTAATACATGCCTTCTAGGATTATATATAGTCTCTTGAAATTGAGTGGACGATATCAAATTATCAAGTTCCTTAACAATGTTTTCATCAAAGACACTCTATCTTTTTCTGTTTTTTTCTTGCATAGTTGTACGAGAATGCAAAGGTGTTGAAATTAAAGGATATAATCCACCAACCCATTGTTTGACCACAGTTGATTGCCCAAAATATAATGTGATTCATAGTGAAAAAGAATTTGAAATCAGAAATTATAGTGAGGCTTTATGGGTGACTGCTCCTCCCGTGGTACAATACTCAATCATGGGTGGTATTGGGAGAGGGACAAGTACGTTATTTCTCAATCTTATTGTTTTAATAAATTAAAATTCAAAATATAATTTTTTGATTTTTTCTTTTCTTTTGTAATCTATGTTTTGTTTGCAGCTTGACATTGTACTATTACCACATAGCGACCAAAAGTGAACATTATAACAACAGTCCGGTTGTGATAATGGATGTTTTACCAAACTCCACTTACAAAGTATACTTTACGTTCCTTACAAATATCAAAACGGTGGTCTCCTAAACCTTTGACACCGAAATAGAGCAAGTGAAATTGCCCATATATAAATATGCAGCGATTAGAAGAGCCGTGGTGAAATTAACGATGATCTTATTCTGACAACTTGATGAGATGAAGAAAAACTGCGAGGCACTCCTTATCAACAGGCAGCTACTCGTGACCAATTCACATTTGCTTTGTATGATGAAAGAGATTTCGGACCTGAGTACGAAGTTCTTATTTGGTTCAACTAATTGGAATGAAATAAAATATAGTGATTCATTCAATATAGTGACATGTAATATTTTGAAATAAAGAAATTACAATATTTATATTTCTTATTTCTTACACTCATAAGCATTCTTATATATATATATATATATATAGGGGATGAATCATGGAAAAATACAAATATTGATAAGAAATAAGAATGCAACATCGAATGTATAAAGTTGTTGCACTAAATGTCTAAATTTGTTATACCAAATTCCACATATAAAGTATAACACTTAATATCAAGTTGTACTTTATACGTTCAATGTTGCATTCTTATTTTTACCAATATTTGTATTTTTTATGTGAACCATATATATATATATATATATATATATATATATATATATATATATATATATATATAGGGGTTGGATCCAGTGAGAACTCATCTTTTATGAGAACTTGAGAACTATGCACAAACGTATAAAGTTGATGAATAAAACCTATAAAGTTGTGCTTAACGAAAACATTCTAAAATTGTTGTACAACAAAATAATTTTAGAAAGTTTTAGTTATACTAACTTTATATCGTTTGTGCATCATCTTCAATGTCTTATGCATGGTTCGCAGAGTTCGCAAAAAAGATGTGGTTCTCATTGATCCATCCCCTATATATATATATATATATATGAGTTATTGTAAAAATATTTGTTATCCTGCAAACGTGAGAACAATGCATTCCGCATGAAAGTTAATGTACTAAAAAAATTGAATTTTCGCTCCTCATGGGATTCGAACTCAGATGATGCACAATTTACTCAGCCAGCAAAGTGATGTATCATCGTAGATCTTTGTGATCTAATGACTGATAATAGTTCTCACGTTCTCACTTTAAATAAAGTTTTTATTTTAACCTCTCCTATAAATATATTTCTCAAAATGTTACTCAAACGGCAAGGAAATCCGCTGTGGCTTGACCTTTGATGGCTGGCGAGGCGGAAGTATATATATCGTGCTCGCCTGATTCGATTGCCCATTTCGCGATTCTCCCGATGCTTGGGCTTGTCAATACTTGAAGTGGGTAGTCGATGAGGACTTATGCGATGTGCATGGAAATACGGACGTAGCCTCTCGCGAATTTACCAATGCTAAGGCAAACTTCTCGGTGATACCTCGTTTCCGGCCTTTTAGTGCTCGGTGATGAAATCACTAGAGGAGGCGTCCTTCTTCCGTGCGGGCGATCCGCAACATGGATTCGTCGAGGCGGTAGAGAAAGGACCTCTCCTCTTTGGGAGACGGATAGAGTGGGGAGCTTGGCGAGGTAGCTCTTGAGGTCTTCGATACGGACACGACCTCATCCCATGAGAATTTGGGGCTTTTTTGAGTATCTTGAAGAAGGGTAGGCTTATCCGCGAAGCTTTTGAAGAAAGCGACTTAGTGTGACTAACTGTCGACTTATTACGTATGGATGGTCTTGACATCTTCATTTCCAAAATGGTTTGGACTTGGTGGGTTTGCTTTAGCCCTTCTTGAAACCCAACACCCTAAGAACTTTCGGACCGGATCGCAAGCGTGCATTTACGGGGATTGACTTTAGTTGATTTTCGAAGAAGGCCGAGGACGATCCGGAGGTCGGCCACACATGCGGCTTCTTCTGCGTTGACGGCGATGTCGTCATCGATACCCACATTCCGACCTATGTAGGGCTCGAAATATTTTGTCCACCATCCTTTGATAGGTAGCCCTGCATTTTTAAGGCCGAATGGCATCTTTTTATATCGCAAGACCGGAAGTCGGTAATGAAGGCTGTCTTCGCGCGTCTTCGTCGTCCGTCGAGGACTTGATGATACCTTGTATAAGTCAGAAATGAAGACTTGTACCCGACCAGCGTCGACCTTCTTGTCAATGTTGGGAAGGGATAGCAATCCTTTGGGCAATGCTTGTTGAGGTCGGTGTAGTCGATACATTCGCCATCCTCCTCCTTTCTTCACCATCACCGGTTGGCTATCCGGTCGGATATTTGACCTCGAGCGATATGCGTGCTTTTAATAGGGTTCACCTCGTCATGAATGACTTGGTTCCGTTAATTTGCGAAGATTCTTTGCTACATCGACCGGGCGGCTTTATGTTCGGGTCGATGTTGAGCCGGTGAGTGATGATACTCGGCGAGACTCGGTCATGTCGAGTGGAGACAAGCAAACATCTGAATTCCTTAGGGTTGGATGATCGATCCTTCACTTGGTGTCGTGGTGAAACCAACACGGGCGATCTTCAATGGCTCATCTTTGTACAATCGACCTCTTCCACACCGCCGTGGGGTGGCGATGTCTTCCGGACTCCAACTCTTGGGTTTCTTTAATGCTATGCACAGGGTGTTGGACCGAGGTCCCGGCACCTCGTAAAGCGACTTGCATACTGCTCGGCTTATACGATCGCCTCGATTATTCCTTAGGTGGCGGCTCTTCAGGACGAAGCTTGAGTGGCAGCGGGGCTTGTGCGGTAGCCTTGCGCTCCTAGCTTGAGAACTTGAGAACTATGCACAAGCGTATAAAGTTGATGAATAAAACTATAAAGTTGTGCTTGAAAACATTCTAAAATTGTTGTACAACAAAATAATTTTAGAAAGTTTTCGTTATGAGGTCACAACTTTATATCGCTTTGTGCATCATCTTCAATGTCTTATGCATGGTTCGCAGAGTTCGCAAAAAGATGTGGTTCTCATTGATCATCCAGTAACTCCGGGAAGAGTTTACACATGTGAACCGAGCTAAGGCGTTGGTTGATATATATATATATATATATATATATATATATATAGTTATTGTAAAAATATTTGTTATCCCGCAAACGTGAGAACAATGCATTCCGCATGAAAGTTAATGTACTAAAAAATTGAATTTTCGCTCCTCATGGGATTCAACTCGATGATGCACAATTTACTCACCAACAAAGTGATGTATCAGTCTTCTCAACGTAGATCTTTGTGATCTAATGACCGATAATAGTTCTCACGTTCTCACTTTAAATAAAGTTTTTATTTTAACCTTCTCCTATAAATATAATTATGCAAACGCATTATGCTTCGTGGAATTGATTTCGACCTATGCTTCATATAATTCCAATTGAACAATTCAATTAACAAAATATTTATTCTTTAATTGATCTAAAATGGCAGTATCAATTTTTGAAAGAATTCAAGATATTTGGTGTAATATAGATTGCATATCTTGATAGGAAAAGTCTTTGATCCGTGAAAACATGAAAATCTTACTAAATCATCAATAATATCAATCTAAAGGTCTGAATTATTGAGATTGAAGGAAAATGTGATCTTTTCGATGATTTTTTAGGGATGGTCTCTGCTTGCACGGTGAGACCACCCTTAATTAATTAATTTTAATTAATTAATTAATTAATCTTAATCCTAATCAATTAATTCTAATTAATTGATTAATTCTAGTTATAATTAATTAGTTTAATAAAATTTAATTGTAAATTATAAATAATAATTTTGAATTAATATATCTTAATTTTGAATTAGTAAACTCTAATTCTGAAATAATAAACCCTAATCGTGAATTAATAAATCCTAATTTTGAATTAATAAACCCTAATTTTGAATCAATAAACCCTAATTGGAAATAATAAACACTAATTTTGAATAATAAACCCTAATTATGAATTAATAAACCCTAACTTTTAATTAATAAACCCTAATTTTGAATTAATAAACCATAATTGAAAATAATAAATCCTAATTTTGAATAATAAACCATAATTATGAATTAATAAACCCTAACTTTGAATTAATAAACCCCACTTGTTAATTAAAAAACCTTAATTATGAATTAATAAACCTCAATTATGAATTAATAAACCATGATTATGAATTAATAAATTTTAATTTTGAATTAAAATTATAATTAAAAATTAATAAATTTAATTATACATTAACAAAATCTAATTATCCTTACTCACCATAATTAATATATAATTATTTTAACAAAAAACAAGGGTGAGCTCACGGTGAGGCGGAGCTTACCCAAGTTTTTGTCCTTTTTTATCACAATTGCCATCATACAACCAACTTGAACATGGGCTACGATTCCAAGAATAACCTTATAGAAATTTTATAACTTTTTCGAAGTCAGGTGTTCTTATACTAATGGTCAAATGTTTATTCTCCAATTATTCGTGACAACCCAAAGCCAACAACAAAAGAAGCTCACATCTTCCCCAACTTACACAACACAGCAAATCCAGTTCACATACTTCATCTTGTTTTACGAGGCTCCGTTTCCAAGCCAAATTTGTATTTGATACCGATTGTAGAAATTACAAATTATCTTTGTAGTGTGGTGGTTTCTTGTTTTGTAACGATTCATAGAAACATATATTAAGCAGCAGATTAGATGTTTGAGGATTTTCTAAGGTTGTTGCGTTTCAGGAGAAAATAGCTATAGACGTATGTCCTCAATGTCCATTGAAATAAAAAATAGATAGTGTGTGGAGTTAAAGATGGAAGCTTAGTTGAGTTGGTTCTTTTCTGCGTTTTTGTTTTCTTTAAAGAAAAAGAAATTTGTTAAGAGTTTGTAAGAGACAAAAGAATGGTCGACAAACTGGAGGAGCAAAGGTGAGATTGGGCTCCTCCGATTTTAATTATCAAAACCCAACAAGTAATTAACTGAAATATGTAAAGGCCCAAACAGCAACCCATTTATTTAATTCAAAGAAAGTACTATATCATAACGCCGAGATAGTCGGCCACAGTGACATCCTCCTCTGCGCCGGCTTGTTCACCAGGAACACATCCTGGATGTCCAGCTTGAAGACGGAGAAGGTGCCGTTGACCTTGGGGAATCGGTTCAGCTGGGGGTGCTTTTGGAACAAGGCCTTGGCCCCCGCCGTCTCCGGAGGCACCATCACGAGCTGAAATAGAGAAAGTCAATATATATAAGAGAACAAGTAATACGATCATATGTATATACCTGTCCCGAGAGGGATATCTTGGCGCAGGACGGGGACTGAGGGTCGGAGACGACGCAACCGTCGACGGCGCGCTCACTCAGCGTAAAGCACGCCCGTGGGTCGATGTCAGCGTTGCGCCCCGCCGGGTCGAGGGGCGAGAGATAGAAGTAGGGGACCCCGCTGCCAGCGTCCGCATAGGATACTACGTATCCAAAGGGAGCGGAGCCGGTGAGCGTGGCGAGCACGCCCCAGCTCCCCTGGCTGACGAGCCAACGGGCGAAGAGGGGAGCGTCTTCCACGCTCGGTCGCTCCGAAGATGGGGAGGCACAGGAAGCTGTCGTAACTAGCAGCAGAAGGACTAGTATGATCTTCATCATGATGGGAGGGAAAGAGCAGAGCAGAGAACAAAGAGATAGAGAGGTAGAATTGAAAGACTGTATTTATAGACGTGAGTGTGTATGCGTTTGTGAGTATATGAGAGAGAGAGAAATTCACTGACCAATTTTTACTTGATCAACTAAACCGTGTATATACTCACTATATCAGAACAAAAATGAATGGATTGATATCATTATTGATGGATGGAATTGGAATCCTGGCAAGATATAATTAATATGTGACAGAGATATATTGTAACCTCTCTTGAATATTAGAATAGGAACGTTATAAATAGAACATCACATGCATCGTTTTATTATCATTCTTTTTCTTTTAAATTTCCTTGAAATAAAAATTAAAACTAAATAATGTCATAACTTGAATAAAAGTAGATAAATGTTTCTAGCAACTATAATGTGTGAGTTTCACCATTTTTAGGATGACTAGTTTTCGTGGACATTAAGCATTGATTCTCCTAACTACTTAACCACTAAGTCATAATTTATTCTCTCGCATTCTCATGGAATTTGGATGTAAAAGCTTTCGAATGAAGAGATTTCCTTTTGAAGCAAATATAAGCATACCCGAATGAAACGCACAAAACTAATAAGAGGAAATTCTCGATGTCAACGTAGCCAATTAATGAAACATATAATTTATGAAGAAACGTGTACATATGAATAATCTTGATATAGCAGTGTGTCCTAAAAGAAATAAATCATGTTCATTCCACATACATCACATAATTTAGCACGCTTAGTCTCTTTTTTCTAATGTCACGACTTATGGGAAATAGTAATTTATTTAGTATCTAACCTTAACAGATTTTATTAACTCGAAAGAAAGAAAAAATGAAGCTACGTTTGACCACTTTGTTAATTGGGATGCGATGTTTTCATTTTACAAATGTAAAATTTGAAGAGAATTATATTTAATTCAAGGTTAGCTTCCTCAAAGTAATAATACTCGATTAATGCATGCACTGAATTACTACAACAAATCAAGAACTTTTGCCAACCTTACTAAAATTGAGAATATATAATTAAATGGCATATGTGGTCAAACTAGTGAACCTTTTTTCACTACTGAGTGTTGATAGTTACGTTTTTAAAATGTAATAGAAAAGGGTAAAAAGGCATTGAGTGTAAAGATTCTTCAAATTAAGGTTTGGCTATATATATTATGACAACTATATTTTTAATTGGGTAACAAAGGAGATTGATATCGATATGATTAGGTGAATAGGATGCCTACTGTATAGAGATCATACAAGACAAAACAATTACTCCAAGATATACATATGTATGTTATGTGTTTGTAAAGTGTAAGCCAATATGTTTGATTTAGTTTGACATTAATTATACGTAATTATTATAGTTTTGTTATGATAATTATTATTAAATAAAGTATAGGCTTATGAGAAATAGTAATTACATGAGGTTTTATTAAATAAAACAAATCAAGCTCTTATCATCACTCTAATAATTGGGATGTCATATTATTATATTCCATATTTAATGATAAATATATTTAATTATAGTTTTATATAGTTCCTTATATTTTCGTTGAAAGATTGATAGTCCGTATCTTAAACTATAATTTTCTCAATACCAAAATTGAGTTCTTTTCTTTCTACTGTTAATGATATATGTTCAAATTTACAATTCGTGTGAGGAATTGCCTAGACTTCGAGGAAATCGTCAATTCAGTTCTACATTGCAGGCTATGGCAGATAAATATGGATTTACCCAATGCACATCAAAAATAACAGTCACATGTTCCCCATGATACTAAAAAAATATCTTACCTTCTATGTGTACAAGACATATATATATATATATATATATATATAAGGTTGAAGATTTCAAAGTAGTATCCGTCCCTAGATAGTATGTAATACTCAATCTAGACCACACATTTTAAACACGTGACGATCAAAATTTGACGTGGGCGGAAGCCCATTTTCGCTCGGGGCAAAATGGGAAGGTGCCAATGGCGGTTGGTTAGAGGAGTCCATGACGTTGGATATACTGTGACTGGTTTGAGGCGTATTGCATTCAAAATAACATGACATCGCATTGCACCCAACCGGCGCTAGGTGCGCCTTGGCTGCTGGTAGGGCACCTTTGGTGCGCCCGACTAGGGATGGCAATGGGTCGGATCCGGATCGGATCGCTAGGTCCGCATCCGATCCGATTTTTTTGCTTTGGTCCGGATCCGGTCCGCATCCATTGGATCCAAAAATTAGATCGGATCCGGATCCATAAGATCCACAGGTCTCAGGGTCTGACCCGGATCCATATGTTTTCGCCTCTAAAAAATTCTAATCAACTATAATTCACAAGAACACCATAATAATCTAAATGCATAATAATACTATAATAATTATTTAGAATTTCTACAATTATCACTATATTGGAAGACGTTAGTTACAAATTTACTATAAAGTAGGAAGCAACAAACAACTTGATCGTCGGTGTGTGTAAGTGACGCGACCACGTGAATGCCGATAGATACATAATTGAGAGTATTTGAAATGAAATTTGGAATGTATTTGTTTTGGAATAATTTGAAAAAGAAAATTGAAGAGTTTTAAGTTGGGGTTATGTATTTAATTATAATAAAATATATATATATATATATATATATATATATATATATATATATATATACAAAAACTAAATGGATTTTGGAATGAGAAATTGGGAATGAACATAACAATGAATTGGAATGACGCATATGAATAGAAATTATTTAGGTTAACTAATTTAGTTATAATAAAAACGGTAGTTATATATATATATATATATATATATATATAATTGGGTCCACGGGATTTGGACCGGATCCAGTCTTAAAACCTAAACTCCGATCCGGATCCGAAATATTGATATATGTTTCAGATCCGGTCCGGATCCGTCGGATCCAGATTTTTGAGGATCGGATCCTTAAAATGGAGCCGATCCATGGATCCGATCGGGTCCGATCCGCCATCCCTAGCGCCGACGCTGGTATGGGTGTTGGGTGTCGTCGAAGCTAGGTAGGGGCTTTGGGTGCGCGTCGGCGTTGGGTAGGGAAGACCCACAACAAAACATAAATAATACATATGAAATAAAATAACACCGCATTTAAAACAACAAAACACCGTTAAAACAACATAACACCGCATCATACCCAACGGTCTGGGTGCGTGCGAACGGCACCGAGTTGCTCGGTGTGCGAAAGGCGTTGAGTGCGTCTGGCGGGCGATGGGGCTGTGACTGAGCTGGAGTCTCTCAGGCATGCATTAAAATTGAAATTCATATGCATGTTTGTGTTCAGTGAATGCTTTTGTGTTCATTTGAATGTATTGTTCGCTCAACTATATGCATGGTTTATTTTCAAATCACATAACAAATCAAATTACTAATCTACCCTTACTACCACAAATTAACGTAAAACTTTTAAAATCAGCTCGAATCTCACCACACGATTAATAGGATGGATGGATGAGATTAAATACTACATACTATTTGGGGCTTGGATACTATTTGATCCCTCCTATATATATATATATATATATAGAGAGAGAGAGAGAGAGAGAGTATGATTTAAATAAGATTATTTTTAACGTGAGAACTAAAATTCACGAAAATTTGTTATGAACAAAATAAATTTGGTAAGAAAATTAATGTATCTACTTGAAAAGTTACAAAATCCAATAAAACGTATTCGAGTGAAACGTACATAGCTAATAAGTGGAAATTCTCGATGTCAAGGTATCCAATTAATGAAATGTATAATATATGAAGAAATGAGTACATATGAATAATCTTGATATAGCAATGTGTCCTAAAAGAAATAAATCGTGTTCATTCCGCATAGCTCATAATTGAGCATGCTCAGTCTCTTTTTTTCTAGTGTCATGACTTGTGAAAAATAGTAATTTATTATCTAACTTAAACAGAGTTTACTAACTTTGAAAGAAAAAAATAAAGCTTTCACCACTACGTTAATTGGGATGTGTGTTTTCATATCACAAATGTAAACTTTGAAGATAATTATATTTAATTCAAGGCTAGTTTTCTCAAAGTAATGACATTCGAGTGCATGCACTCTTGAATTACTGCAACAAATCAAGAACTTTTTGCCAACCATACTAAAATTGAGATTATATAATCAAAGAGGTAGTCTCCTATATATTCATCCGTAAATGTGGATTTTGATATTTTCTTCAAGATAAATGATATTGATATTTTTCTTCAATATAAATGATACATAAGCAAATAATACTTTTATTTAATATAAATGATATTTTTCTTTATAACAAATGATACTTTTATTCGTCTGTATGGTGTGGACGGGTATACATAAGTTTTTGTGATAATCAAATGGCATATGTGACTAGTGAACCTTTTTTCACAGTTGAGTGTTGATAGTTACATTTTTTAAAATGTAACAAAAAAAAAGGTAAAAATATGATTAAGTGTAAAGTTTCCTGAAAACTAAGGTCTGGCTATATATATTACGACAACTATATTTTTTAATTGGGTAACAAAGGAGATTGATATCGATATGATTAGGTGAATTGGTGTCACAGCCCAATCCTACTAAATCCAAGAAATGCATCGTCGATCGCGACTTGTGGTTGGACTAAAGAATCGAAAAGAAAGGGGATTTTAGTGTCGATTTATAAGCCATATCATTGGTATGAAAACATGAGTAAATGTGGAAGCATAAGTAATATCGATATCAAAATGAATAATTTACATATAAGGTCGATTCGAGAGTCTAACCAAATAGTTATTGATTATGAAATCACTATTATGATATTCAAGAGTTCAACATATATCTAAAATTCAAAAGAGTTTAAAGAATTTGCGTAGAATAAACGTGTGAGATATGCGTATGAAGATGCATTCTCAAGGTAAACCAAAGATGCAATTCATCACCTATATATAATAATTAATAATAACCCTACCACCTATATGTACAAGACATGAATATACACACATATATATAAGGATTGGTTATTGTGTGGACACTTTATAATGTAAACATGATGACTAATATTAACCATTGATAAATCAATATGGACGCTTTAGATTCAATGCATAAATTATGATCTGAGACACACAAATGCACAATTATATGCATAAATGTGCATATAACTAAATCAAATGCACACAAAAAATAACCATTATATTTTCAAATCTATAGACATTATTTGTTCTATTTTGTGTATGTTAAGAATTGTACATGAACCAATTCATATATATATATATATATGGGTGGATTATTGTAAAATATTTGATATTCTACAAACGTGAGAACAATGCATTCTCAATAAAAGTTACTGCACAAAAAAAATTTAAATTTTCGCTCTTCATGGATTCAAACTCGGTGTTACATAATACACCCATTCAGGAATCGATGCATTGCCGTAGATCTTTACGATCTAATAGCTGAAAATGGTTCTCATGTTCTCACTTTAATTAAGACTTTTATTTTCTCATATATATTACAACTGGTATCATGAGTGTGAACATAATATTGATCTAGATGTATTGATCGTAAGTCATCTAGTGAGAACACACTTCATATGGCCCGGCTCGGTTCATCAGCCACCGGGCGAACATCGAATGGTTGGTTTTCCAGTTGAGCTTGGACGAGATTGAACTTACACAATATATATCATAATATTAAATCATGAAAACTTAATATAAAAGATACATATCATAAGATTAGTAAACACAAGTTTTTGAAAAGCATGCTTGTAAATATGAGTGTGTTTTGATATATAATTAATCGTAATATGTACATTGACTAATAAATTTTCGGCATGACCATTTTTGTAGAGTAAATAATAGCGATAAATCTAATGCGAGATTTATGAAAAGAAGAACACGAGAGACTTTACGTGGTTCGATCAAGAATAAGATCTCGTCCACGGAGGAGATGATCTCAAGATGTTTACTATAATAGATTACAAAAGTATCTCAAAGAGCTCTAGTATTAAGTAATTTGCTAACCTTTACCTTCATCTAACTCCTATTTATACATAAACGTAAACCACGAATCTCGATTGGCGGGACCATGATCCTCTCTATAATCGACCATGATCTCCACCATAATTGTCCATGATTTCCACCGCTACCCTTGCATGCCAAGAGACAAGAACCTTCGACGAAAACTTCAGCCAAGCAACATCCCACCTCAAGAAAGCACATTCTCCGCTTCACCTCGGCAATGTCGTTTCTTGACTTTTCGGGGCTATGATAGGATATGGCCCAACCTCTCAAGCCCACTAGCAGCCCAAACGAGCCGGGCCTAACCTAGTGTTGCCTATTCGTTACGCCCGAACGACACCCCCAAACCCTAATTAAAGTCGGAGTCAAGGACACAATAATGGGGTAACGGTGGAAATCATGGACAATTATGGTGAGATCATGGTCGTTATAGAGAGGATCATGGTCCCGCCAATCGTGGATTCGTGGCAAGGTTTACGCTTATGTATAAATAGGAGTTAGATTGAAGGTAAAAGGTTAGCAAATTATCAATACTAGAGCTCTTCGAGATACTTGTCGTAATCCGATTATAGTAAACATCTTGAGGATCATCTCTCCGTGGACGAGATCTTATTCTTGATCGAACCACGAAAAGTCTCTCGTGTTCTTTATCGCTTAAATCTCGCACACTAGATTTATCAAGAACCCATTTTAAAATGGCTACCCATTATACGAAAATATTGCATGTTGGATCTATTAATTGCGACACCTTTCAAGTAAATGCAGTTTTGATTGAAACCTTGCATTTATAGAAGAGGAAATTATCAATCACAAGAAATAAATATAGATTGCTGGATGATATAATTTTTTGACAGGGAGCTTCGCATGAATATTTGAATAGAAATGTAGGCATAGGTCACATGCATCTTTCCTAGAATGGAGAAATTTACAGAATTAATACCAAATCATAATTCATGCGATAATCTTCATTATCTTTCCTTTTCCTTTCTGAAAACGATAGCTAATATAGTAATATTGTGTGCATGTGTAGGTCAAGTGGTGGAGTGGTTAATGTCTGATGCTAAAGTCTTGAGTTCGAGTACACCGGAACACACTCTTTAAATTTCTATATTGAATCGACAAAAAAAACTGAATAACATGACATATTAAATTGAAAATGAGTTCATAAACCACATTGAAAGACCCTTGACATATGCATGGGATCGAGTTCTTTTTTTTGGCGGGTGAAATTTAATACAACAACTTAAAAGCAACGTGATGCTAAAGGTATCGGGTTCAATTCCATCGTGACGTGATTTTTAAATTTTAGTATTGAATTGACAAAGAAACACCGAATAAAATGAAATATTAAATAGAAAACGATTTCATAGACCACATTGAAAGACCCTTGACACATGCATGGGATCGAGTTCTTTTTTTGCCAATTTAATACGTAAATTTAAAGGTCGAGTCACGGTGGACTTGAACACAAATATTTGGTATCGACATTAACCATTCTAGCATTAGCCAACACACACTTATGCATAGGATCGAGTTCTTTAATCTACTCGTGAGATAAGTCAATTACAAATCAATTGAAAACCTGAAAATAATTACTAGTAAGACATTAAACATAACCCTTTTTAGGATATCTATCTTTTGGATACTAAGCATTGATTCTCCTAACTACTTAACCACTTAGTCGTCATGATTTATTCTCTCGCATTCTCATGGAATTGGGATGTAAAAGCTTTCGAATGAAGAGATTTTTTGAAGCAAAGATAAGCATACTCGAATGAAACGCACAAAACTAATAAGAGGAAATTTCGATGTCAACGTAGCCAATTAATGAAACGTACTCCTCCGTCCCAATATTCATGGCTCCTTTCTTTTTGTAAGTAGATTAAGGATAGTTGTGTTTTGTGTATAAAGTAGTGTGTGGTACGAAATTCGAGGTACTTTTTAGTGTAAAATTATTTCCTTTTTTGGAAATTAGCCAACGTAATGAGACAGCCCAAAAAGGAAAACGAGCCAACAATAATGGGACAGAGGGAGTATAATATATGAAGAAACGTGTACATATGAACAATCTTGATATACCAGTGTGTCCTAAAAAAAAAATCATGTTCATTCCACATACATCACATAATTTAGCACGCTCAGTCTCTTTTTTTCTAATGTCACGACTTATGAGAAATAGTAATTTATTTAGTATCTAGCCTTAATGATTTTATTAACTCGAAAGAAAGAAAAAAATGAAGCTACGTTTCACCACTTTGTTAATTGGGATGCGATGTTTTCATTTTACAAATGTAAAATTTGAAGAGAATTATATTTAATTCAAGGTTAGCTTCCTCAAAGTAATAATACTCGAATGCATGCACTGAATTACTACAAAAAATCAAGAACCTTTTCCCAACCTTACTATAATCGAGAATATATAACTAAATGGCATATGTGGTCAAACTAGTGAATCTTTTTTTCACGGTGGACTCGAACCCGAGAGTGTTGAAAGTTCTCTTGAGTGTTGAAAGTTACGCTTTTAAAATGTAATAGAAAAAGGTAAAGAAGGCATTAAGTGTAAAGATTCTTCAAATTAAGGGCTCGTTTGGTAGACAAGTTTAGATATATCGAGATAGATAAGACATAGATATGTATCGCAGATAATGTAAGATTGGTATCGTATGTTGTTGTTTGATAGATAAGATATAAAATATAGATAACAAACCTTGTTTGTTTGGTATCTTAGTTAAAACATAGATTAAGAATGGAAATGACCAAAATAGCCTTATGACAAAGGTAGGAAAAGACGGCTGGTCCTATCCTCCATTTGGGATGTTCTCTTCCCTTTCTTTACCCGCCGCCATTTATGCCAGTAAGATAAGCGCTTTTCCGAAATTATGATATTATTCGTGATATCATAATATACTTGATCACGCTTTTATGAAATTGTCATCCGAATGAATTGATCTTGAGATGTTGTTGTTGAAATTTAAAATAGACTTGATCACGCTTTTATGAAATTGTCATATGAATGAATTGATCTTGAGATGTTGTTGTTGAAATTTAAAATAGACTTGATCACGCATTTATACCAAGGATCTTTGTTCAAGTGTTTTCATCAATACAAAAAGTCGAATCAAGAGAATGGTTTTATGTTTTTGTTTTATTTTTCCCTAAAGGAAACCTTCGGGCATGATTATGGAATTATCTACACACCCACAGAGACAAGCACATCCATGGTACACATATGTGTTTCCAAAGACGCGATGAATCAAAACAATATTTTAGAACCGTTTGTTCGAAGGATTGGAAGAACTCAAAAATTATAACTTGTTTTTAACTTTTGTACGAACTGTGGTATAATAAAATCTTCAAGCAAAGTGTTGGATCTGAATATGGCTTGGCTCGAGGCCCTTCTCATGCGGCGAGTTGAATCGAAAAGAAGGATGCACCTTCTCCACAAGCCTTCACAATGGTTTCGGAAAGGTAGGATTTGGGGAGAAATCGAATTGAGGTTACGAGATTTTGGGGAGGGTAGATTTGTCTCAACCCACCATCGTGGAGTCAAGAAAACAATAATCCAAAGGTGTGTCCGGTTACCTAAGCCAAGAGGAATAGTGTAATAAAGACGGGCTGGGTTTTAAAAACGGGCCTCCGAGTTAACTGTCTTGGATACCAAACGAGTAGATAAGGTCAGATATCATCCCTATCTATAGCTTATCCTATGTACCAAACGAGCCCTAAGGTTTGACACATCTTTCATCGCAACAGAGCACAAGAAGGGTTCCGTGTCGCACAAGAATCCGCGTAAGCACACAAAACACAAAACTATAGTACACCCAAAATTAAATATCAACCATTGATCCAAATAATCAAATGCTCGATTCATTCTCATTTCCTACCGATTCATCTCCTATATATATATATATATGTGTGTGTGTGTGTGTGGGTCATTGTAAAACATTTGTTATCTTACAAACGTGAGAACAATACATTCCGCATGAAAGTTTCTTGCACTAAAAAAATTGAATTTATGCTCCTCATATGATTCGATCTCAGGTGATGCACAATGTACTCATTCAGCAAATGATGCATGACCATAGATCTTTGTGATCTAATGATTGAAAATAATTCGCACTTTCTCACTTTAAAAAAGGTTTTTATTTGAACATTCTCATATATATTATATATTTCTCAAAATGTTACTCAAACTGCATTATGCTTCATGGAATTGATTACGACCTATTTTTCATATAATTCCCAATTGAAAAATTCAATTAACAAAATATTTGTTCTTTAATTGATCTAAAAATGGCAGTATCAAATTCTTGAAAGAGTTCAAGATATTTGGTGTAGTTGACTGGGAAAAGAAGATATTATGACATATACCTTTGATTCATATTTATTGTGTAATATGGATTGCACATCTTTATAGGAAAAGTCATTGATCCGTGAAAAACATGAAGAATCTTACTAAATCATCAATAATATCAATTTAAAGGTCAGAATTATTGAGATTGAAGGAAAATGTGATATTTTCGATGATTTTTTTTATCACAATTGCCATCACTCAGGGACGGAAGCAGTAAGGGGTCTGGGGGCACATGGGCCCCTAGTTATTTCAAAAAAAAAATTAAAAATTTGAGGGTATTTTAGTAATTTCTATTTTAATTTTAATTTGTAAAATATATATTATTATAGAGAGTGGTTATATGTTGTATACCAATTTATAATCAATATTTTTTTTGTTCTTTTTTCTTTTCGTTTTGTTTATATCCCATTATTTTTCTGTAACTTTTGGGATTTTCTATTCTTTTTATTTTCTTTTGTTTTATCTCTTTATCCTATGAAAATTTTTCAACTTCTCTTTATCTTTTATGAGACTTCCTCAACTTCTCCAACGTAAAGAATTAAATATCCGAGTTCAAGAGAAAAAGTCGATAAAGGAAAGGAGCACATGTGAGAGAACAAACTTCATAAGTTACGAGAAAAATAGCGAGTGAAAGTAAACGAAAATTTCAATCACTCGAATTCCAAAAGTTGACATTTTCTTTATCCATCCCAAAATTGATCCAAAAACTTGTTAAAATTTTAAGTTCATCGATTAACATCTTTGCGGAGGAAACTAAAGTATCGATGTGAAAGTTTTAAAATGTGAAATTTTTCTCATTAATGAATAATTTTAAATCTAAAAGTTTTAATAAATGAACTCGGGTTTTTCGTGTTATGCCTAGTTGCTACCTCCGTCACCGACCATCATACAACCAACTTGAACATGGACTACGATTCCAAAAATAACCTTATAGAAATCTTGGTCAAAATGTTTATTCTCCAATTATTCGTGACTTCGAGGTCGGGTGTTCTTATACTTCCATATTTATGGTCAAATGTTTATTCTCCAATTATTCGTGACACCCAAAGCCAACAACAAAAGTGTTGGAGTATGGAGCCTGAATTTTTGGGCTTATATTTTTGGGCCCAGGCAGAATCCTAATGGTTTTAGGATTACAGAATCCTAATGAGATTAAGATTACAGAATCCTAATAGGTTTAGGATTAGGGTTATGTTATTTCTCTATTTAAATAGCTGCTCCTCATTGTAATCAAGATCCCAAATTCATATTGAAATCCTCGCTCAGCATCGCCCCGCACGTAATCACATGACTAACCGGGTTAACAATTTCGTGTTCTTTATTTTCGTCGTGATTGTGATGTGTGTTTTCGCAACAATTGGTATCGAGCTTGTGTTCGGAGGAGCAATCACAACGATGGATGGGAAGATTTCAATCGAGAAGTTTGATGGATCGATTTGGATTTCGAAGACGCAGATCGAGGATTACCTCTACAGAAAGATCAGATCCGCCTCGAAGGAAAAACCCGAAAAGATGGATCCGGATGAGTGGGAGCTATTGGACAGAAAAGCGATGAGTGCGATACGTTTATCGTTGTCCAGGAACGTAGCCTATCACACGACTGAAGCCAAGTCGGCAAGGGAGATGCTGGCGATTCTGGAACAGATGTACCAGAAGCCATCAACTGCGAACAAGGTTCATCTGATGAGACGGTTATTCAACCTAAAGATGTCAGAGGGTACGTCGGTGCAACAACATCTAAACGAGTTCAACATGATCACTTCGCAGTTGAGCTCGGTTAAGATCGCCGATGATGAGGTGCGTGCCCTAATTATGCTATCTTCTACCGTAAAGTTGGGCGAAATGATGACGGTGTAAGTGCGCCATCGGCAAAGACGGTGTTGTGTTTTGACGAGTGCGAGATCGATGATTAGCGAAAAGGTTCAGGAAGGAATCGGATCTACCCGTGGTCGCGACCGAACACCAAGAAGAGGCAGATCGAAGGAAGAGCAGGAAAGAACGAAGTCTAAGATAGAGGCGACTCACCAATGCACGAGGACGCCGTCAGCTTTTGGCGGGATGGTTTGTTAGCTCCTTGAGATTTGGCGCCGAGATGTGCGGGCCGTGATATCTTGGCATGATGGTGTCGAGTCACCTCGGTCCAGGTGATTCGACCGACCCGGAAGGTGGACATGTGACTTGCTCGATGTGGGAGGCCCTCGGTATGACCGGACTTGTGTCGAAAGTCTTCCTAACTAGGGTGTTAGGTGGCGTGTTCCGCTGATGCGGCGGTGCAAGATGGTCCGAGTGTTTGAAAGGACACGATGTAGGAGCCCCTCGTGTGATTCGGACTTGTGTCAAAAGTCTTCCTAACTAGCGATGTTAGGCGGCTTGTTCCGCTGGTACGGCGGTGATAGATGGTCCGAGTGTCGCAAGGACACGGGTTGTGTGGTCCTTGGTTTGAGAGGAGGATATTTGTTGGGAATTCAACCCAAGTCCCACATCGAAAGATTAGACTAAGATGGTCTAGTATTCTACTAATAGTATGAGGTTTTTTGGGGTTGAGCAAAAAAAGAGTGATAAGGATAAGCACAACACGCTTGTCAAGAACTCAAAACAGTGGGCGGTGTTCGTAGAGATGGATGATGTCCCAAAAGATTGGAGAATCCGATAGTTGAGAGTCCTCGATGGAGGAATCAATCGACACACCACGCCTTCTCGTGCTAGATCCTATGTAGCAAGTGGGAGCTACCATGAAAGACGAAGCACGACACGGTTGCGGCGACTCGTAGCAGAGTGGTGTTTGCGAGGTGGACGAGATGACGTCTTTGATCTCCAATCCAACATGAGAGCTAGTTGAGTTACCCATGGAAAGAAGGCGGTTCACAAAGTGCCACACGTCGGGCGCGCCCGGCACCGAGCGAGAGATGGGCCGAGACGCATGCGATCATCGATGTGAGCAATCGCCGAGGCGCGCAAGCGATAGTGCGCGGGCGATGAGCACCCCATGCCAAAGTATCCGAACGACGTGCCCACGAGCATGCGAGAGAGCGAGCGGGTGTCGAGAGATGCACGCGAGCAAGGGTGACCGAGGAGCGATTGTCCTTCGGCGATTACATCCAAGAAAGATGGATAGTGACGACTTTATGCACAAGGAAGGTTTCTAAGTACAATGTCGACCACCTGCTACTACTTCGGATAAAATTGAAGAAGCGGATGTCAAAAGAATTTGACATGAAAGACTTGGGTCCCGCAAAGAAGATACTTGAATGTAAATTACTAGAGATAAGCAAAATGAGTTTTGCGCTTATCTCAAAGTGAGTACATCAACAAAGTTGTTTGCAAAGTTTCGTAGTTTCAGATGGGGTGAAGCCAAACCAACAAGACATATTTGGCTTCAAAGAACCAGTATCCTCAGACGGAGGAAGAGAGAAGCGTCATGGCCAAGATTCCTTATGCTTCAGCCATAAGAAGTTTGATGTACGCAATGGTCTATACGAGACCGATATGGCCATGATGGGAGTTGTTAGCAGTTTATATCAAAATCCGTGAAAAGCTCATTGGGAAGTCGTCAAGAGGATTTTGAGGTATCTACGAGACATCGTTGATAAGTGTTGGTACTTTGGTAGATGAGAGCTAAAAGTACAAGGTTACGTAGACGCGGACTATGGTGGTGACCATTGATAAATGAAGTTGTGCTCAACTCGCTAGCTCACGAACTAACAACCGAGACGACCGCATTGATCGAAGATTGGAGAATTGAAGCTATGCATAGCTTCAATTGGCCATGAAGATGAGGCGCGACGATGCTAAGCATATCTGAGGAATGAAAGCAAGAAGGTACGGTTACTTGGGGATTCTCCAAGTGGGAGATTGTTCGAGTATGGACGGATTTTTGGGCTTATATTTTTGGGCCTGCATGTAATCCTAATGGGTTTAGGATTACGTAATCCTAATGGGATTAGATTACGTAATCTAATAGGTTTAGGATTAGGGTTATGTCATTTCTCTATTTAAATAGCTGCTCCTCATTGTAATCAAAGATCCCAAATTCATATTGAAATCCTCGGCAGCATCGCCTCCGCACGTAGTCGCACGACGAATGGGTTAACAATTCTCGTGTTCTTTATTTTCCGTCGTGATTGTGATGTGTGTTTTCACAACAAAAGAAGCTCACATCTTCCCAAACTTATACAACACAAAGAAATCCAGTTCACATACTTTTACAAGGCTCGCTTTTCAAACCAAATTTGTATTTGATACCGTTTGTAGAAATTACAAATTATGCTATTGTGTCTCGGTTTGTTGTTTTTGTAAGGTTTCATAGAAACATATATTAAGCGCAGATTAGATTTTGAGGATTTTTCTAAGTTTGTTGCGCTTTCAGGAGAAAATAGCTATAGACGATGTCCTCCAATTCCATCGAAATAAAAGAGTAGATAGTGTGTACATCCATATCTATATACATATAAAAGCCAAATGGTGGCCTATTTGGCGCCTAAACCATTTCTTCTCCATCCAAAACTTGCTCACCAAGATATGCAATTTTTAATAATAAATTGCTTGAAAATTAATGGTTAATATCCATTGATTGTTCACCATAATATCCATGAAACAAAGCAACGGAGGTAGAGCCTTTGACTACAAGAAATAGAATAATCCATAATAAATACCGATCGTTTAGCTCATTCGACATATTTTATGTAATAATTGGAACACTTATATGCCTTGGTTCCACGTAGACATTATTTGCTAACTACACAATAGGTAAAGTATACTGGATACCTACCAAAGAAAGTAAATTCTATTTATATATTTCTGTATAAATACGAAATTTATCCACGAATTCCAATTCATATGTGTAGTCGCTTATTTAACCGAAAGCAAATTTCGTTAACCGACACCAAATAGAGAAAATAGGTATCCAATATCGATACCGATCGATTAATCTGATAACCGATAACCGATTCGTTAATTCATTCGGTTTTTGGATATCCAAATCAACCGACAACACCAACAAATAAACAACCTCAACAAAGAAGAAGCCAAATAACAACTGACCAAGCCTCTAAAAAAAATGGAAATCAAACACCTCTACAGCAGAAACTATACGCATAGCAACAAATCAACTCTCATCTCGCTTCTCCTCTCATCTTTGTTCTTCGCCTTCTCTATCGTCTTCTTTTTTCCTTCCTTCGTCTCTCTTTCAATTTGCAGCCATCGGACTACACGCCGATCCCATTCCTTATCCATCCACCGCTGCCCCCACACAACACACACACACACACCAGATCTTGATTCCTTTTTCTCTCCCTACGATCTGGACCAACATTACTAGTATTACCTGTTGTCGCAGTGTCGCCCCTTCTCTCCGCTGCGGCACTGCCGACTCCACCGTCCTCACACACTCACACAGACATCTCTCTCTCTCTCTCATATCTAGATCCAGATCGGGGAAGGCATGGGGCTTCATAGACCGCCGCCAGCCCGGAAGGTTTATGGTGTGTGAGGGAGGTCATGCAGACGGGAAACATGTGTGTGAGAGAGCCTTGACGAGCCCAAGTTTTGTGCTCTTTTTTCGTGTCTTGTCTAGGTCTAGATCGAGTCTTTTGTGTCTTTCTTGTTGTGTTTTGTGTCCGGGAGGACACACGGTCCGCAGGGCAAGGCAGGCAAAATGGGCAACACGGAGTGGAAACTTGTCTTGGCATTTAACCGAGATACGATTGCAGCCCGAGGCACAAGGAGCTTAGCTCACGGTCGAGGCATCTAACCCCGAGTGTTCCGTTACGGCGTGACCTCCTTACAAACCGCACAAGTTCAATCTCCAAAAGGTTAGCTAATGGGCAAGCGGAGTGAAGAAGAGTTAAACCAAGAGAAGTGAGAAGGAAGAAGGAAAAGAAGAGAGAGAGGTGATGGGCAAGAGATGCGCACTGTGATGAATCCCGCAAAACCGGAAAAGATGCGCTACGATACCGAACCCCATAAAATCGGAGGAGATCACCTCAAATCCGTCGGGCAAGGAAACAACACTGATCAACAAGAAAACCCTAATGGATTATCCAGCCATGGGCCATAACCGTCGCCGATCTCTCTCGCCTATAAATATAGGATGAATGCGCGACTTGTATGCATCATCATTATCATCATCATTCGGCGCATTTTCTCGCTCCTTCTCACGAACCACACTACCACATACATTAAGTCCTTCGGGCAAACACTTTTATTTGTTTTATGATGTTTGTTGGCGGCACTTTGGGCTCGCCGTTTGTTTCATTCAAGTAATAGTAAGTTGTTTCCTTTTCATGATGGTTTCAATTAACTAGTTGCATGTTTGTTTACTTTATGTCCGGCTAAGTCTTTATTCGGTTTGGGAATAACTAAGTGAAGCATGATTAATATAACTCGAGAGATCTAGGTAGGCATTACGATCGTATGCGTGTGTTCTCAAGTACTAGGTCCCGAGCAATATATAACTTAACCAAACTCGTGTGTTAGTCGCGAATAACATAGTGGCAAGGAGGTTGCAAGTAATAATTAGATTAAGGTGTCGGTTGTCCCGCACCCCAAATAGTACGATCGTGTGGGCGAGTTGGAGTAGTCCTAGCACCGCCTTTGCCAATACCGGTCCGTTTAGATCATAACGTCACTGAGGCTTGCATGTACTAAGGTGTCCTCGCATGGTGGGCATTACGGGTTAGATAGTTTGCATAGGGTGTCCTTGATTTTTTTTACACGAAATGATAGATTTGGAGGGTGCGTCAGGGCGTGACGCGTGACAATGGGGTCACGACGTATGTCTCTTATAATCCGTTGATGCACGTCATGTAGTGAAAACCTTGCACCTATGACCGAGTGTTAATCATCTTCACCAAGTTGTTGCCAAGCCGATTCGCTTTATTATTTGATATTTTTTCGAGTTTGTTTCAGTTACTTTAGTCTACCTATAGTGATCAAGATAATTACACTACTCTCATTCCTTTTAGTGACATCGTGACATTAGAGATTGTTACACCAACTCGTGGATCGACCCTATACTTATCGCTGGCTACTGTGATGGGCAATAGGTTATAAATTTATTTTGAACGCTAAACGATGACATGTCGCCTTCTTTTTCTTTTAGAGCCCTCTTTCTTTTCTCTCGTAGAGCCTTCGAAATTTTAATCTTCTCTTCTCCCCATCTCTCACTATAATAAATAATTTCAATTAAATAAATAACATATATATATATATATATATATATATTAATTTCGTAAATTGGGTGTATCCATCCATTATGGATATACCCGAACGAAAAAAAAGACTAATTATTCTACCGATAATCGATCCGAAACCGAAACTATCGGATATCAGTTCGGTTTCGATTATATCCGATAACCGATAACCATTTAAGCAACCCTAATAATGAGCAAATTTGCAGATCTCATTACAAAGCCCAACAAAGAATGGACTGATATGGGAAGAAGAAGATGTAATGTCGATGAAGAAAAAGATGACCTGATAAAGTGTGTTAATTGTGGTGGTTGGTTGTTATTAATTCCTCGATTAGTATCAATAGTCATTATCGAAATTTTAATATATATATATATATAGTTTAGTTCTCGTAGTACCCGATCCTCAGATAGTATATAGTACCTAATCTAGATCACACATTTTAAACACGTGATCGCACCACAAGCTGACACGTGGTAGCTCATTTTCATTTTCATTTTTTTCCGCAAGGGCAAAATATGAAAAATCAAATCAGCCTCTTCTCCTCCTTGGCGGCAACGACGGCGCCGCCACCGCCAATGATGACAACAGATGATGCCAACGACGACGCGAGGCGGTAGCACCGCGTAATGAGCAAGAACATACACTAACAATAACAAACAATGATTTTGAAAGAAAGAAAAGAAGAAAAAAATTGAGAACAAAATTGATGGATTTTGAGAAAAAATAGAAGATGAATTTGATAGATGATCAAGAATCGAGAAAGATGGTGGCTATGGCGGTGGTTCACGGTAAATTCATCAGAAGTCGAGGAAAGAGACGACATAATTGATTCGAGAATGATGAATGAGAGATTTGATGTCAAAAACCATAAAGCTACATTTAACAAAACCTAAAACTGCATTGAACAAAACATGAAAATACGTGTTGGCACGAAACACAAACATGCATTTAACAAAGCATGTTCATGCATTGAACAAAACGTAAAAATGTATTATTGGCAACGGGCGTGCGAGCGAGCGTCGGAGCGATGCGCGAGCATGAGCGCGACATCGACGAGCCCGGCGCTTGGCGTGAGCTCCCAACCGCATGCATTATCGTGTTTAATCGCATGCATTTTGTATTCATTTGAATGCATAAGTCGCTCAACTAAATGCATTGTTTGTTTTTCACAATCACATAACAAATCAAATTACTAATGTCACGCCCCCACTCCGGATAACCCGGACCTGGAGGGTGACTAATACTAGAATAGATTTTACATATCAATTGTAAACTATCATGCTTGAACATAATATAAGATGCTAACACATCAATCCAGTGGATAGGCCATCGCACCCAAAGGTCGCCAAAGGTCCGACGGACCTCCATAAAATATGTCATAATATCCTCCAATGTATCCCAAGAGAATATAATGATCGATGGATCGCATCAATTCACAATAGTAAACGAAGTAAATAAGTTCGTAGTTTAGCAATGAAAGTGTGTGAATACATATGTGATGATATGCATTCAAGTGAAACCAAATTTTATCATAAACGGTCGAGGACACCGACCTCAACACTTCCCCATCACCATCATCGAGTTCAACCTGCACATTTAAAACAAATATGCGTGGCTAAGTACAAATAATGCACTCGTGGACTCATGCCAAAACATTTGATATATTTGAATTACGCCAATATCATGGTAAGTCATGCGGTTTTAGTTGAAATGCCTCAGACTTACTAAAACATTTTCAGTTCAGAACATCGCCGCCGAGCATTTTCTTAGTGTGTATGATCCGTATCCCATAATCATATCTCATCACAATATCAAAGTTCCAACGCCGGAGTGAGGCTCCTTCTACGACGCCAGAACCGCCGTTACCCATACAACACACAACACGCTCAGTGTACACGTTAACCCTAGCTGTATTATCCTCCCAAGATAGACCGATATCGATTTCATAAAAGGTCATGCGACCCAACAAATGACATTTCATATCATGTCATCCAACCATCACACCATTTATGCATTTCATATCATTATATAGTTCCAACCTTCACACCATGCATAATGAGATAGATCCATACACAAAATGAAATATTTTTGCAGTAATGTTGTAAACATTTATCAACAAATGAAGAGTAGAAGATATAAATAAATTCATTTTGGAAGAATAGTGAAGTCACATTTTGTTTGAAAAGAAGCCCACCGGACTATGGTTCGTCAGAAATTGAGTCCTAGGTTTGTTTGCTTGTCGCTGTCCGATCGTGTGTCAGGCGTCCACCTTTACGCAAAGCGATATTTTAGTACGCCGTTCACGCTTATCGAGACTTTCAAAGTTAAGATAACCTCGATATTCTATATCGATGTAAACCGAATTCCTTAACAAATTTAACACGCTTTCAACACGATTTCAATTGAACGGTTCTCGCTCTTCGAGATACGCTCAACTATTTCGCCTAACCTTTCCGCTTAAACGCTCAACGATAAGCACGCTTTCGTGACAACGGATTTCATTTGTGAAATCTTTTCTTACTAATGAGGTATCATACTCAATTAGTACGCCTTACGCCAGACAGCGTATTTATCGAACGATAATCGCACGCTTGACTTTAAAAGTCAACGGTCAACACAGTCAACAAAGTCAACAATTTTGACTTTTAAATAGTAATTTCTTACTAATTCATTTTGTAAATCGAATTTTGATCGATTTAAATTCGTAAAGTCATATTTCTCGATTTGTCATGTAAATCAAAGGACTTATAAATAATTTTGCAATTATTAATCCTTTTAATAAATAAACGATATTTTCGATTAATAACGTTATAAAATGTAACGTTTGTCTCAAACATAGTAATCTATGTTTATAAAATTTTATAAAACCAAATATGTCTAAAATAATTATTAGACATATAATTTATTATTAAAATGAATTAAAAAGGATTTAAAATCCTTATAATTTTTCGAAATTTCTCGGTAATTATATAAAAATTACCAAATGATTTTCAATTTTTTTTCTAAATTAATATAGTTTATTATTATACACTATGGTCCAGAATAAGAATTAATATCATCCATATGATATATTTTGTCATTTATTAATATATATATATATATATATACAACTCGGTAATTCCATTAATTATGGAATAATTGTCCAATAATTCCCAAAATTGATATACAATTAGTATAATATCCCAACATTAATATATGTCATAATTATAACTTATAGTCCAACATAACCATTCATTTATCAAGAAATAAACTAGTATGCAATCGGTAATTACTAAATAATTACCAAACAATTATCAAACAATTCTAAAAATTCTAATTAAATTATAACATGATCAAACATTATATTATAACATTGTAACATCATAACATCAACCAAACCAATTGAAATCATCACCATATGGAGCTACAAGCTCGGCTTTTTGATTATTTATGGTATTTGGTTTTCAAAATTCCAACAATTATACACTATGATTATATACTATAGTAAAACAATATAACATAATAACATTCATAAAACTAATTAAATCATCACCATATTGAGCAATAGCTCTTCGGTTTTTTTGATTTAAATTAGCATTTGATCTCCAAAAATTCCAACAAAATCATACAACACATAATTAATATACTAAAGTATTAATATGCCATTGCATGTTCAAAATAAAAATCACACACCAACATATACAACCATATAGCTCGCCCTTTTCATAAAATCAAGCATTTGATTTTCAAAATTCTAAATAAATCATAGAGCATATAATCAAGGTCCTAAAGCATTAATATGTCATTGTATGCTTGAAATAAAATTTATACACTAAGGTATAAACATATATGCTTTCGGTATTTATGAAAATATAGCTAGGGTTTCCCAAAATTTTTAAATAAATTCCTATGAACTCTAAACACATCATAGAACAATAATCCATCACCAAAGTAAATTAAAAACATTCGCTCATCACATAATTATTTTTAACATTTTCAAAATTATTTTAAATATGCTCTATGGTTCAAAATCTCATATATACTAGATCCATTCAAAATTTCATATAAAATCACCTATGCTCATCTAAACATATATTCACATATTTTTGAAATAAAAATCATCAAGAAACATATATACATCAATAGATCAACCATAAGAACATTAAAACACATAAATATATGTATACATGTGCTCGACTATTTTCGCACAAATGGAGGGTGAAATCGAGACCATGGTCTCATGTTTACCTTGTAATGGAATATGTTTCACAAGAACAATGTAGGTATCAAGGTCAGCGATTGAATGGAGTAAAAATGAGAGAAAATTTCGAAATGGGAGGGGGATGGAGCTCTCGATTTTCTGCAGCAAAATGGAGGAAAAATGGTGTGTTTGAGAGGGTGAGGAGTATAATGGAATTGGGAAGGAAGAGTCCCCCTTATTATCTCTCTCTCGGTCACACTACACACACACACCCAATAGGGAGAAATGCAGCCAAATGATAGAATGCTTAGTGATTATTAGGCTAGGTTAAAAGGTGTTCATGCATTGGGTGAAAAGTGAATCCCATGCTTATGGTATACGGCATCACAAGATTTAGGGGTTCCAAAGGTGGATTTTATTTTATTTCATCCTTAATACTATATATTAATCATATAAGATCATAGATATAAAATACAAGTCATTAAAATAATTAAATCATCATATAGCAATTAATTCAAAATTACCGATAATTATCGAGAAAATAGGAATAAAAATATAATTCACACCTATTATTGATACTGTGTCAATTTCGATCTAAATATGCTTATATATGTCATAATATATGAATTAGATAATAGATAATATCATAGGATAAAATAATGGTATCATTTATGTGAAAACCCAGTTTAGGTAATTAGGTTTTCGAATTTCACATTTCAAAATAATCGAGTTCTCATGGTTCAAAAATTGATTTTAATGCTTAATAATACTGTAATTATATAAAATAATAATAGGAAATTAATTATTATAATTTCCGAGTATTAAACTCGTTTTCAAAACGCTCTCTACGTTGACGCTCAAAACGCCTCAAACGTTAAAATCGACTCATCTCAAAATGGTCGCAGAAGTGACTTTTTTTAAAAAGATAATTAATGAAAATAATATATAAGAATAATACATTATTAATTATTCCATCCGTCCATCATCCATAGCTATTTGTAAGAATGGTATAAAGTGATTAAAGTGATAAAAAGAGGTAGGCCTTAACTTTTGAAGAGATAAATGATTTCCAAAATAAGGAAATATGTCATCTTTGCGTGATTCAAAACAAAAAAAATATATGTCATCTTGGGTGAGACGGACGTAAGATATATACATACATTATTAATTACTCCTCCGTCTCACCCAAGACGATCCATTTCTTTTTCAAGACGGTTATTTAGAATAAGGGTATAAAGTGATTAAAGTGATAAAAGTAGCTAGATCCCATCATTTTGAAGAGATAATGATTTCTAAAAGCAAACATGTCATTTGGACGAAAAGTAACCAAAAAGAGTACATACCATCTGGAGAGACGAGAGATATATATATATATATATATATATATATATATATATATTATATTTATTTCCCAAAACATAATGGTGATTTGGGAACGAAAAATATAAGTTATTATTTTGTAGAAATGATTCCCCTCTTATATATATATATATATATATATATATATATAATTGAGTTTGTGATTTTAGTTTTGATAATGATATCATTTATTTATTGAAAATATAATATAACCTCGATTAATATATATCTATATTATATTATTTCATTAATAAAGTGTGTTAATGTGGTGGTTGGTTGTTATTAATTCCTCGATTAGTATCAATAGTCATTATAAAATTTTAATATATATTATATATAGTTTAGTTCTCGTAGTACCCGATCCTCGAGCAAGTATATAAGACCCAATCTAGATCACACATTTTGAACACGTGATCGCACCACAAGTCGACACGTGGTAGCTCATTTTCATTTTCATTTTTTCCGCGAGGGCAAAATATGAAAAATCAAATCGCCTCTTCTCCTCCTCGCGGCGGCAACGGACGGCCCGGCCACCGCCAATGATGACAATAGATGATGCCAACGACGGAGGTGAGGCGGTAGCACCCGCGAACAACAAAGCAAAGAACATACCAACAATAACAAACAAATGATTTTGAAAGAAAGAAAAGAAGAAAAAAATTGAGAACAAAATTGATGGATTTTGAGAAAAAATAGAAGATGAATTTGATAGATGATTCAAGATCGAGAAAGATGGTGGCTATGGCGGTGGTTCACGGTAAA